>JAOXYF010000001.1:23338427-23359081 GCA_028565775.1 Sternarchorhynchus goeldii | reverse complement strand
ATTTCAGTCTAGGCTATAACCTTTTATAAGATGATTATTTAATGATTTCAGTCTAGGCTATAACCTTTTATAAGATGCAAACTTTCCAAGCCTCTTTCATGTCCTCCTTTTGTGATTTTGTTTACGTCTGTCTTCTGCAGTATTCGCCCTTCCACTTTCACTGCTTTCCTTGTTTAAAAAAATGCTTTTTCTGAATAAGAAAACTTAAGCTCAAAAGTCACCAAAGGCTTATTATTCAGATAGACCTTGTCTGTCTTTTTTAGCAAATCTACACCAAACCATGTATATCTTCATATGACCACACTTGCTCTGTTAAAGATCCTTTGAATTTCCTCTAAAAACATCCTACCCTGTGCAGTCTGTACAGGCCTCCAACTCTGAATGCCACGTTTCTTTCAAACGCATGATGAATAATGATAATCCGAAAGGTATTTAGCACATACAAAAAGTTTATCTGCTTTGTTTTACTGGGCTTTTGCACATTTCCCATCAAAATCGTTGGTAATGGATGTCTATGCGGCTGAGCTCTGACCTGATTTAAAATCCCTCCCCTCTTGCCTTGATCCATAAGCCTATCAGAGGCATCACAAAGACATGAATAGCTCTGTGGTATTTGGAAATGTCCAGCATAGGGGGAATTTAGCAATTTGGCACTTTAAGCTTCTCCGTGTGCTTCTGTTCATCCTCCCAAGTGCACAATATTTGAAGAGTGCTAGAGGACAGGGATTATCCCAATCTTTTTTGTTTCTTCTAGAGTTTCTGGACCAGAATCCTAGCTCTTGTAGTGAAGGGAGCAATGTGTCCCAAATGGATCGTATTGGCTGGTTAAAACATGATAGACACTCCACATGGTGGGTGGCTCTGCTGGGCAGCACTTATAAGTCAGAGTTTCATCTTGACAAATGCAAGTGTAAACACAAAGAAGGTTCTGTGGCATCTAATTGCTTTTGGGAAATCCAGAGCTCTGTATTTAAGCACCTCTCTTTAGCAGGAATCTGGCTAATCAAACCTGCCTTATTTCAAGCCCACTGGCCTAGTGGAAACCCTCATACTACAAGAACGGCTCAGGGTTCGTTGGCCAGAGTCTTTGAATCCTCTGCTGTGAGAATATTTTTCACTTGTCCACATAGAAATAGTTTTCCACTGCTGTACACATATCCTTTCCTCCCTAACTATTTAGCACATGTTTCTGTAGTGTGAAGGGCGCAAACCTTGGGTTACATGCTGATAAGGGCATCACAATCCTGCCAAAGGAACCTGATCAGGGGCCAGTCTTCCAGAAGGTGCCAGACCTGATGGAACATACTTTTGATGTCACTAGCCAATACTACCATATACTCTCAAAATCTCAAGGGCACCCTAAAAAGCAGGCCTTGCCAAAAGGCATTCATTTAGATTACTTCCCTGATACTTAAAAGATCAATTAAAAATTCTTTTAGCTTTACCATTATGGGTTATGAGGTGATAAAGAAGACTGTGCAACAGCATTGCAGAGCACTTTCTCTAGTTTCTTTAGTTTGACGATCTCTGTATTATACATCTTAGACCTCTTTGGAATCAAACACTTCTCTGTTGCCCCAAAACATGGCAAGATTCACTCCTGGGTTAATTTCAGCTCATAGATGGATTTCTTCTCTAACAGAGGGGTTGCATCCTGGAGAACATTGTCAACCTTTTCTCTCACAGTTCTAGACCAGAGTATGTTGATTACATCCTGATTGCATCTGGAACAAACAACCTCCTGCTCACTTCTATATGGGCATATAGAAGTCCATATAGAAGTCCATATAGAAGCATGTGTATAATTAGCAAGTTCTAAACGTTCAGCAAAGAAGGCATTCCCTGTGACAGGTGGTATTCTGTCTACACTGTTCTGCTTAGTGTTTCTGGCTACATCTCCAACATCTGTTATTTGATTAAATGTTTGTCCGTAAGGTGCTGATTGGTTAATTTTTACCAAACAGAACTGCTGGTGCTTGTGGTGCCTGTCTATGTTTCCTCTTGTTCTTTACCTCCAACATGGGCACTTTCCACTTTCATCCCTGTACCTCTAGCCAATCTTTATCAAACTCCAGACAATCATCAAAGTCTAGCAGGGTTTGTGACCCACAACAGCTCCTTCCTCCCTACCATCAGCTTCCCTCTAGTCAAGTATCCCCACCAAAGTATGAATTCTCAAGGCAAACTGCCAAAATGCTTGTGTACCAGGTATTTCTTAGATATTTTTCTCAAAGACACCTTACCATAGTCTCAAAGATGGCTGCCATAGTGTTTGGTCAAGGAACACATAGTATCTGTATAGATACTTAGGGGTTTGCGAAATAAATCTGTAATCAACAGGGCCTCTTCAAATTTAAGATTATCTACTAAAATCTGAACACTTCAAGTGTTCAGATTATCTGGTCTTTCAAATTGTCAGGAGTCATCACAAGTGGGTAACAGACGTTTTAGGCTCTCTGTATGTTTATCCCTGTGTGGTGGTGAATTAGTACAGGAATAGCAGCCCACTGATTGTAAGAAGAAGGTTATTCTTCTGCATGATTTACTCTGAGCTGTACTGGCCTGTGAGGGCAGTCATGCGCAGGGAGGATGATGTGATGTGTTTTGAAAGCTGGTTTGCTCTGCCTGTGCTTGTCTCAGTGGAGGATGAAGCAGCCACCGATTCACATTATTCAGTAAAAAAAAAAAATCAAATATATAATAGACTGCTTTCACAATTTTAGTTTCAAGATAGAATGTTAAAAATGTAACAAAATAATCGTAAAAGTCAATTCATGATGTGTACAGGATTACGGATCCCAGCGCCTTGCTGGGTGGAAGAGGTTAACGATGACTCCGTGCCACGAGTTCCTCACTGTCAGATAGCTTCCAGCTCAAAGAACCCATATTTTTAATGAGGTTACTGAAGATGATTGTGAAGACTTAGGGCCTGAGGTACCTGATAAGAATTCATTCACCATACAATCTTCCAAGCTGAACTGTTTATGTATCGAGTATACATTGATGTGTGTGGTTTGAAACAGAATACAAAAAGCATAGTTAAAACCATGCATTAACATTAGTTACATACTGTCAGTTGCATGTTATAAATGTTTTCTATTTAACTATTTTTATTGTTTATAACGAACATCGGGAAACACCACCACCTTGTGGTTAAGATGTGTTTAATTAAATGAAACGACGCGTTCGTATGGATTATATCGGTATCAATTAATTTATGTTTAATTATTGTGCAATAAAATAATTATAAGAAATGTCATTGATTGGTAAATAACGTTGGTAAATGTGATTGATTTTTATCGGTGTAGTTTGTGCTCTATTGTTCGTTTTGTTGTTTATGTAACGCAATGTGGATTTGAAGGGAGGGGGGGGGTTGGCGACGTGTGACATATGTTATGGCAACTGTGCATAATGAGTTTTCTGTGTTGTTGGGATGAGAAATTTTTTTTAAGCAGACAGGTGTATGTGAGTTAGGAGTTCCGAGTTTGCACCAGTGCACAAGCAATTAAAGGAAAGTTATTTTTCTTTTGTTTGCTTTAATGGCGCATGTGCTGTGGCGCGAACGCGTTGCAGATGTGGCTTTTTTTATTTACAGGAGCGTTACGAGGGACGGCGGAACTGGAAACGGTCGGTGCGAGGCAGTAACATCAGGGTACCTGTACATGCACGGGATCAAAAGCAGCGATAGATGACCAGGTCGCTTTTGGGACTGCATGAGTGTTGTGCCGTGGACATTGTTGTGTGTATGTTGTTGTTGTTGTTTTGCCTGTACGTTTTTGTGTGTGTTATCGGTGTGGGTGACGCCGATCCATTTTCTTTTTCTTCGTTGGTATTTTGTCTTTTTGTATTTCTCTCTCCCCATGTTTGTTAGTAGGAGTGAGAGAGGGGAGTTGCTAGAAGACTGACATGTAGCCCAGTTGCCACTTGACTTGAGTGCATCTTTGCTGTTGTGTGATTTGGATTTTTTTGGGTGTACATGTATTGTTTTGTGTTTGTGTAACTGCTTTTAATCTCTCCTTTCAAATGATGCATCTTCCCTTTTGTCATGTTGTGTCCTGGTATTACTCCAATAAACTGAAGTGTCCTTCAGACTGGTGTATGTATGGGAGGACTAATTTGTTTATAGGAGAATCAGTGGTCATAGATGACACAAACTCTCTCAGAGCTGAGGCTATATATACACTATATATATTTTATATATTATAAATATACATTTATATATTATATATACACTATATATATATATTGCCAAAGGACTCTGTGCAGGCCAATCAAGTTCATCCACACCAGACTCCATGTCTTTATGGACGTTGCTTTGAATGGGTGAGCAAATACTTTTAGCAATATAGTGTGTGTGTATATATATATATATACACACATATATATATATATATATGTGGGTGTGGTTGTGTGGGTGTGGGTGTGGGTGTGTATACACAGCATAGAAAATCATCTAATTGTTTCAGTCAGGATTCCACATTTCATTTGAAACGGTGTGTGTGTGGTTTTAATATACAATTTAGAAAAAGGAATTATATAAACATATGTCACCTGATGATGTTATTATACAAACAACACGTCATCTGATGTTATGAATGTGTTGTGAAATTTTCATTTCAATGTTATTAAAGAAAATGTACGTCTTAAGAACGTGTGTTTTTTGCTGCATTGAATTCTGAGTCTACAGAGTACATATAACTATACCTCATATATGTCATAAACACAAAAGTTAAGTGGTGTACTACTCGGAAGAATTGTTTTGTGGGAGATACGATTGTTTTACTACAATGGGCTGAGATGGTGCCTGTGTGTCGATCCAAACGGTGGACTGGACTGACATTGCTGATGTGCAGGGTAGGACAGGAGAGAGCAGGCTCTTCTGTGTTTGGAGGCTCAAAAAAAAAAAAGTTCTGTTATCCGACTACAGCTACTCCCACAACACCACTTCAGGGGAGGTGTTTAATGGTTGATTTAGGAAGCTGATTTAGAAAGACGTCACAGGTTTAACCCTGCACCTGCTCAAGGCTGTGATGGAGGATGGGATGGAAGGAGATCATTTTTTAAAACCTTTTCTCTCTTCGTCTCCAAAATGCCTGGTGCATCTTTAGTAACTGGTTCATTCCACTACGGTGTACTTGGAAGATACAGAGATCTTTTCTGCCAGCAGCCATCTAGCTCCACAACAGCACACCTCCTCCCACACAGCCATCTTTATTTGTTTATTTATTTACCCATACAATGTCTTGTCTACTGTATTATACCTTGGTTGTTGATTGTATTCACACCACTTATACCAGTCAAAGTACCAAAAGTTTGGACCCACCAGACTGAAAGTTAGTTTCTTAGTTTCATATATATATATATAAATGGACTCATTGAGGGTGGTATGAGGGCCCGATGTCCGATGGGCCCGCAGGAGAACATCCACCGCCTCATCAGGAGCATGCCCAGGTGTTGTAGGGAGGTCATACAGGCATGTGAAGGTCACACACACTACTGAGCCTCATTTTAACTTGTCTTGAGGCCCTTCCACTAAAATCTGTAATTAGATTTTCCACTTTTATTTTGAGTATAATTCCAAATCCAGACCTTTACATTTAGATTTACATTACAATAATTTACAATAATTTTTTATTTATAATAATTTTGAAGATCCATTTTTGATGATCCCTCAACACATTCCACTATGTAATGAATAAAGATTTTCAACTGGAATATTTCTTTCATTGAGATCTAGGATGTGTTATTTTAGTGTTCCCTTTATTTTTTTGAGCAGTATATATATATATATATATATATATATATATCCAAAGATGGTTCTAGGTCAGTAACTGTGTACTGTTGTAAAATTTGCTGTAGGGTACACAAGGTTTCCAGAAAAACAGGATGTTTCAGACAGAAGCCCTTCATCAGCTCTCATTCAGAAGCAAAGTGGCAAAGTATGTAGAAGGAACCAGATTATATTAGAAAAAGTTTATGTTTAAATATATTTGTTAAAAATTGCAGTGCTAAGGCAAATGTAGTCAGATATAATGGAAAAAAGGGAATGTCAGACATTACTTTTCTGGAGGCTGACATGTTTCAGCAAACAGAAGCTTCTCTTTCTCTCTCGTTCTTTCTCGCTCTCTCTCCTCTCTCTCTCTCGCTCGTTCTCTTTCTCGCTTTCATTCTCTCAGTTCTCTCAGAGATCACTACAAAGCTTGAGAAAATAAAACAGTTTATTCCTCATCTGATCAACAGCCTGGAGCTGATAAGAAATATCAATCTGGCATTTACACCATGGCAACCTCAGAATATGTATGGACAAAATATGGGTCTGACATTTATTTCTTTGAGTTTGAGGCAAAAACATGATGTGTGTGTGTGTGTGTGTGTGTGTGTGTGTGTGTGTGTGTGTGTGTGTGTGTGTGTGTGTGTGTGTGTGTGTGCGTGCATACCCCACCAACATGACTGAAATCCAGACTCATCTAGAAATCCACAAGGGATGTGATACAGATGTCTGACATGTGTTACCTGGTTACCAGTAGGTGAGGCTTTGTGAGGGATTAGTACTGTGCCTCATTTGCACCTGCTGTCCTGATAAGGTCTTACCTATGGTATACATATGGTATATTCTTTTCACTAAACAAGAGGTAAGAAATTCTCCTTCCATATGCAGAATCTTGGTTCAGAGCAACATTTGTAATGTATAGGATACTAAATGGTTTGTGTATGTTCTTTTTCAGAGAGGTATTAACAGCACCCCTGTAACAATGGTGCTTCCTGACTCTCGAGGGAAATCGTACCTGTTCAGCATAAAAGCTCAGTGATTGAACAGCTCAGGTTGTAAAATCCTGAACAGCTATAGTCCAAGGATGCGTTAGGTGTGCCTTCCCATGGAAGGAAAGTAGAAGGTTGACATTGGACCCCTTTCTTGGACAAATGTGGCAGAAGTTAGTAAGACCCATAGAATCAGTTACAGCAGCTTGAATATGTCTGCTGTCTTCCAGGACCCTGTGATCAATCACCAATGACAGCACAGCTCTTGTTTCATTAATTTGGGGACAGGATCAGGTGCCTGCACACAAATAGAGACAACAGCTCGGATTGATAAGACCAAGTTGTGTGTGTGTGTTAAACCCTGTTTATATACA
This sequence comes from Sternarchorhynchus goeldii, assembly GCA_028565775.1. Lineage (NCBI taxonomy): Eukaryota > Metazoa > Chordata > Actinopteri > Gymnotiformes > Apteronotidae > Sternarchorhynchus > Sternarchorhynchus goeldii. Next base: position 23,351,948 of record JAOXYF010000001.1, on the reverse strand, counting down.
ACAGCATTGTTATTGTCTAAAGTACATCAGTCCTACATTTCTTTCTTTTCTAGTTAAGAAAACCATTAAGTATAAGTCAGGAAAAAGGAGAACATCAGAAAGTTACACAAAACATCCAATTCTCAGCACAATATGAAATCTGTGAGTGTTTAAGTTGATCAATCTTTACTTTCTTACACCCGTACACCAATCCCACTCCTCCATCCTCATGATGTCCCTCCTACACTGCTCCCAAAAGCCCTTGCTTTGTCGTGTTCATCTAAATGGTTAAAGGAGATAACTGATGAAATTATAATCAAAACCATTATTGTACAGGGAAAAGGGAATTTTTTAAAAAAATTGGTGGGAACATCTCAGCTGCCGGCTTTAATCTCAAATTGTGGATGGGAAATTCCTCTACCATCCACGAGGAGGTGCTAACCCTCCACAAGCCTACTTCCTACAGCTTTGCATGTGATGGGGTAAAAAGAATGGTTATGTTACTATACTAAATATATTTAATGTAATTGTTGTGAACTACAAATGAGTACATATGATTGACTGGCTAATATGAGGGAGGCGGCGGAGTAAGTCTCTTCTACTGGCCAACATGTGTTATGCTTCATCACAGCACAGCATCTGCTTTACATTAAAATCATTCATGTCACAATAGCCAAACTATAGCACAGAGCCAATTACCTAATCCCAGCCAGTACGTCAGAAAATTGGTTTGCACAGCAAAAAATTTAAACCAGACAATACAAATTCTGCCCAAGTCATCATCGGTATAAGCGCCACCAGAACGGATTCAGTGAAAACCAGACCAAATCTTAGCCCAGGCCACTTCACTAGCGGTTATGCTGCTCAATGAAAATCCAAATATTTGACTCATCGCCAGGATCAGTGACTAATACTGTGTCAATCAACGCTCTAAGACGAGATGAGTTGCTCAACGACGTAGCGGTACATTCATTCATTAAAATAACATAAATAGCTAAAACACGCAGAAAACAGTTACAACTGTTACAAATCATAGCAGGCGTAATAGGACAAGCTAATTATGAAGTGATTTCGGAATAAACATTGGGGATTCACTATTTCTTATATAGTGGCGTCTTTGTAAGGATGACGTTTTCAAGGCCCAAAAGGATTAAAACCCCAAAATGCGAGAATCCTTTTTTTGGCCATTTTTCCGGTTTAGTTATTTTCTCGAATGTGATTGGTTGGGATGCATGTCAATCACAGGGAAATTGCTCTAATCAGAAGGATTAGGTTCTAGGCGCGAATTGTGACGACATGGGGGGCGTGCTAGAAACCAATTGTCGGCAGATCTGGGTCGGGTATTTTTTTCAAAAAGGGGTAGACAATAAACAAGCAGAAGAAACTGAAAAGATTAAAGAGATTAAAAAGCGTTATCGCGACAACTTTTTAATATTGTTTACTCTCATTGTGCACCTAGCCACTCCCTCCGCTGATGACGAATTCTTGGGGCCAATAAAAATTGGTGCAGCGAGAGCCAGTTCTCTCGATAGCACCCCGGGTCTCAGAAGTGCTAACTGGGACGGTTCCGGTTCCTCGTTGGTGGGCCATAAGGAAGCCCCACCAATAACATCAATTTTGAAGTTCAAAAAACCCGCTTTACAAGATCCTCTCACAGGTGAGTCCTACTCAGTCACATATGTATGATTGTACTTAGTAGGGATATTTAGTGCTTTTATGTCCTTGTAAAATGTTATTTTGCAAAGTGTGTTGTTCTGTGTGTATTGTTTCTGTCAGGTTTCTTTACTTTATTCGAAATTCTGTTTAGGATAAAAACAATAATATAATAAAATAATATTTATATGGGTCATTTTTAGTTGAATGAAAAGAAGCGGCATGGAAGAGGACTTGATGGACAGGAAGCTGCAGGACGCTGAGCAGGAGGAAGAGGACAATGAACAGAGAAATCTTTCGTCACCTTCTGATTGGTAAGGTTATTTGTTACAAGTGTCATGTGCACATGAGCACGTGAGTGAGTGCGAGTGTGTGTGCTTGTGCATGTATACACACACTTATTTCATGATTAATATTTACATTTGTACTTCAGGTCATTATTTGTAGTCATTACATATGTACTAATTCATGTTCTTTTCTTTTGGGTTCGGTTAGTCCCGTGTCCTGTAAGAGACGGAACCTCTTCTCTGACCCTGTGTCCTTTCCATCTTACGCTGACAGAGACACAGAAGCACCAGAGCCCATCCCCTTTACTCCGCTCCGGCCACTAGGCATCGATTTAAAAAGTGTGCATCGTGCTGTGCGGCTTCCTGCAAAAGCCTTGCGTGAAATAGACTTTTTTATGTTGTTTTTCACTCAGGCGATTGTTACTGAGATCTGTCGTTTTACAAACCATAAGGGGTGGGAGGTCGTGTTGAACGCTGCATCATCATATGCGAACGGCAAAGGGGAGTGGAATGAGGTGAAGCCAGATGAATTCTACCGATTTCTGGGCCTCATTATTTACATGGGCTTCACCTCTCTCCCAAATATCCACAGATATTGGGGAACCAAGTCCCTTCAGGGTTCGTGGGCCAGGCTGTTCATGCCACGAGACCGTTTTAAAGCTTTGATGGCAGTTGTGCATGTTGTAGATCCTGCCACAGAAGATGATCAGGATCGTCTTGGGAAGTTGCGCTATCTGATGAACCACCTTAAAAGTAAGTGTCGGCAGCTATTTCAGCCGAATCAAAATCTTAGCATAGATGAGCGCATGGTCAAATCTAAAGGTCGGTCAGGGTTTAATCAGTATATGAAGAGCAAGTCGACTCGTTGGGGTTTCAAACTGTGGGTCATTGCCACATCGGATTCTGGCTATACCTTAGACTTTAATATATACACAGGTTCTCGACGTGGGCATGTAACTGATTTAGCAACAAAAGTAGTTGAAGAACTTGTGCAGCCATTTAAAAACAAGGGTTATACAGTTTGGTTTGATAACTTTTATACGTCACCGGTTCTTATGGTAAGGCTCAAAGAGTGGGGAATAAACGCGTGTGGGATGTGTAAGGTTACCTGTAAAAACTTTCCTGAGCATTTTAAAAATGTAAAGGAATGGGAGAAAAGAGCCGGCCGTGGAGACATGAGGTGGTGTAGAATGGAGGGCAACGTCTTAGTCATTCAGTGGAAAGACACTCGTGCAGTTACATGTCTCTCCAACTTCCACAACGCCAATAGTTCAGCGAAAGTGACCAGGTCAGTAAGGAATGGCTCTGGCTGGGTCCGAAAAGAGGTGCGACAGCCAGCTGTAATGGAAGATTATAATAAACACATGGGAGGCGTTGATAAATCAGACCAGATGTTAAGTACTTATAGTTTACTTCATAAAACTCATACGTGGTGGAAAACCCTTTTCTTCCACTTTGTAGACATCGCTGTTGTTAACAGTTTTCTCTTATATAAGGATTGGCATCGTTGTAATCCAACTCATCGACTTAAGTTAGACAAATACTGCCAAATTGATTTTCGGGAGAACTTGGTCCGCCAGCTGGCTGGCATCGGCATCGATACTGTGCTACCTCCCCTGCCTTCAGATGCTCCATGTCCCTCTTCTTTTTACGTAACCCATGTTCCTGAGTTTCAGGACTCCTCAAGAAATTGCTGGCTTTGTTATAGAAAGTTTAAAAAAGAAAATAGAACAAAGGTGGCTTGTATGGCTCCTGAGTGTCAAGGTAGAAGATTTTGTCTAGTTAGGAATCGAAACTGTTTTCAAGTGTGGCACTCGGATGAAGGGGATGAGTTTCGTGGTTAGGCCAAAATGTCTTGTGTGCTACTGTTGTCTCACCTCACTTCCACCCTTCCACCATCCACCCCAGCTCAACTCACCCCCACCCTTCCACCATCCACCCCAGCTCCATCATAGGACTGACCTTGTACATACTTGAAGCAGTGACGGAGAATAGGATGGTTCAAAATGTTTGTATTTTGTTGGGTTTTGTTTTTTTTTTTACATATTTGTATTCTGCTTATCCTCATCTACCTCTTGCACAGTTTTTGGAGCAGACATCTTACATTTTACTGCACTTTGTACCTGCTAACAAACATGTAACGAATAAATCAATCTTGAATTTTATATCTCTTGTTGCTGCAGTGCCTTAATTTTCCTACAGGATCTTTTTTATAGGCCACACAAACATGCCCGTGGAATACTGTACTCACCTGAAGAACTGAAGTCTACTAATTTTTAAATGCATATTCTCTTAGAATGCATATACTCTTAGTTTTATTTGTTACATGTATCATGTAGTTTTGTAGAATTTGGTAGTCTTAAGTTTTATACTAAGATGTTTTTTAACTCAAAAGCTTGGCCAATAGTATATTTGTTTAAAAAGACATAATTATGTTTGGTTAAAATACACAAACCCATTAGAAATAGCGAATTTTAAAAAATATATAAATAGTTAATAAAGAATTGTGGCGTCTATTAGCACCACAGAGTGGTGTGGGGGGCAGTTTGAGTTTTAGGTTTTCAAACATTAATGTCAAAACTGTGTAGCCTTCTGAATAAATTTTGTCGTTGTGTGATTTCTCGTTACCAGCTACGGTTTGTTTTCTTAAAGCACTACACAAACCACGTAGCAGAAACAAATTTATGATAAGGCAAAAGGAAAGACAACTTTCCCGTGACGTCAACAACGTCCGACTTACGTTTGATTGTGCGAAGACCTGGCGGTGTGCGTTTTGGAAACAGTACGAGTAAATGCAGGAAAGCGAGAGTTAAGGAACGTTTTACGGATTCATACACAATTCAGAGGTTGCTGTAAGTTTACAGGTGAATATACCAACTACATCAGATTTGCATGCAGCTAACGGCAAAATAAATATCTGGATATTTGAGTTGGCTATTACGAATAAATGTTCCATTCATTCGCATGCGTTGCACATAAAGATAAGACAGCTAGCTAATTAGCTAACTAGCTTACCTAAATTGACTTTCCACTTTTTACGTGATCTGTGTAAAAGTGGACAATAGGCGTCAGTGTGAGCATTCCAACTCTGCCTGGTGTCAATAATTTGAAATGTTTGAAAGTTTTATTGTTCTATTAGAAATGCTCTAGGATGGTTAACGTTAGCATGCTTTAACTAGCCGCATTGACTGTCGCTGACCATCTTTGTGATTCAGTTTAATAGAAATTGATAACCTAAGCTTGAACCCCCCCGAACATAACCGATTGGGTATAAGTATACCTTAGCATGACTTTAAGAAAGTAGATTAGCTTTTTTAAGAATAAGAAGCTCGCTTGTTTTTATGCATGGCTACGTATCAAATCGAATAACTTTACAGATGTTGAACATCTCTCATCTTTAAGTAAAACGCTACAATTCATGTAACTAATTTCAAAAAGTAAATGTTCTACATTGGGTAAACAATCAAGCAACACAATATCTCCATCATATTTACCTTTATTGTTTTCATGTTGCATTTGTGTTCATGTTGCATTGAGTAACATGATATATTATGCGACTCCGAAGTCCTGATAGTCCTGCCAGATGCGAACTGCAAAACGTTTCAAGGCAACTGCTAGTCCAAATCCTGATGGATATGTCTTGCCCTATGTGATCAGGGTGGTAGAGGTGCCGTTGACACCCCGACTTTGCGAGACCTCAGCATCATGGAAGCAGATCTGTACGACGAGTTTGGTAACTATATCGGCCCAGAGCTGGACTCTGATGAAGACGAAGAGGTAGATGCAGAGGATCGAGATGGGATTGAGGTAAACGACCTACTTGAGTGCAAGATTTTTCATGTTTCTAATACTATAGCTGTGTTTTAGTATACCTATGCTAGTTTCAAAGTTTTATTTGTCACATACATAGTCATACATGGTACAACCTGCAGTGAAATGCCATTTGACTGTCGTCCACAGAACTAGGTCAAAGTTGAACTTTACAATACAATTAATTACTATATAATGTACACAAAAAGTTATTACTATATACTATAATATTATAATGCTACAATACTATATCTATACTATACTGTCTATACTACACCTATACTGCAGCTGTGTTTTCAAAGGGGGCTGATTTTTAGCATTTTAGTTCTGATATAATATTTTTGCGTGCATGCCTTGTATGGATGTTTAATGATGCAGTGTATGTGTGTGGTCTGTACAGGCAGATGAAGATGATGATGATGAAGACCAGGTTGAAGGTGATGAAGATGGGGGAGGAATGGAGGTGGTTCTGCATGAGGATAAGAAGTATTATCCTACTGCAGAGGAGGTCTATGGGCCCGAGGTGGAGACCATCGTACAAGAGGAGGATACACAGCCGCTTACTGGTAAATGTCCACCATCTTAAATTCCTCCAAATACTTAATTCTCACTTAGATTTACCATTCTGGCCCTTTTTTTCATCTCTCGTCTTCTTCCAGAGCCCATTATAAAACCTGTAAAGATGAAGCAGTTTTCTCTTATCGAGCAGGAGCTGCCAGCTACAGTCTACGACATGGAGTTAGTATGCATGCTCACCGCTCCTCTCTGCACCACTCTGCACACACACACACACACACACACACACACACACACACACACACACACTTATTCTGTCCATTTGAGGGAGAGATGTAGACATCTGATCTGTGCGTGGCTTCCTCTGCAGGTTCCTTGCTGATCTGATGGACAGCTCCGAGCTGATTAGAAACGTCACTCTGTGCGGCCACTTGCACCACGGCAAGGTCAGAACACGTACATGTCCAACAAACACACACTCGCGCAGTGCACCTGCAACGGTTCTGTTTGAATGTTTCTAACTTATGACTATCAACGCTGGACCGAACTGTCTTTCCTTATGTTTGAGATGTTTATCCGATCACGTGGTCATGGTGTTTGTGTGCTTTTCACAGACATGCTTTGTGGACTGCTTGATTGAACAGACGCATCCGGAGATTCGCAAAAGAGATGATAGTGATGTGAGTGTGTCTGTGTATGTCTGTAGTTACAGGTCACAGTCATTTGTTTCAATGATCCTTCTTGCTAGATGCCTTGTGGTAACTAACTGGCTCCATTTTTTAAAAAATCTTTTAGCTCCGGTATACAGATATTCTTTTCACTGAACAAGAGGTAAGAAATTCTCCTTCCAAACGCAGCATCTTGGTTCACAAGCAACATTTGTAAATGCGTTTGATACTCAAGGGTTTGTGTATGTTCTTTCTTCAGAGAGGTGTTGGTATTAAGAGCACCCCTGTAACAATGGTGCTCCCTGACTCTCGAGGGAAGTCGTACCTCTTCAACATTATGGACACTCCAGGTACACACACACCCTCGCTCACTCCTAATGCTGCTTTCAGGCACGGACACACACATGTACGGATGTGGAACCGTGTCTGAGCTGATATTTTCTCGTCAGGTCATGTGAATTTCTCCGATGAGGTAACGGCAGGGATCCGAATCTCAGACGGCATTGTGCTCTTCATAGATGCAGCGGAGGGGGTGAGTGAGTGTGAGAGTGTGTGTGTGGGGGGGGTTGTTATGCTTAATAAATGTATTACATACATATTTGTATGTGAATAACATTGCTCTGGTGTATGCTTGTTTTGATTAAGTATATGTATGATTGTCTATATAGATGTTGTCTCTATCTGCCGTGTGTGTGTGTGTGTTAGGTGATGTTGAACACAGAGCGGCTGATTAAACATGCAGTGCAGGAGCGGTTGGCCTTAACCATCTGCATTAACAAAGTAGACCGACTGATCTTGGAGCTGAAATTACCTCCCACCGACGCCTATTACAAACTGCGCCACATTGTGGATGAGGTCAACGGCATGCTCAGGTACCCCCGGCCTATGGGGCGGTCTTCTCCTGACGCCTGGCTTCACCCCGACCAAGTGTCTGACGGACTCTGCAAAACACTGTCGGCTCATTAAATTCTGAGATGTTCTCAGAAGCAGCCAGCACTGCCTCTCGTATAACTGTAGCCAGCGAGCATCGTGGGTCCCAGGTGCTGAACTTGCTAGGTGTTTCTCCAGCTGCGTACAGCACTGGGCTGTTGGTCATTTCCCCCTCAACAGTTAACCCAGTAGGCTTGTCCTCTCACGTCTCTCAGGACGATGCATTTTACACTGCTGTATTTACTTTTTTAAGTCTTTAAAAAGGGAATTGTGCAGTTTCATTTGTTTTACCAAATGCCTGTAAATTAGTTTGGCTACACAAGGATGAAGGGTTTAAAAAAAAAAAAAAATCTGTTATTCAAAATGAAGCTTTCTGACAGGTGTCCTCCCTACCCATCTCTCTCTTTCTCTCTCTCTCTCTCTCTCTCTCTCTCTCTCTCTCTCAGCACATACTCCACTGATGAGTCTCTGGTTGTGTCTCCTCTACTGGGCAACGTGTGTTTTGCCTCCTCACAGTACAGCATCTGCTTCACGCTGGGATCATTTGCTAAGATCTACTCCGATACCTACGGTAACAAACGCACACAAATATACACTCATTCTCGCATGTGCAGACGTGCGTATTTGTGTGTGAGTGTAATACCTACATTAAATATTTCCTCTGTTTTCCAGGTGACATAAACTACAATGAGTTTGCAAAGAGACTCTGGGGTGACATCTACTTTAACCCCAAAACGTGAGGGCCTGTTCACCATCTTGTTCTCTTCCCTCTTTAGATAGGATTGCTTGTTTCTCTAATGATTGGTTGTGCTGTCTGTCAATCAGGAGGAAGTTCACCAAGAAAGCCCCCACCAGTAACTCCCAGCGCAGTTTTGTGGAGTTCATTCTGGAGCCGCTTTACAAGATCCTCTCCCAGGTGAAACCTGTGCACTCATTCATTTATTACTTACTTAGTAAGGGGTTTTTGGATTTAGATTTTTATTGTGCTTTTATAAGTCCTGCAGCTATTTATGCCCAGTTGATGACCTGTTTGGCCACCTGACCCGACCCCCCCCCCCTCTCTCTCTCTCTCTCTCTCTCCCTCTCTCTCTCTCTCTCTCTCTCTCTCTCTCTCTCTAGGTGGTTGGTGACGTGGACACATCGCTGCCACGTGTGCTGGATGAGTTGGGGATCCATCTGACCAAAGAGGAACTTAAACTCAACATCAGACCTCTGCTGCGGCTCGTCTGCAACCGCTTCTTCGGGGAGTTCACAGGTCGGTGGGCGGCCGGGCGAACCAGTGCTCTTACCCGCGTGTGGAAATGTTGGTATTTATCTGTCTAAGAGTGTGTGTGATTTGTGTGGATCTCCTTAGGTTTTGTGGACATGTGTGTGCAGCACATCCCGTCTCCTCAAGGGGGCGCCAGAGCCAAGATTGAGCACAGCTACACTGGAGGACTGGACTCGGACCTGGGCGAGGCCATGTCTGAGTGTGACCCTGATGTAAGTGTGTGTGTGTGTGTGTGTGTGTGTGTGTATGCTAGATAAACACATTTATTCCATCTGTCTTTTTTTATTAGGGTCCTCTGATGTGTCATACAACCAAGATGTACAGCACGGATGATGGGGTCCAGTTCCACGCCTTTGGTAGGGTTCTGAGCGGAACCCTGCAGGCCGGCCAGCCAGTGAAGGTTCTAGGAGAAAACTACACCCTGGAGGACGAGGAGGACTCCCAGATCTGCTCCGTGGGACGCCTCTGGATCTCTGTCGCTAGGTAACCGCTTCCTCCCTCCCCTCGCCATAGGAACCAAGCATGATCAGTCCAGGTGCAGTCCATCACTGTGTGTGTGTGTGTGTGTTTGTGTGTGTGTGTGTGTGTGCACGCGCAGGTACCAAATTGAGGTGAATCGCATCCCTGCTGGTAACTGGGTGTTAATAGAAGGCTGTGACCAGCCCATCGTAAAAACATCCACTATCACTGAGCCGCGGGGCAACGAAGAGGTGAGAGGGGGTGTGGGGCAGGGTGAGATGGGGGTGTAGGGCGGGGGGGCAGGGTGAGATGGGGTGTGGACCCCACCAGCACACGGTGTTTCAGAGTGTGAGAGCAGGGAGTCACTAGAGGCAGTTACACCTGGTGTGTGTGTGTGTGTGTTTCAGGCTCAGATCTTTAGGCCTCTGAAGTTCAACACTGCATCAGTGATCAAGATCGCTGTGGAGCCTGTGAACCCATCTGAATTACCCAAGATGCTGGATGGACTGCGTAAAGTCAACAAGAGCTACCCCTCCCTCACAACCAAGGTACAGCACACGTGCACACACACACACACACACGACACACAGGAACTACTCCTCCCCCACTACTAAGGTACAACACTCAAATGTACACACGCACACACCCCTCCTGTGCAGTGCAGGTAAATGCTCACACATTGGCTTCTCCATAGAGGAAATGCTCACTGTAGCACATTTTGGACATAGAATGTGTGTGTGTGTGTGTGTGTGTGTGTGTGTGTGTGTGTGTACAGGTGGAAGAGTCAGGCGAGCATGTTATCCTGGGAACTGGTGAGCTGTACCTGGACTGTGTCATGCACGACCTGAGGAAGATGTACTCTGAGATCGACATCAAGGTCTGGATGCCTCACTCACTCGTTTGCTTTGGTTCTTCCTCGTTTCTTCTCGCTATTCTGCTCATCACCGTTCCGTCCTGACGACCCCCCAGGTGGCCGACCCTGTAGTGACCTTTTGTGAGACTGTGGTGGAAACATCCTCCCTCAAGTGCTTTGCTGAGACACCCAATAAAAAGTAACTGAAAATCAATCTCTTATTACGAACAGCAGCCAATCAAAAAAGGCAATTCTGCCAGTTAAAACCAGTGAGATTGGGAAGTGTGATTTTTGACTGGTTGCTGACAGTGTAAAAATGCAGGAGCTATTATTGGCTTGCATATTTTTTGTTGTTGGTTAGTAACGGCTGTGTGATGATTGACAGGAACAAGATCACTATGATTGCCGAGCCCCTGGAGAAAGGTCTCGCTGAGGACATTGAGAACGAGGTGGTGCAGATCACGTGGAACAGGTGTGTGTTGTATGTGTTTGTGTGTGGCTCAACCGTCTGGATTCGAAATAGCTAGCAACTGTAGTTTGAAATAGCTAGCAACTGTAGTTTGAAATAGCTAGCATCTGTAGTTTGCTTCAGCCAGCAATCCACTTCACAAACCATTCAACATTCAATTCTCGCTCTTTCTAGGAAGAAACTGGGAGAGTTTTTCCAGACTAAATACGACTGGGATTTGTTGGCGGCCCGTTCAATCTGGGCTTTTGGGCCAGACACCACTGGACCCAACATCTTAGTAGATGACACGCTGCCATCTGAGGTACAAAGACGTGAATCCTGAAATACACAAATGTATATTAAACACGTCAAACACAGGTTTGTGTTAGCTGTAGGTACGTACTGCCCTTTACACTGAGCCATTTAAAATGATTAGGAGCATTTGAACAGTTTGGTTGTTGGTTTCTGATACCTCAAGACTCTCACGCTGTTGAAGCTCTCATCAGTGTAGTCGCACGCTGCCTGTGAACGGAAAGGCTGCGCACGGCCACGTTCACCTGGTTGCCCTGCCGACAGGGCAGAACCAATCAGATAAAACCAGTGTTTGCAACAGTGTATAAATATTTCATGGATAAACACAAGCTGCCTATGGATGGATGGACATCTGCATGAATTACCTGCAATCGTGCTTAACAGCAGCTGCTTCTCGCCATGATTAATGTGTGTGTGTGTGTGTGTGTGTGTGTGTGTGTGTAGGTAGACAAGGCTCTCCTTGGCTCAGTGAAGGACAGTATCGTACAAGGGTTCCAGTGGGGCACCAGAGAAGGTCCCCTGTGTGATGAACGTAAGAGACCATCCCTGGAATCAGGAGTTCTACATCACCACTAACACACTTAACAAGAACGCAGAGCAGCGCCCGGTCCAGGACAACTGCCGGAGCTGGGAGTGAGAGGCTGATCCCGCTCTCCACTCGACGGACGGAGGTGTCGGTAACTTTAAATGTGTATGTGATTGTGTGTTTTGCTGCAGCCATCCGTAACGTGAAGTTTAAGATCCTGGATGCGGTTATAGCCCAGGAGCCGTTACACAGAGGAGGCGGCCAGGTCATTCCAACCGCTCGCAGGGTGGTGTACTCCGCCTTCCTGATGGTGAGCATGCGCTGTATGTTAGGTCACACACTCTCTCTCTCTCTCTCTCTCTCTCTCTCTCTCTCTCCCCCTCTCCCTCGCTCTCACACACACACTCTCCCTCTTACAAGTGCTCTGTCTCCCCTTCACATATGCTCTCTCTGTCTCTCTCTCTCTCTCTCCCCCCCCCTCACATGCTCTCTCCCTCTCAAACACTCTCTCCTTGTTACACACGCTCCCTCTTACAAGTGCTCTCTCTCACACTCCCTCTCATGATCTTAATCACATGCAGTCATTCTCTCGCGCCCCCTTTCTCTGCCTTTCTCCCCCTTTCTCCCTCTTTCTCTCCCTTTCTCTCCCTTTCTTATTCATTCTCCCTGCTCAGTCATCATTGATTCCATTAGTTGGAATGGCTTCCATTCTAATCAATCTCTTTATTGATTAATCTTGAATACTCATTTGATTTTTCTTTTTCTTGGATTTGGTGCCAATCCATGGCTCTTTGCTGTGATTGGCTGCTTGTAGGCCACGCCCAGGCTGATGGAACCCTATTACTTTGTGGAGGTTCAGGCTCCTGCTGATTGCGTGTCTGCCGTCTACACCGTTCTGGCACGCAGACGGTAGTACACACACACACACACACACACACTTAAGTTAGAGTAAACGCTGACTTTGCATCTGCTATCACACACACACACAAACCGTTATGCTAACATTAAGATGCTGCTGACTGGGCTGGCTGTCACCCCCCCTCCCCCCCCAGTCTCTCTCCCTCTCTCTCGTACACACAGACTAGGGTTGTAAACCTCAGCAGCACTTTCTTAATGCGCTTTCTCTTATAGTAATGGCTCTATTAATGAGGGCTCTGATTCATCACTCTGATTGATGTGCAATGCCGCTTTGTCTTACAGAGGTCATGTGACCCAGGATGCACCAATCCCAGGCTCCCCACTGTACACCATCAAAGCTTTTATTCCTGCTATTGACTCGTTTGGCTTTGAAACGGACCTCCGAACGCACACACAGGGACAGGCCTTCGCACTCAGTGTCTTCCACCACTGGCAGGTAACTGACACACAAGACGCTCCTCAAAATATTAAGCAATTATTCACTACTATTTTAAAGCCTGCAGTTTTTCCTGAATTTCTAAATGAATCTCAGGTACTTGGTCTGCATTCTGTCTGATGATAAATGCAGTTTCTACGGAAGAAGTGGAAGTGAAACTTTGTACAGCTGTGTCTAGAAAAGAGGAATATTAGCTGTCTTCCACGACTAATCCCAGATTTATGTTTTTGACTAAAACATAGTTATTGCATTTCCTGTACACACACACACACGCACTTGTTGGCAGGGAGTGTGTTTGTGTTTTTGATGGTGCATGTCTTGCTGATTGTGTTTTGTGTAGTGTTGAGTCAGCACCTTTTTACTCACACCAACACTCAGTCCCATGGTGTGTGTGTGTGTGTGTGTGTGTGTGTGTGTGTGTGTGTGTGTGTGTGTGTGTGTGTGTGTGTGTGTGTG
>JAOXYF010000001.1:23331591-23338327 GCA_028565775.1 Sternarchorhynchus goeldii | reverse complement strand
TGTGTGTGTGTGTGTGTGTGTGTGTGTGTGTGTGTGTGTGTGTGTGTGTGTGTGTGTGTGTGTGTGTGTGTTTTTCTAGCTGTTTTTGAGTCACACCATCTTCCTTTCATCTTTGTTGCTGTTTCACAATGTTTATGGCTCCCCCCCCAGATCGTTCCTGGTGACCCCCTGGATAAGAGCATCGTGATTCGTCCGCTGGAGCCTCAGCCCGCCCCTCACCTGGCCAGAGAATTCATGATCAAGACCCGAAGACGCAAGGCAAGAGCCACACCCTCCTGCAGATACACACCCACCCAAAACAGAAACACTTGTATTCAAATCCTTTATAGCTATCTCACTAACTCAAGAGCTTCATCATTTTGCTTTCTGCTCTGCGCTGTGTTAACTCTGAGCACGGTTGCCTCCCCCTCTCTGCCAATAGTTCGATTCCTGTTTGTCACTTTGTCAACCTTCCATTCACATCTCTCTCTCTCTCTCTCTCTCTCTCCCCCCTGCAGGGGTTGAGCGAGGACGTCAGCATCAGTAAGTTCTTCGACGATCCTATGTTGTTGGAGCTGGCCAAGCAGGACGTGGTGCTCAACTACCCCATGTGATGAAAAAGGCCATCACTGCCCCATCCGGTCAAAACGTGTAACCCAACCGCTGCCCACTGGACCAATGGCAAAAGACACTCTTTAATTGGAAGTTTGCTCTTGACCCGATCTCCGTCAACACCTGATCTATGTGCCACACAACCTTCCCTGGAATTAGTGTGTCTGTGTTACTTTTATATTCAAAAGATTTCTGTATAGTTCAAGGGGGAAAATCAGGAATAAAGTGTTTGACTTTTTTTTTAAAGAAACTGATGAAGTTTTATGTAAGGTTTGAAATAAAATAACTTTGCCTGGAATGGTGTGATAGATCATTTCCATGTACAGTTGTGTTAAAATTATCCAACCCCCACTGCGGTAAAGATTTGTAGCAATTTTGACATTTATTTTTTTATCTTGTTCACAATCGGATCAAATAAGGACTTGTGTAACAGACAATTGCAACTTTAAATTACAAAAAAAAATATTTTCTAATATACCAACAAGTGTCCTTTGTGATTTCCTCATTGACAAAGTTATTCAACCTCTTAGTCACATACATCATTAGTACTTGGTACAACTCCCTTGACACAAGTTTCTTGCAGTGATTCACAGTTATCAACAGGTATCTTAACCCATTCCTCATGTGCCAAGGCATCCAGTTCATTGGCGTTCTTGGACTTGTGTGCTGCAACTGCCTTCAAGTCCCACCAGAGATATTGATTTATTTATTTATTTTTATGGGATTTAAGTTGGGTGATCGCGATGGCCACTCCAGAATCTTCCAGCCCTTCTTCTGCAAACAACCAATTGTATAGTTGGTGATATGCTTGGCATCGTTCTGTTGGAAGGTCCAACGTCTCCTAAGCTTCAGCTTTGTCACTGACTGCATGACGTTTCCACCCAAGATCTCCTGGTAGTTAACTGAATTCTTAGTACCTTCCACACAGTGGAGATTCCCTGCACCTGAAGCAGAAAACAGGTGTGCTTTCCTACATAGTTCCCTGTTCTTCCTCCTTCAGGGATATTGTTGAGCTACAGGCCCAAAGAGTTCCAATTTTGTCTTGTCGCTCCAGAGAACCATATCCCAAAACCTTTGTGGTTTGTCCACATGGTTTTCGACATACTGAGTCGACTCTTCTTGGGAGTTCTGGCCTGAAGGTCTTCATCTTGTACTGTGTGCCTTATTATCTGGGCTGAAACCTGAGTACCTCCCTCTGACAAATCCTCTCACAGTTCCACAGCTGTCAGACGGGGATTTTTCTCCACCTTTCGTTTCAGGTACTGGACACCATTTGCTGACAGCATCCTCTTTCTGACATGCCCAGGTAGCATTTCCACGGTGCCTTTAGCCTTAAACTTACAAATTATGCTTCCAGTTATGTCTCTTGAAATGTCTTTGCTATCTTTTTATATCCATATCTTTGCTTATGAAGAGAAATAACCTCCTCTCTTGACTTCTTTGACCATTCCCTGGACTTCACCACGTTGCAAAGACAATTAACTGTCTGGAAGGAGCTGAGTATCTCAGTCCTTTTAAATCTGCTTATTTGATGCTTGTTATGGTTCTGTTCACATCTACAGGTGCTTTCAACACCAGATCGAAACCTCTGTTCTTGAGACTGGTAATCTTTAAGGGGTTGAGTAATTTTATCAGTGAGGAAATCACAAAAAGGACACTTGGTATTAGAAAAAATACTGTTGTAATTCAAGTGTATTTGTCTATTATACAAGTCCTTATTTGATCTGATTGTGAACAAGATAAAAAATAAATCTCAAACTTGCTAAAACTTTATGGCAGTGGGGGTTGAATAATTCTGAACACAACTGTATGTACACAGTGATTGTAATTCCATGATATAAGAACTTCCATATAACAACAGAGCTGAGCTATAGCTTACAGCAGTTACTAAAGAGAGGTGCTACAGTTTACAGCAGATACTTTAGAAGTGACCTATAGTTTACAATAGAGGCGAGAATTTGCATGTAAAGAAATACGCCGTTGGATAAAAGTTATTCCAAAATTTTTCATATCTTGAAGAAGCATGTCAAAAGAAATATCTGTTAATCTGTGAAGACCATTTGTAAAGAATTCATCCATTACTCTGGGACTCTACAAACAGACAAAGATGAAAGCTGTATAAATCAGGAAGTATAACTATGAAATCTCCATATAGATTAAATTTAGACTCTCTGTTGGCAGCTTTATCCTGACAGTTGCACTGCTATAGAATTTGCTACTGGAAGAAGCATATTTGAACCTGTATTTTCCTGCAGTATCATACAATCACAAGCTTGCCAAACTGAGACTCTCCAAACTGAGACTCTCCAAAGTGTTTGACTCATTTCTTAAAACTAGGACCTTGTTAATAAGTCACAGGCCTGCTGCTTTATGACATAAGTAAAGCTCTCAAACTGAACTCCCTCCTGAGTGTTCAGACACATTTACCACTTCATCATGGGGATTCTTCAGAAATCAATTAAACGATAGATCTAATGCTTCTTTAAAAGCACATACTAAATCCAGAAGAATTAAAACCGTCTAGCTGCTGTGCCCTGTCAGTTCAGATCCAGACTATGACTCTGTAAAAGGTCTCATTATTTTCTTTTATAACCTTAAGGGGAGTCTTGCTGTCTTAGCAAATTACACATAGACAACCCCAGTTATGTGTGCCTCAGGCAAACCGCTACATGCAATGAAATGGTGTTGCTCACAAATGCATAAGAGCTTATTGGTGTAATGATGCCTGAGTTGAAAACCCATTGGATTTGCCAGATTCAGATCAAGTCAAATCTTGGAGGAAACTTCATGGTCTGTGCAAACTCTGTAATCTAAAACCAAGGACATGAAGCCAGCTCAAAGAGCTGTAGACTGTCATCCCAGGTAGTGGATGTGGGTGTTTATAAACAGGAAAGATATTCCATTGACTAAATAATAAGATTGAAATAGGTGGATATTGGTGAGATTCACACAAATAAGCAGAAATTAGGGTGAATGTCAGGTTTGGGCACATGTGTTTTGGTGAATTTTACAGTTGTATTGCTATGTTCTTTATGTAGTTATCTGTGTGAATATTTTAGGATGTACTCAGTTAAATTGTAAGTCATTTCAGTAAGATGCATTTTTGACAATTGGGCCAACAACTAATTTGTGCGAATGGAAGTTCAGCATCATGAAAGTGAATGAGGATTGTGCAGCTGTCTGGTTGTTATGATGTTCCTACATCAGATGTGTCAGGATGAGAGAAAGGGTTTCCACTTAACATGAACAGGAAAACAGCTAAAATCACATCTATTTCACGGTTCAGTTGTAATATCAGGGGTCAGTTTGCAGAAGCCAAAGCTGAATGTACGAGGTATGTGTTAGATTCTTCACCTCTTATGACGTTTTAGAATTCTATTTAGAGTCTTACTAAACCATGTGACATGTAGTGTATTTCTGTGAAAAACTCATTGGAAACTGTATGTGGGTCTACATGTTCTATACTTGGATCACTTTCTAGAAGCAGTAATTGTCAAATATGAAATATCTTTGCTTACTAGTGATAGAAAAATAACCATTATTATTCAGCAAAGTGTTGTGCTTAATCCTTCTACTGAGAAAAAGAAAATGGAAAAAACCCCAGAAAGCCAAGAAGATGAATGAGGAACGGTTGATTTTTCTGGTTCAATAAATATTAATGTAGGGTCCTTACTGTCTTTCTCTAGTTATCAGGGCGGCCCAGATTGTAGACTGCAAGGCTGTGTGTGTGTGTGTGTGTGTGTGAGGGGTTGGGCACCCGCATGCATGTCCATGTGTGCTATGGACAGAAACACAATGGTGCACATTTTACATTCACTGCCATCAGAGCCTCAGACCCTACAAGGCACACACACACACAAGTACACACATTTAAAATCATCACAGTGCTGTTTTTGAAGCACAGTAGCGTGCAGTTATATACGTAAAGCGGTTATGCCAGAGCAGTGGAAATAGCACAGCAAGTATTTGAGGCAAAACGTTTTACAGCTGTGCGATTGTGTCTCATCAGAATATATCCTTACTGATGCCACACTTACACTCACAGTATTATTGTTCTCCAGAATGGCCAGAATCACACTCTCGTCTATTTCTGTGATGATTTGCTCCATTTGCTTTGCTGGGAGCACTCGAATACTCAAGCCATGACCTTGTAAATATGAGTGAATTATTAATATAGTGTACGAGTTGATAGTGTAATGAATCATTTACATTAGTTTCTTGTTCAGTAATAACCTATTGATCACTGCTTCTCTGCAGCTTGTAGCTGTTGTACAATAATTTCAGCCATGTACAATAATTCCAGCACAACTGATTCCTGAATGAGTCTTTTAGCTCTTCCTCTCTCTGTCTGTTTCACCAAACGCCCTGCTCAGGTTCCTGATGACAGCTAAACACACACACACACACACACAAGTGATGACTCAGAGATCAGGGACAGAAAGGGAGAGTGAGTGTGAGAGAGCTCCATCAGCCTGGAGGAAGGCAGAAGGAACAGGGTTGTCCTAATTTAAGATTGAAGGCAAATACTCATTAAAGCAGAAGACAGTACTGATTAAAACAAGACCAAAGATTAATTTTGCTTATTTGGCAAATTTACTGTCCTTGGTTCCAGGTTTTGCAGATTTTTTTGTAGTTTTTGTGTGTTTTTTTCTATGGGAAGGACACGTCTGAGCTATCTTACTTTGCATCTTTTTTAAAAGTGGAGATAAACACTGCTGTTTTGATGGAAATTGAATTCTCTAAACTGATTTCTGGCAGAAATCATCCATGTTTTTTGAGGGCACACAACACAAAACAGCTGCATGTGGTGATCTCCACCTGTCACCTCCTTAGCAGTAGAGAAGAAACCCCAAATATCTTAACTCCACTTCTCACTGATTGAAAATAGCAATTCATTCTGAGAAGGCCATCCATTATGGTGCAATAAATCAAAATGATCCAAGTGGATGATAGCTAATTATAAACCTCTATGTGCAAGACATCTAGATGGGGTTTCCACAATCAGGCATTCAAATGATTTAGAGTGGCACTTTAGAGGGGGGGGGGGGGGGTTTCTTGGCAGTATTCCTAGCCCTGGTTATTGTGCTTTAAAATCAGCTATATAACATTCATGGATGTTGGTAAAAGTTCTTGGGAAAACTCAAACAGTGGGCTAGAGCTCCATATAGTCTGATGAATTGCTCTAAGTTAGTTGATTAAATTGATTGGACTTTACTGTTTTATTTATCCACACTGCCGCTCCTCTATCTTTTTGACCTCCCCTGTCATTACGATGCATCACTCTTGAGGCTGTACAACTGCGCGAGGGAGTGATACATGATGGGAAGATATTTGGTACACGCAGAAAATGAGACATGAGAGCAGAGAAGAGTCTGGAAAGGCTCAGAGGCTCCTCATGACATCTCTGTGTGCATTATGTTCCCCATCCTGAGGATGAATGCTTGTTAAACTCAAAACCAAAGTCGAACATTTCCGGAAACATCACTGGAGAGCTGTCCTCTCCCTGCCTTGTAGCCAAAATTGGGAAAGCAGTCTGTTTTGGGGAGCAATGCCACTTTGGCAACAGTCAAACCAATCTGAACTATCTCTACCCTAATTAGATGAAAAGAAAGAGAGAGAGAGAGAGAGAGAGAGAGAGAGAGAGAGAGAGAGAGAGAGAGAGAGAGAATACAAGGAACCCTGACGAGATTTAAATACTGTAATACCAACCAAATGTCAAGACACGAGGCGTGCTTCGTGTTTGCGCTCAAGTTCGCGTTTCGCCCTCGACGTGCAACAGAAATCTCTCCTAATAGCGCGCGACACAGCGAGGCTGCCAATACGCCTGTCCATCCAAGCATTCACTATTGCTGTGCATAACGCCGTCCTTACGGAAACTGTCAGAAGGTCGCGTGCATGAACTAATGCAAACATGGGTCTATTCAAGCGCACACTAATATGGCGCAAACAATGATAATGGACCCGACTTTTGCGCATAATCGCTCATTTAATGTCAGAAAAGGAGCACGTGTGTTTGACAATGCACTATACTATAAGACCGATGAAAATGGCATCGTTACAAGATTATTTCTTTAGGTAATGACCAGCACGAGACTAATCAAGACGCGAGTTCGCATAATGGATTATGCTCAGCGAATTCTCAGTA
>JAOXYF010000001.1:23324091-23326591 GCA_028565775.1 Sternarchorhynchus goeldii | reverse complement strand
AATCAATGGCTACTTTATTAAAGTCAGCTGCCTTTTCATGACTGGGGCTTCCCAGTTTGGAAATAACACGTGACCCCTAGAGCAGCATAAAAGCTTTCTGTGTGTCAGTTTCTGTGTGAATGTACATTAGAAATTTGAGCAAATGTGAATAATCTTGAAGGAGGGAACTTCAGTGTTAGACTAGTGAGGACCACTAGTCTACTAGTCCACTAGTCCACTTTAAAAAACTACCAATTTTGTAAGGTTTTCTTGGGAACCGTGTTGAGCGTATACTGAGAATGCTGTGATCAACGAACAGTATTCAGTGAAACAGGATCCAATGGATGTAAACAACTCATCGAAGAAAGAGTCATGTGGAGAAAGAAGATGTGAAGAACAGCATGTGCACAGTCAAGCAAACTGCAGCCGAATACAACACTGGTTCTCCGAGTAACGGGTCTAAACACACAACTCGTCATTCCTTAGCACCGATGCGTTGTAACAGCAGATGACGGGTTCGAGTGTCATTTTGGGAAACATAAAGGCAAGCCTCAGTGGCCCACAGCTTGCAAAAAATTAATCACCGGAAAAACATTGCCTGGTCACATGAATCCGGATGTCTTTTGCACTATGTTAATGGGAGTGTTTGAATTTGTCTCAAGCAGAATGAATCGATGAGCTTGTCAGGTGTCAGCAGTTCCGGCTGGGGAAGGTGGAGTAATGGTAAGGGAGTAGTTTCTTGGCACATCCTCTGATACCTGTACAGGGATGTTTGGACAGTAGGGTTTACGTAAGCATTGTGGCCAGCCAAAATCAGCCCTTCATGGTAGCTGCTTATCCTGTAGCATAAGAGTTCACCAGGCCTTTGCACCATACCTCAAGGGTCGTATACTCGTGGATTGGTTCCAAGAACATGACAGCAAGTTTTCCTTGTTTTCCCAGCTTTTGCAGTCCCTAGATCTTAATCTTATAGAACATCTTTGGGAGGTTCAGAGCCTTCCATCGAATTGGCTCCAACTGCTAGAAGTTACTCTGTCTGAATCATCTGTATTACAGTCATGTCATTACAGTCAAATCATCTCATATGACACACTTCATATTTGTATTAATGATGCTTAAAATCAAAGAACTGGTTTCTGACGGCCAGAACAAAAGACTTACAATGACGTTCCATTAAAAATTAAAGTAGGAATACGCTGTCACTCATCAGATGGGGGAGAACTGCACAGGCCTTCTCTCATCAACATGAAACCTGTCATCCTGTTTTTTCAAACCAATGGCGATAGAGAACCTTGCAAACACTACACTTTAATCCTGACTAGATCAATGCATTATTGTTTTGCATGGACAACTAAGGGCAGGACAACTCACATCATCCCTTCATCCCAGTTAGAATCAAACTGTGTTGTCACACAATTGTGTTCCATAAGCCCACTGGGAAATTGCAGCCAACCTTACTCCCACTCTGTCACATGGTAAAATAATACTCAGTTAGAAATTAAAAATCAAATGATATTTGCTAATGTAAGTGTAAGTTCAGCTGGACCATTTCACACCCTTCTCCCAAAGACTTCAAAGTGGCTGCTATCAGCTCTAAGCCCAGGAGGCAGGAAACAGAAATCTAGGGGTCCAAGAACCTTTTCCATCAGCTCCAAGGCTCCCAAAGCTGTTCTTGAGCTGATGAATCAGAACAAGCTTAATCATTAATCAGCTAATTAATCATTTAATTAATGAAAAAAAGAGGCATATGAACATATGGTCGATGCTCATAGTGACTGCTTCAGCTTGCTGTTGATACTGGATGAAAAGACCAAGACCATGGTATAGATGTGAGTAAGACATATGAGAGCTGTGCTTCAGTCTATAACGGCAGTATAAGGATGTCAAGTCTACAAATTGCCCCAATCAATATAGTAATTTAGAGAAAGAGGTAGAGAGAGAGAAAGAGAGAGAGAGAACTGGCCACGGTTTGTTTGCTGCTGAAAGTACCGAAGCGTAAACTGACTTGCCGGTCAGTTTCAAGAGCAGGGCAGACATGGTGGTCGAGATGAGAGAAGAACAGACTGTGTGGGTGCATGTCTGTGCTTGACTGATGTTAGTATTGATTTTTGGAGCTCACTTTGTACTCATCGCCAATACGCAGCCAAAAAAACCCTTCTTTACATTTGTTACCATCGTCTCATTTCTTTGATTTACTGTTTATTTACTCTCTGTTGCCAAACGTATTATACAAATGCTAAATTTACATTAGTGGTGTAACAAAATATGCATGTGGAACTCGGGCTCCCAAATATGGTTTGCAAAATCAGAGCTATGTGGGGAGGTGGGGTTTTTGTTTTTGTAATCCAATAGAAAGTTTATCAGAAGAACACAGTTTGGAGGTGAAGGACGCAGACGATGTGACTAATATATCCAGAGCCACATTTTTTAACTGTAGGAAGTGTCCATGCTGGAGGGGTTGGGGAGAGTCAAAATTGGCCTTCAGTCAAGACTTTTATTTTTTAAGTGTGTGTGTGTGGGG
>JAOXYF010000001.1:23311127-23323991 GCA_028565775.1 Sternarchorhynchus goeldii | reverse complement strand
GGGCGGGGGTGGGGGTGGGGGGGTAGTGAGAGAGGCAAGACATAGTTAAAAAAGTTGAGTTCTATAGGACCAAAGCTTTAGTATTTTTATTAGACTGGTAGGCAAGAGCTGTTATCGCCCTGTGGCATGTACTTCATAAGAGTCCCACGTGGAAGCGCTATGCCCCTTAACAACCGAGCATTAAATCACCGTAGCGGGTGCTCGCTTGTTGAATTAATCCCTCTTTTTTTAATGACACTTCTAAGACATCTCCCTCTCTCTGTCTCTGACTGAATAAATGTTTTTTTTTTCTGTGTAAACTGTTTGTTAGCATGTGCAGTGCTCTTTACTCGGCTCGTCTCCCCTCCCCACTCTGTCCTCTCAGTGCTCAAACTGTCTTGTCAGTGTTCAGACTGTCCTGTCAGTGCTCAAACTGTCCTGTCAGTGCTCAAACTGTCCATCTCTGTAGTTCGCCATTTCAGTCTTCAGTTTCACCTGCTCACTTAAATGTATATTTTCATTCCCCTCCTCCCTTCATCTTTTTCTCTCTCTCTTTTTGCACTATTCATCCCTTTATTTTGTGGTGAGCTGTGGTACAAGAAGCATATCCTGCCTTGAGTGTGGTAGTACACTCAAAACTGTGACACCAACCAAACAGAATGACATGTTTAGCCCACACCTGGACTCACACTCCAGGACCTCCAGTATTAAACAGAGTCGAAATGCCTGTCACGAATCTGCATGAACATTAGCATTAGCGCTAAGTTAGCGTTAAGTCCACCCTGCAGAGCATGGTGCAGCAACTCCACCATTCTGACTGCAGCAACCACTCCCTGCAGCAACTCTCTATTCTGAATGAAAAATACTAGTTATTTTCAAGAGGGCAGTGCCTTTTCACACTTTTTTAACTTTTTTTTTACATTTCTCTGTTCCACCCAAATAACATTTGCTTCTGTATCATCTCAGAAAAATCACTTTGAAGAATTTCCAGTGCACAATGTAGCTACTGCTTCAGACTGTGCCATCATTAAAAACATGGAACAGACCATTACAACCATGATCGGAGATGGTACTGCTGTAAGATTACATTGTAAGATTAACTACTACAGCAGCTCATAGTGAGCTTTTAAAACATATATCCATATATATTTGAAAATAATTCAACACGGATCTCATATGTATTTGGCCCTTGGCTCACAGGGACGTGAGAATCCAGTCCTAAAGAATCCAGTGTAACATCTCTCAGTGATTACAGACCTGTAGCTCTGACATGTAATAGAAATGCACTTTGAAAGACTTTCTCTAATGTGAGGACAGACATGCACAAATGTACAAATCTGGTTAACAGGGCAGCAGATGATGCAGTAGCACTCCGTTCACTCTGTTTTGTAACCCTTGCAGCTACCAGACACATAAGCATGAATACCGTTTCTAGATTACAGCTCACTGTTTAATACAGTATTACCTTCAGTTCTCTTTCACAAGCTTCAAAGACTGTCCACTAGTTTCTGTACTGTTGGATTTTTTTGGTCAAACACCAAGAAATTTGTTAAAATGAAGTGTGTTTCCACTCCTTAAATTCTCGTTAGGTACTGGTGTCCCCCAGGACTGTGTTTTGTATTCTTTATTGCACTGTACACCAGTGATTGTATATCTAATTCACATTCTGTCAAACTGTATAAATATGCATACATATGTATAGTATACAGAAAGTAAAAGTCCTCACCAGGATTTTGCACAAGCATTATAGATTACATTAATTCCACAAACTAATTTTATCTGCAGGCTTGCGCTAATTAGAAAATCCAGTAAGCTTGAGCAAAATCCTGGTGAGGACTTTTACTTTCTGAACCTGGAATGTCCACCTCTGATGTATACAACATTAGATACAACATTAGTGGGAATTACATTTAATGATGATGAAACTGCATACAGAGCATTAGTGGAGTGGAGTTGGGCGAATCATCTAACCCTGAATATCGATAAAATAAAAGAAGGTGGATGTAGCACTTCTAGCTATTACCAGAAGAAGATAGAGAGGATTGAGGATCATTACGAGCCTGAGAAAAAGCTCATCAAAGATTTTTTTCTTGTGAAATGTTGTGTGACTGGAGCATGTATGCTACACATTTACAGAGCTGTGGTGGAAAGCGTGACCTTTTCAAAACACGTCTGGTACGGTAATACAACAACATATGAGTGAGAATGTTTAGAGATGATGCATACTGCTTCAAAAATCACTGGTTGTGAACTCCCATTAGTTGTCTCTATATGCATTAGATTGGGAAAGAAAGGGTTAAAAATGCATGTGGAAAGTTCACACGCTAGCACAGTGTTATTCTACATTAATGAGTTTTAATGTTTTTTTTATGAGTGTTTTTTGTTTGTAATTCGTTTTGTTTAATTTTTTGCCTTCAATTTATCTGGTTTGTGAAAGGTATTTGATATCCATAAAAGTTGCAAAACTGCCAAATCAAAAGATAGAGATAGTTGTTGACCTCTGCAGGAAATGCGAACCAGAGTAAGACTGCAGGGTGATATCCCAGCACCCGGAACAGCTACACACAAACCAGGAAGGGAACTGAAGTTCACACATCATTAGTGAGGCAGAGAGTAAGGCCCAGGAATGCCAAAGCCCCGCGGCTGGCAAAAACCTCAGCATGAGCCATGCAGCACCCTTCAGCATGAGGGTAATCTGGAGCTACAAATATCTCAACCAAAGAAAAACAAGACAATACTAGCTGAAATACTGAAATATTCCTGCTTGAGCACAAACCTTTCCTCAGTCACTTTTACATGAGTTTCCTTTATCCCCAAAGAGTTTCCTTTAACTGATTGCATTTCAATTACATACTATCTGTTTTACAGTGTGTGGGTGTTAGCTGTGTGGGCGTAGCTGTGAAGTCCTCCGATTGTAATCTGCCTTTAATCTCAGACTATGAGGAAGAAGAGGAAGGGTAACAGATGAAGAGTTTTGAGAGATAGCTGGCAGCTCAAACCCCAACCATGACCAATCAATAGAAGAAGAATATGAAATCTAATATTAATATGCAGCACAGCTCCAAACGTGGGGCAGGCAAGGGAGAAGAACAAGAGAGAAGTGAAACAGTTAAACGCTGTATGTGTGTGTGTGTGTGTGTGTGTGTGTGTGTTAGAGGGGGAGGCTGCAAAGGGAATTCCCTTGTCTGCTTTTAATCTATTCTGCCCCACCCCCACACACTCTCCTCCAGACTTTAATCGGCCCCCTTCACTTCATATTTCATCTCTTCTTCACCTGCTTTAGCCTCCTCGCCAAGAGCATTACAGTGACGGACAGATGTTCTCGCGGTGCACTGTGCAAATAATGTGCGTTACAGAGGGACAACCGTAGATAAGTGCAAGATAGTATGCGATACATGCACGTGTCTCCACCCAGCTCTGACCTAGTTCTGGGGAATAAGAAGAGAGAGGGTTCCATTGTGTGTATGAGTACAGACTGACTATAGAACTATAGATAAAGTGCAAGTTAGTACATGGTGTGTGTGTGTGTGTGCGTGCGTGTGTGCGCGCAGCATGGCATGTGGGGGGTTTGTACATCCCATCTTGTGTTCCCTCTCCCCCTCTCTCTGCAGTCTCACATGGTTGTTAGATCGCGGATGTGTAAATGTGGGTGTGCGGTCGTCTGTTGGTTTTAAGGTCAATACAGGTCTGATGTCTGGGTGGTTTCAAGAGAAGACGAGTGAAGAAAGGATAGAGATGAAAAGAAAGAGAAGGAAAGAAAGAGCAGTGCTGATGAAATGAGGGGAGGAGAGAGACAGACACAAAGAGGAGAGGCAGACGGAACGCCTGAGTGTGTGTGAGTATGCAGTTTGCTGCCTGAATGTGTGTTGGGTGTGCTGTTGTGTGTGTGCGCACATGTGTGTTTATACATATGTGTTCAAGTTCTGTGTTTTATTATATAAATCGACATTCTCATAACTGCATTCAGTCATAGCATACATATATAATTGCATGAAGCAGCTTCACGTATGTATTCACACACACACACACACATTTGTACAAACACACACAAAGAGAACGTGTTTTCTCTTTTTTTTCTGTTATTTTTACTTATTACTGTATGATTGCATGTAAATAGTTTTGAATTCTATTTTTAGCCCATTCTGCTGAACAGAGTGAGATCTGTTCGTTGTTTCTCACTCTTTCCGACACTCTGGCCATTTTTTCAAATGACAAAATTCAAACAATAGTCCAGTCCATCTTGGGTAGAACCTACTTCTTAATTTTCACTAAAAATACTATGGGATTATTTTAATTTAAACAGGAAAAAAATTAAGGAATGATTAAAAAAAAGTTTATTTTGTCACATTAAACTAGTCCAAATCAAAACTAACTTAGCAAGGAAAAAAGACCATTCGCCATTACAGATTATAAAGTTGATCATGTTCAAAAAAGAAACTCCTTGCCCTCGGTTGTTTTTTTAATGGGGTTTTTTTTATCATTGTGTATTTTAGGCCATTCTAAAGTATGTTCTCTATGACCCTTTGAACTTGAGTAAATCTTCATGTATATATGTACTTGGTCTGAATGACTAGGTCTACAGCAGCTGTTAGAGTACCGTTAGAGCAGCAGCTCAAGTGAGGTTAGAGGAGCGGTTTGAGTGCTGTTAGAGTAGCGGTTCGAGTGCTGTTAGAGCAGCGGATCGAGTGCTGCTAGAGTAGCAGTTACAGTTCTTTGACAGCGTCGTCTGCACCAAACACCAGTAAAACACAAAAAAACTGAGCACAATCCTGGGGTTGTTATCACTGATTAACCAGCAATGATCAGCCATTTCTTTTCAGTTTACAGTACTGGTACAGTATTACATTCAGTTCAGAGTTTAAATATGCTACATGAACTCATGTCAAGTCATTATGTGCTGAAGTCTACCAAAAATATAGTGCAACATCAGTACACCAAGATATAGTACAGTATCACCCAACCAAGATATATTACACTATCACTCCACAAAGATATAGTGCAGCATCACCCAACCAAGATATATTATACTATCACTCCACAAAGATATAGTGCAGTATCACCCAACCAAGATATATTATACTATCACTCCACAAAGATATAGTGCAGTATCACCCAACCAAGATATATTACACTATCACTCCACAAAGATATAGTACAGTATCACCCAACCAAGATATAATATAGTCAGTGACAGCAGGCGAAAAATATTCTAAGTGGGGCTGTTTGAGTCAGTTTTCAGTCACTTTCAGTCACTATTTAACACAAGCTTCAGGATACCAGTGCTCTGTGAAATAGTAAATATTTAATTGACATAAAAAAAGAAATCGGCAGGCTAATGGTTAATGAAAATGATCATTAGCTGCAGCGCGGATGTGTAAAGATAGAAAGGACAGAATGTATCATTAGATTACCAACCGAGTCTGGTTCAGAAACTTTAGCAAAAAAAACTATTAAGACAAAAAATTGATTTTCCAGAGCCATATTTTGATGGATGATGCCATAAACTACATACAAAGAAAACTGAGGACAGTATGTGAGAGTTTGTGATTTTATTTGTACCGGCATTTTGTCCCGAGTGGCAAACCTTCCTCTCAGTGACCCTACTACTGACGTCAGGAATGTTGCTAACGACTTCGTTTCTTCATGGAGAGCTTAGCTAAAACGTTCAGGCGATCGTGCGACATAGCGTTCCTCAGGAAGGTCTTAGTTTAGCGTGACTCTTAGCTTAGCTGAACTATGCCTTGTATGGCTAGCTTGATCCATGGCCTCGTAAATGTTTTTAATTTTCTCAGGTAAATGCTTTATGTTCCTAACTTTTAACTCCTTTAACAGTCCATGTTGTATATGGCCTTGCCTTTTTAATAAGTAAGAACTGGAAGCAAAATTTGGCGTTTACATGGCTGCATCCAGCTAGCTATGGCTTTCTGCTGTACTAATGTATAGTTTCTCCAAAGTTCTCCTCTCAAATGGATTTTGGAGATCTTAATATTGGGGCATCTGAAATCCGATGTCTTGAACAACTGCGTTCATCATTGTCAGTAACGTCAGATCTCATTACCTCGCCACTGACTGAATCTGCGTGTGGCGATAAATGAAGCAATGCTGATTGGCTACATTAAATTGCTCTGCTGCTCTGACTGGGCGATTTATCTATCAAACCAGAAGAGAGAAGGAAATAGGAAGCTAATTCCCCGCCCCGATATTTTACATATGAGATATTATTGTTCATTGTATCACATTCATACTTATTTTAAATAGTTATCGATTATTTAAATGCTTATTTACAAATAAAAATTACAAACCAGGGAGATATAGTACACTATCACCACACTAAGATATAGTGCAGTATCACTACACCAATATATAATATAGTCAGTGGTAGCTGGTAAAAAATATTCTAGGTGGGGCTGTTGGAGCTATATTCCATCAGTTTTCAGTCACTTTCAGTCACTATTTAACACAAGCTTCAGGATACCAGTGCTCTGTGACATAGAAAATATTTTAAATGACAAAAAGAAATCAGCAGAGTAATAGTTAATGAAAATTATCTTTAGCTACAGTGCTAAACAGCACCAAATGCATAGTTTCCTTCAGGGATTAGCGTTTTGTAACCTTATAGAAAAGAAGAAATTTCAGATAGAAATGAAGAAGTAGTTATTTCCTGCATCTAAGTTCTTTCTTCACCCTCAGTGCCACTACTAGCACTCTCCAAACACAGTGAGCTGATGGGCTAACGTACAGTGGATAACAATTCTGTGTTCTCTCTCGATCTCTCTCTCTCTCTCTCCTACTTTTTTTGTCTCTTTCACACACACAAACACAAAGATCTGTTGCCAAGCGTTTCACAGACCTGCCCTTATATGGTAATGGTGATTAATACCTTAAATGTTTTATTGGGAAGCAAAATGTAAACATTTAACATGAAAAAATGACTAGATGGAAACCAGAGAATATACACTCCGAGCACTAAACACATGTGAAGCCTGTCTTTCTACAGGCATCGTAAACTCCATGAGGTCTGACTGAGTGTGTGTGTGTGTGTGTTGTGTATCTTATGTGTTGTTCAGTCAAATAATATGTCTGCTTAATAAAGATAAAATGCACAACAACATTACAGGAAAGCAGGTTAACACAGAACTTAACCCAGAAGGTCCAGCAGTGCAGACCTAAATTTTACCCCAGTTAAGTCACTTGTGGTGGTTCATGCTGCGCCGTACATGTACTGTAGGCTCAGCCGTGGCCACCATTTACAACTTCATTCTTTTTGCCTATAATGGCCTTGCCTCATCACTGAATACTGTGTTCAAAATTCCATGTAAAAGTACTAAATTCTATCTCTCTCTGATATAGAGTGTGTGAACTGTGCCGTCAGGGACGCTGTCTGCCCTGTTGTCGTTGGACGTCATGAGCTGGAGCTTCCTAACGCGTCTGCTGGAAGAGCTCCAGAACCACTCCACGCCAGTGGGAAAACTCTGGCTCACCGCGCTGGTCGTCTTCCGCATCGTGCTGACTGCTGTGGGCGGAGAATCCATCTACTACGACGAGCAGAGCAAGTTTGTCTGCAACTCGGGCCAGCCAGGCTGCGAGAACGTCTGCTACGATGCTTTTGCGCCACTCTCGCACGTGCGCTTCTGGGTCTTTCAGATCATCCTGTCCGCCTTGCCCTCGCTCCTCTACATGGGCTACGCGGCCAATAAGATCTCCCACACCGAGGAGATACGACGGGATGTGGGCGGAGCTCTGGGAGGAGGCGAGGAAGGGGGCGGGTACACACAGAGGAGGCCCCGGAAGCTATACTTTGGGGAGGAGCAGCACCAGGCGGGGGGCGAGGACGGCGAGGAGGAGCGTGAGGATGATCCCATGATCTACGAGGTGCCCGAGATGGACAGCGGGCAGCAGGAGCTGGTGCCGCCGCGGCCCAAACCCAAGGTGCGGCACGACGGGCGGCGGCGTATCCGTGACGACGGGCTGATGCGGGTGTACGTGCTGCAGCTGCTGACCCGCTCCGCCCTGGAGGCGGGCTTCCTGGCCGGCCAGTACCTGCTGTACGGCTTCCACGTGGCTCCCGTGTTCGTGTGCTCGGGAAATCCGTGCCCGCACAGCGTGGACTGCTTCGTCTCACGCCCTACGGAGAAGACCATTTTTCTCCGCATCATGTACGCCGTCAGCTGCCTGTGCCTGCTGCTCAGCGTGTGGGAGATGATCCATCTGGGAGCAGGGACCATCAAAGACGCCCTGCGCAAACGTCATGCCTCCGCCGCCAAGGACGACTTCCGGTTGGGCCTTCTGGGGGCCGGGAGCATGGCCGTGGGCGTTGGTGGGCCAGCGCTCAGCGACGGAGAGCCAGGCGACGAGGGTAGGAGCGCGGTTCCCGAGGCAGACTACGTGGGTTACCCGTTCTCCTGGAACACGCCTTCGGCTCCGCCCGGCTACAACATCGTGGTGAAGCCCGAGGCCATGCCCTACACAGATCTGAGCAACACCAAGATGGCTTGCAAGCAGAACCGTGCCAACATTGCGCAAGAGGAGCAGCAGCAGTACGGCTCCAACGAGGACAACTTCCCCTCGGCCAACGAGGTCCGGCTGCCACCGGTCAACGGGGAAGTCGTCCAATTAGAGGCGGCCATCCAGGCCTACACCCTCCAGCACCACGCCAATGCCGACCACGACAACAACCACGATAATGACGATAAGCCACAGAGTAACATCCCTGCAGCTACACAGAAAGAACGGAGACACCGGAAACACAACAAAGAAGGCAGCGCAGGGAGCAGCAGTAGTAGCCGGTCTGGAGAGGGTAAACCATCCGTGTGGATCTGACTCCGCATGGGTGCACATGCATCCGCATGGATTTTCTTATCACTCAACAACACCTTGGGCATTTACATACTCACACACACACACGCAAAACGCTGTTGACTTATACACTAAGCTCTCATCGAACATGAGATGCAGCAGGAGTTTTTGAAACACCTTTCGTGCCTTCAGATCCAAGGAGCTCTGAAGTGTGAAGGTATACTTTTGACTGAAATGCTCAAATCTCTATGGTATTTCCAAGGTTTTCTCTGGTCTTCCTGGTGTTTTAAGCTCATCAATTTGATTGGCTGGACTATGTGGCTGCTTTTTTTATGTCAGCTACATTGGAAACATCTTTTTTCTAAACTGTTTACTATAAATATGACTGTGATAGTGGTTTGGGAAGCTTCAAGTCTTTCTGCAATATCTCTTTGGAATGGCAACGAGGCTGTTTTCTGATTCCAAACCAGCTGTTATCCTTTTACTTCCAACAGTGACTATGACATTACAAGTTTTAATGCTGGGTACGTCACAAAGCTGCTTGTTTTCTTCTGTCATAAATTAGAATTGTTGATACAGGCAGGCAGAACATTTACACAATTGCAAACATATTATTTTTTCCAATGCCAATCGTTCAGTTTCTTATTGACCCCATATGACAGCAGTGTTATGTTTGGTGTCAAGGTTGATATCCTGTTCTCTTGCTATGTTGGAGACTGCCTAGGATTTGTTGAAATCAGAGACCCATTAAAATTGTATATCCATTATTTGTTTCTCAAACTGCCCCCTCCTGGTTCAGTGTAGTTATTTCAGTCTAACCAGCTTTAGGGGACAAGCCAACAGTGTGAATAGGTAGCGTAGACTAGTCTGTTAGGGTAGTTTTAGTTCAGCAGAATTTCACTGGAAACTGCTGCCATATTTAGAGATATTCATTCACCTTTAGTTAAGATTATAAGCATTACATGGCTCACACCCTCACATCATGATATACTATGGTCAAAAATGCCCTCTGGGCACTCCTGCACATACAGCCCTGCACGGTGAGCTCTTGTGAGCATCACACACTGTGGGAAAGTCTTCCACGTTGTTTTTTATGGCCACATTCCAACTTACGAAAGACTCTTTTTTTTGCCTTTTCTTGGATGATACAATGCACCAGTGCGATGGCGAAAATGTATCGCTGTGGGAGACCAAATACTGTGTGTCACCACGGAGATGCTGTGTTGCTGTGTCATACTGTCCAAGGAGAACAGGCCATAGAACTTAATCGTGTGTGTGTGTGTGTGTGTGTGTGTGTGTGTGTGTGACTTTAGTGCTGAATTTAACACCTACAGTGTTGAATTAGCAGTTTATTTATGTCCAGCTGGACTTATATAAACACTATGTTTAAGCTCAGCACTGGGGGGTTGATCTGTGTGTGTGTGTGTGTGTTACCTTTGTTGCATATAAGCAATGAAAAGGACTAGCCCTTTATAATTCAGCAATACTTGCCTACTGATAGTTGCTCTTTTGGGTGAACTGGGTGATATTTGTGTTGTTTCTTTTTCATCTGGAATTTGTTATCTGGATTTAAAAACAACTGAGCATGTTATTTGTAAGTACCTCCAGATTCCTGATAACAACTACATTTTTCAGTCTGCAGTGGACTCTGCCTGTGCTGTTGGAGGGATTAGACTGGGCACAAAATGACTGAAACATGCATGGTTCTTCAGAAAGTGTACTTTGGGGAAAAAAAGAATGTACAGAAATTGTGGGATTTATCCAAACTCTGTTAAAGTTTGCAAATGAAGCAGAAGAAAAAAAAGAGAGAGAGAGAGAGAGAGAGAGAGCGACTAGGGGGAATGTTACCATTTTGGGACGTTTTTAGAGTTGCTGTATGTTTAAGTATGCATAAAATATTTGCCCCAGTTTGAGGAACTGTCTATGTGTGTGTTTGGGGGGCGGCATGTAGAAAGCACATCTTCTCAGCAGGATAACAGCAAATTCTCATGGAGCTGATGACACTCTCGGTACTCCAGGAGTGTGTGGCCATATACACTTCACTTCCTCCTGCGAAATGCAGTGTGCAGCTCACGACTGCAGTCACATGGGTGTCCCTCCTTACTCCTTGACTTTGTCCTTCTCTTATGTAAATCACAATAAAGGAAAAAGCCACATTTGTTGTTCTTAATACAAGGAATAAAATTGTTGTTGTTGTTTTTTTCTTGATGTGTTAAGCTGGAATGATCAGCAATGTACAGTTATTTCCATTTTTGGAAATTCTTTGTTTGGGATTTTGTGAAAATGCATGTTGAGAGCTATTTTGTTAATAAAACTGATAATGAATAAATAAATGTTGTTAACACTGTCGGATAACTTTTCAAAGAAAGAAACAGCCACTGCTCCAGTGTCATTTTGACAAGTATTTGCAGAATATATCAGGTTCTTACTATATTTAAATAATAATAGAAGAAAACAATATATATTTATATATATATATCAATCTACCACAGGATATAAATAATATCAAAGTGTCAAAAGAAGAGTGAAACGAAGAGATTTGTGCTAAAAGGCAGCCGCTTTATTGTGATTCAGAGCTCTTCTGCATGACTCAGCAAATACCAGCAGAACGGGAACATAGAATGTGGAAAACGGAGGTTATGAACAAACAAGCAAACAATGGGCACTTCTCAAATATTAATCAAACAAAAAGACACGACCAGATGAAATGATAAAAATACACACAAATCAACCATTTACAACTGTACAAGTCCACAAGGAGGGAGATGGCATTCTGGGAGTCTGTGTCATGCTCTCTCCTGATTGGTCCACTCCCTAGATTCAGTGGTCATAACCAAGATATGTCTAACAAAAAGGTTCCAAAGTCTGAGTCCACAACCAAATATGCACTCATATCTAGTTTATCAAATCAAATGCAAAAAATAGGCTGTGTAGGCAATAGAATACCATTCAAGAAAATATTCTTGCAAAATTAAAGTTCTAAAGCATAAAAGTTTTTAGACATATGTTATTTTAATACATGCAAAAAGAGCACTACTGAGCCAGATTACTTACTGTTCTTGTATGCTGATGAATAATAATAAAGAATCTTTAATCGAAAATTAGTTTTAAATTGTCGTGTGTGTATTTTAGATAGTAATACATGTGCCCATAATACTCAATTAATTGTCTTTTAACGAATAACACCTCATATCCACGCTGTCACACTGGTCCTTCCTATATGATCATCACTCATGCTCAGGCTTGAAATAACCTGATGAAAACGTTTTTTTTTTATAACAACAAAGGAAGAAAATAACAGAAGCTCAGAGCTACTACAATGTTACAATTCTTGGTAGTTCCCTCAGACATTTGGATCCTATTGTATTTCCCACATTTCTGTTTTATATAATCTATAGTTTAATGCAAACACAGATTACACAGATTACACAGATTAGGTGTTCATATAAATCAACTTCAGACTGTCCATTTGATGGACTGTTTGTTCTGATGAACCTTGTTTATTTGTTGTTCTAGTTTAGCCTTAAATACATTGTACTGTTTGATTGCGCTATCACAATTAGATATTATTATTTTATGTACTTTTAGACGAAGATATGGTCTTCTTTGGTTTACAGTATTCCAAGACAAATGTCACATTACGTGAGAAAAGCGGCCCTGATTATTTCTTTTGTATTGCATTGACCACACAACACTTTTAACGACAAAATAAATACATCAAATAAATCAAATAAAGGCATCTCATAGGAAAACAGTGTTGTAAGTTTGCAAAAGAATCGTCAGCACATTACATCAGAACGATAATCAGTTTACTTTGTCATTATGTGTAATGAATAATAACATTTAATCTAAATTTTGTAGATCAGTGTTTTGTAAAATAAGAAACTTTTCACAGAGAAGATTGTTTCAACAGGCATAGATAGAACAAAATATTCCCAGGAGCTCTGATACCATAATTAAGCACAGACCATGCAACATGCACTCCGCCCCCTGACCCCCGCCGCCCCCTTCACTCTCTCTCTCTCTCTCTCTCTCTCTCTCTCTCTCTCTCTCTTTCTCTCTCTCTCTCTCTCTCTCTCTCTCTCTCTC
>JAOXYF010000001.1:23281280-23310837 GCA_028565775.1 Sternarchorhynchus goeldii | reverse complement strand
CTCTCGCTCTCGCTCTCTCTCTCTCCCCCTCCCTCTCTCTCTCTCTCCCCCTCACTCACTCACTCTCTCTCTCTCTCTTTCCTTGCATCCTGAGGAAACATATGCAACAGGGCTTGTTAAAAAACATTTTTTTTTTAAATCTTATAAAAAATTATAATCTTTCAGATTATAATAGTCATTTTTAAATCCCTTTCTGCCTGTCACAGAGAAGCAGTGCGTTTGCCTTTTGGCAGTGTGGAGCGAAACATCATGCAGGCCTACAAGCATATCCCTCCAGAGGCTCATGTTCTCCACACTCTGCAAAAACTTTGCTCTGCAAGAACCAGGGCTGCCCACAGGCTTTGTGTCTCTGATTAAATAATGATGGAATGGAGAGGACCATGAAAACATTACTCTCATACTCAACCCCTGCGCCATGACAGTCTTTGGATTTTGCCCAGTACCCTACACTTTGTTTTACAATGAGAGGGGGTTTCCCCCTAGGGTGTGTTCATACATATTACAACAGAATGTAGAAAAGGTTTTTTGTGAAGAAACAGTGTGTTCAAGTTTGAAAAACCAGCGGGAAGCAGGCAGGACAAGAGCTTAGAGTGTCCTGCTCCTCCAGATAGGGGTAATAAGGGTTCTACTGCCACACACCAACCACGGTCCCAAGTTCCCAGTCTACTAACTGGAAGTTATTAAGCTGATAGCTATAAGGATTGGGATCTATATAGCACACAGCAGGGAATCTGCTCAAAATGTACTACTGTTAAAAAGACACAACAGTTCACAGTGCACATGCGATCAGAAACAGTTCTGCAATGAACTGCACCAGAAGATTTCTAGGCTCTGGAGTTATGTGACAGTGTTGGTACAGCGGGGAAGGTGGCGGCATTTAAAGTGCTGACTGCAGAAATGAACGTAGTAATATTCTGGATCTCATCACACTAATTACATTCACTCTCAGTAAGGAAGCCAAGAACATTAGATTCATCAGCATGTGTCACTCCCTCTGCAGCGGCTGCACTGCGCGCGCGTGTGTGTGTTCATGAATAAGGACAGTCAGAGGCAGTGCATTCGCTACAACTGCAGGGTGCTGAACCAAATTCATTTTGGCTCCAGGACCTAATGTTTTGTTCCTGTGTGCACATCTGATAGGGTAGAGCACTGGTCACTAGCAACAAGAAGACCATGGGTTTTGAATGTCAGTGAACACAGACTCAGCAAGACATAAATGGGTTCATATAAAAGAATGCTGTAAATGTTATTACTAACCCCATTAACCTGTAAAATGTGATATTAATAGCCTGTACAGTACACATCACAACTAGTGCAAATTTGCTCTGGACAGTAATGAATTTTACTACACACATCTACACGTCACATGGTATCCAGTGTGGTTAGCAGCTGTTGTTTAATGAACCCATGAACACATCACATTATGTATGATTTTACCCAGAGAGCTCTGTTCAAACCAGCAGTGTACTTGCTGTAAAAAAAAAACAAGCTTATTACTAAAAGGGTTAGGTATTGATTTGAGTTTAACTCAGTCACTCACAACGGCGAGTGAGGAGAGCGCTCTGACTGGGCTGAGGCTCTCTGCATTTTGGCACAGGACGCAGCGGTTCACTGACTCCGAGTCAGTGTGGAAAGGACCGTCCACATCTGTGCCCCTAATTCATCCGCAGCCTGGCTTTCAGCTGCGCAGCCGTTATGAGGGCCAGTCTCATCTGCTACCATGGTAACCCAACTTGAGTCTTGAGAGTAAATGATAACTTTTTTTCCCCCCCACATGATGAGCATATAGAACCAAAGGTGGTGATCATTCGACCACCTGGTAATGACTGTTAGATACTTTTTTACTTCAGCTGATGACATTTGCATATCAAATATTAAGTTTTAAATTATTATTAGGTCAAAAGATTTAAATAGATTGACCTGAGAATAATTTTGGCCAAGGACAAGAATTTTTACCACATTATCAATAAACATGATTAAATATTTTTGTTTGTGTGGGTGTATTAGAATTAGGACATATTACTGGAATAAATTAGAATTTACAACTGGATATGAAGCCTCTTCCAGAGGCTTTAACCTGCACTCACTGTGCATACATGTCCCATCAGACCTCTCTTCTCGTCTGCAGTGAAAACCAGGCTTTGACCCATGACACCAGCTCCCTGTAGCGTAGTTCCGGCAGGCCGCCGAGTTGTCCGGCTTCGTTTCTGCCTCTTCGAGCCCCGTTCGACATCTCCATGTTAAACGGGGTTCATCCAGGCGGCCTGGGGCTGTGGGTCGTCCGAGCTGGTGGGGAGCACTCCCCCAGGTGCAGGCGAACGACACCCTGCGAGTGGAGTCGCAGCAGGTGTTCAAACTCGGCCGGCATGGCATGCACGTTCTTCTTGCTCTGCCGGTCGTCATAGTAATGGTTGGTGATCGGCACCCGGGCGCTCGGGTGCAGGCCGAAGGGCCAGAAGCCGTAGAGGTGGACGTCGGCGCAGAGCTCCAGCGCCAGGCTGGCCACGATCAGACCCGTGCTGAGGCGTGCTGCCCGGAGGCCCTGCCCTTGCCAGAAGCGAGCCAGGCGACTCAGGTACTCCGAGCTGAGGAAGACGGGCCGAGGGCCGGCTCGCCCGTCGGAACCGAGCAGGTCCTCCACGGCGTAGAGAGCCCGCAGCGAGACGGGAGTGTTGCGGCCGTAGGAGAAGGCCGGCAGCAGCAGCAGGGAGCGACCGTAGGGGCGGAGGCTGTTCACGAACGGCCGACGCCGATCCACCAGGCCGCTGAACCTGAAATGGGGGGCAGAGAGAGAGGTGAGGGTGGGGCACTGCGGGATGTTTGGCCCTCTGGCTTCAGGACCCGGGCCTGAGTGTGGGAAAGCAGGACACACTGCATGCCACAGAACACGGGCGGGATGACAGTGCCACAGAAAACAGTTCATCTCATAAAACCAAACCATTTCCCTCCACTACCAACTGACCCCATTTTTATAATCCCCAGACTTGATAGTATCTTAAAATTAGTAACAATGATACAATTTTCCACTATTCTAAATTGATTAAGTTTTAAAATCTCATTCATTTTAATTCTAAAATCTGATCATCTATACCAGGGCCTCATAACTCCCCTCCTGTGGCTCTACACTCCTGCTCAGTTTAAAATTCTCTGCCCCAGCACACCTGATCCAGCTCTTCAGTTTATCATCAAGTCCTTCATGAGCTGGATCAGGTGTAATAGAGCAGCGTGAAACTGAACCGGGGCGAGGCAGGGGGCCTCTGACTGGTGCTGAAAACCCCTGATCAATACATCATATGGAATTAACACCAACTGTGTTTCAAAGCTTTAAACAATATAATGTGACATTTTCCAAAGGACCTCAAAGGGCGGCCTGTGGAAAGATCTCCTTGAAATGCTGCTTCTAGATCAGAATAGGTCAGAGAGGCCTGAAGTGTGCAGTGTCTGTTGCTGTAGAAACAGTAGCCAGGGATTATGTTCCCTTGATAAACTTCTTGATGGTGTGTTCAGATGAAACAGTTAACTGCTGTGACTGGTTGCAGTTGAATGTAGTTCATCACTGGCATGCTGAGCTTTTAAAAACGGTGCTGAACTGAACATAATGAAAGGAACATGAGTGTATCTGGGGGGTGAGCGCTACTCGTATAATGCCACGAAAACTTGACTGCTTGTTGAAAGAAAGGAAAAATGGAAAGCTGGAAAGGTGGTCTGGTCAGAAATGGGGTTTTTTTCGTTTGTTTGTAATCAGCAATCTTAGCTCAGCTGAGCTGAGGTCACAGTGAATGGTCAGTGATTTGTTTCTCTCTAGATTTTTTTTTTCCTTTTTGTTTTGGTCTAAGAAGGTAACCAATTACCCAAGTGGAACGGGCAATGGTCGAACGAATGATCTGTGCATTAGTGCATTAAGAATTGAGAAGCTTTTCAAAAGGACATTATATACTAACAGAATCATGTCTGCACATTTCTCCTAAACACAAATGTATACACGCTGCCTTACTTTTCCAGGAGTATGCTGGGGTTAGCCGTAACGAGGTCCGTTTTGTTACCCACATCTCTTTCATATCTATTTCCCAGTGGAGGAAGGTTACACCTGATGGAGAACAAAGATGTTTCACACACACAGAGTGAGTGTGCACACAGTAGTTGTAATGTGATTTGTGTTGGGGGGTGGGGTGGGGTTGGGGGGTATGCAGCTATTTACGGCAGTCAGTACATTTACTACATCACTGACTGCATGAAACGATCAGCCTCACACCTGATAATAAACTTGGCAGAGTCTATGTTTTCTCCACAGCTGCTGTTAGCCAGGATTCCTCCGTTTCCCACCACGGCACATGACTCCCATGATGCATTTCCAAAAGGCTGCTCCTGAACACACACACACACACACGAACACACACAAACAGACTGTTGCAT
This sequence comes from Sternarchorhynchus goeldii, assembly GCA_028565775.1. NCBI lineage: Eukaryota > Metazoa > Chordata > Actinopteri > Gymnotiformes > Apteronotidae > Sternarchorhynchus > Sternarchorhynchus goeldii. The sequence continues at coordinate 23,306,424 of JAOXYF010000001.1, read as the reverse complement.
TTCATGTGAATAACCCCTTAACATGAGTTCATGTACACAAGTCCACAAACATACCTTGGCAAATGTGCTGAAGAGCTCGGGAGTCACCTGCAGAGTTTTTCTCTTCTCACCATCGTAAACGAGCTCCGAGCCCACAGGTGTGTTCTCTTGAGTGACCACAGCCTTAGATATACCATGGCATGCTCTGCTTAACAGTGACCTGAAAGAACCCCTTTGCTTTAGATCTCCCTTGGAACATACGAGTTGTTTTCAAGTCTTTTATGAAAAAAAAAAAACTAAAAACACATGAAGGAATGTTTTATATTTATTATATATATATATATATTTATTTATTATATATTTATATAGCACCTTTCTCGACACTCAAGGATGTTTACCAGGATGGAAACCAGTCGTTTACATGCATTCTTGTTCGTTTGTTTACCTGAACTTTTTATAGTTCGCCTCCTTCTTTCTCCAAGCGGAAGAGTAACGCCGTAACAACTGATCGATAATTTCAGCCTCCCTGGAAAACAGAACCAGGGTAACTGAGGAAGCAGTACATACGAGAGCGCCAGGTCACACTGGCATGAAGTGTCTGAGAAACGCAATGTTGGGGTGGCTGTGTTGGGATGCATGCACAAGTGAAGCACTGTGGGAAAAAAGGGGGGACAGCAGGGATTTAAATAAAAATCACACACAAAAAAAAACCAACAACAAACACAACCCTAACCCTAACCTACTAACAAAACAAGGATTAATAACATATGTACAGAGATTACGTAGGAACTAAGAAATGAACATGTGAAGGCTAGATAGATAGATATACTAACATAACTACCAAACTAGAGTGAAGGCCAAGACATTACAAACAAGCATACTGAGAATACTAATTAAACAAAATGACAATTGGCAAAACGATAGGTGAATAAATCCACAGAATAAATCCAAGACAAAAGAATAACAAGAACTTCACACAAACCTGAACTCAAAAACAACTATGAAAACTATAACAAGAAAGAGAGGATGGGAAAACAAACTTGGGAGAAGCAAACTAGCCAGGAGAACGGATTCTAAGAGACCTAAAAAAGAAGACACGAAGAACACAACTAGGAAACCAGGAATTATCAAAGAGAAAACCAGGAGGACTAAAGGGAAAAAACCACAAGCCAGAAAAAGCAAGAGTAGGAGACCTACAACCAAATCAAATGGGGACCTAACAGGAACACAAGAGAACCTTAGTAACAAAAGAGGGCATAGCAATAACAATACAGAAGGTAGAAACAGTAGCCAACAAAGTAAAGTCTAACAGAGGCATCTTAAGTAGGAGAGGAAATGAAGGAGAAACAGGGAACTGGTGGGAGAAGGGATAATGAGGGGAAAACCAAAATCAGGAATGGAGTAGGAACAGGAAGAAAAAACAGGAATGAACTATGGAATCCTGACATGAAACTATAAATTCAGACTTGTTTTGCTGTCAGCACTGTTATATGTTTCTGTGGGTTTCTAACCAGTAGCCCTGTCTCTATTCCCTCCAGATTAGCTTTATGCTGGTGATCAAAGCATTTGTTTCTTTGTGGGGTAAACTGAGATGAGAAGGATTTTGTCATTTCTCACTTGCAGGCTTTGCAGGAATCTCTGTTATCTAACTGGTCAGGTTGTACTGGGATTTTTTCATTGTTGCGAGGGCCACTAGCACCTCCATCGCTGTGGGGAGAGAGACAGAGAAACAGTGAAGGAGATCATTTTGGTGAAACCCATGGTAAACAGCCATGGGAATGTTCTAACAAAGTTCAATATACCTTTCTGCTTACAGCACAGATATTTTTTTAAATGTCTATTCAAATAAACGGTAAGGAAGTTTATTTTGTGTTTTCATTAATTCTGTAGACAATAAATATGTTAACATAATTTTGAGATAATGAAGATACTTACTGCATCACAGAGTATTCTTACAACATGTGAATTTACCTTTATTGTGTTCAGTAAATTAAGTGATTTTAATTCAGACCACTTTTAACCTGCAACTTCACTCAGTATTGCAGTGTAATTTCGTGTTTTGGGTTCCCACTTATATAACTGGTTAGGTACACTCATGTCCCAGTTTATCTATACTTTAGATATATTTGCTCTATAGATACTCCGTTTATTAGTTACATCCATATCTGCTCTGTACCTGTAGGCAACGAAGTCTTAGCTGACTCATTCTGCACATTTGTCCGGTGTTCCCAGTGGTCTCTTTTAATTATATAATCTTTTAAGTATTATACTGTGGCAGAGATACACCCGGTGAATCAGCGGGTAGTTAAGTGGTTGTACATGTGCGTGGTTTTCGGATGTCTATGCGGATTTCTCTTCCGCATGTATAAACTTAACATGTACTTTGGTAGAAAGTTTAAATCTGCGAGTGGTGTCGTAAGGGGTATTGACCACCTTTTGCAAACTTTCCAGAGAAAGACGTCTGCTTCAGCGGACTTTGTGACGGATAAAAGACTTTGACATTTTATTTACATTTAATTAGCATGATGAAACATATGGGGTAATATCTGTGTTGGATTGTTTCTGCGACGTATTCTGTAATCTATATTCAGGTAGAATTAGTGAAGAGTGAGAGACATCTCAACGCAGATCTCGATGCCAGAACCTTAGAAAACGGTGTGACATGATCGTGCAATGACCGTATGTTTCCGTTATTTGTGCTTGGTCTTCACACTTAGTGAACAATTTTATTTTATTTTATAAATTATGTTTGATTGAAGATCACTAAGAGTCAGACATCTCTGGTAATCAAACTGACTTCCGCTGAAATGCAGAGATTGTATAATTAATTGTCTCATTTCCCCCTGTGTACCGTAAAAATGTGATGTAAGCACCGAGTATCTTTTATCCAGTAGGACTGGGGATGGCATCAAGATTTAATCAATTTTCCCAACCCCTCTTACATTCAAGACAGCTAACCCTTTACCTCCTCTATACAAATATTGTGCAAACTCCAAAACACCAAAATTAGCCATGGTAATGAGTCATTTTTAGGAATTATGAGTAAGCTTCTGCTTTCTTTGAAAAATGTCCTAAATGGCCTACTGCTGTTTGTACTGTTACGTGATTCAGATATTATAAATGGAATCCAGCCACTTCAGCAAATTAAGTTCATATTAATGTTTAAATGAGTAACAAATGTATTTAAGTAGAAAATACTGGTACTTCACAAAGAATCAACTAGAGTAAAATGCAAACTGCATATTCAAGTAAGAATTTTAAAAGTGGTTCATTTTATAATACTCAGATAACTCACTCTACTCACTGTGTAGATATTTTTAAAATGGTGATGTTGATCATTTTGGTTAAAGTACAGCTTCAAACAAGTCCTCATGTAAGAAGAAAAGTTTCTCATTTTAAAATACGTATGTAAAAGTACTTTGTATAGATAAAGGTAAAATACTAATGCAAATCATTTTGGTCATATATTATAAAATGATAAGAAAAGCTTTAGCTAATACTGTACTGAAAAGTACATGTAGGTCATTTGAATTACTTTTCTCAATCCCTCAGTTAAGATTACATTTATAAACACACTGACATTCTAATCTTAGGTGTATTGATATTTAAAAGATTGACATGGAGGAATGACATTTCATTGACATGAAAGTCCCTAATTTAGTATAATAGATGATTAATTGTGTGTGGTCAGGAGTCAAAGCTTCAAACACACAGGCAGGGTCATAATCACTCACCTGTTACTGAGGAACAGCCAGTGTACCAAACTGCAAACAGAGGCGAGGAGGAAGAGAACGGTAAGCACCCTTTGGAAGAGAGTCCTCATAACTTATACATACGCTCTGGCTCTCACTCCTTCTCATCCGTTTTCTGTCTTTCTGTAGTGATTTCTAAATGAGTCTCTCGATCTCTAGACTAAGACTACTGTACGTCCAGCACGCGAGTATGTAAGCGCTCACATACGTGTGCAAGCACACACACACTGGCAAAGTCATTATGTCCTCTCTATTTTTCTTCATTCCCTACCTACTGCTTTTTTTGTTATTTCCACTCTTTTCTTTTTCTTTTATCGCTGGCGTATCTTGTACCTCTCTCGCTCTTTCTTTCTCTCCCTCTCGCTCTTTCTCTCTCTCTTTATTGCGTTCGGTCTGCCTGCCTTCTCTCGGTTGCCACTTGCTTTGCTCTTCCTCTTTTAGGAGTTGAGCTTGCTCTGTTCCCCTGAAATCTCAAGCTGTTGCTCCTTCTGCATTCTCCACCACCTCCCCCATCTCTCTCATTTTCTCCCTCCCAGCTTGCAGCTTTCCTTTCGCCCAGTCTGCCCCCCCTCCTGTTTCAGTAATATGAGTGCTTGGGACTGAATTAGCCTGTGGAAGTCCCTCTTGACTGGGAGTATGCATGTGTGAGAGCACTGGGGGTTTTTTCCTTTCATGAAAGTAGCCAATGGCGACCAGCGAACACCTTGGACAAGCATTGTTGCCCAATCAGACAGAAGCCTGTAGTTTGAGAAGCTCTCGGCACACCCACACAGAATCTGCAGCTGTTTCAGCGGAGAGTCACCGTAACCACTGGACACTGGGAACGGATAAGTTGTGAGACGAGGAAGTAAACAAATCAGTCCCATCGTGTTTGCCATCGGTTTGTAAGTTTGATTTTAACACACACACACATACACACACTAGCAATCATGCTGCCTACATAACAAAGACCTTTCAATGCAATAAAAAAACAACTTTCTAACTTAGGTGTGTTTGTGTTAAAGGCTGTAAATATATCCCCATTGTCCTTTGTCAAACGCAGGGGGGCAAAGTAGCTGGGAAACTTAGAAAGACGAAACACTGAAACATGACAGAGTCATTCCATTAAGAAACCAACAATTTTTGCCGGGCTTTGGCATGTGCTCACAGATGTAATATACAGTCATAACGACGCTTGCTCTACTCTAGCCTCCATGTGTTTCATATGTGATGTGTAATTATAAAAATTATAGAATTGAATGCGAAAATAATTATATAAAAGCCTAATCAAATATCTCATAAGGAGTAGATGCACCATGTGCTTTTAGTTGATGTGCAGTGTAGTGAGAGCTAGACGGATCATTAAAATACTGGATACACCACACAGTGCAGCTGCTCCTGTAGAACGGCCCAACAGCCCTCAGCCTTTAGTTTACAAATTGACTAAAAGGAAACTGTTAACAGAAGGTATCCTTGGGTTTTCCCACATTTGCAGACAGAGGAAAGGGTCAGAGAGACAATGATTCAGTTCTGAGATAATATGTCTGTGATATAACCTTCCTGTTTAAAGCAAGACCTCTGTTTATGGTTGTTGTTCAGCTTCCTCTTGCTAACACTTGCCAAAGTTCTAACCGCAAAATTGTTTTGTGAGGCACTGGGATTGTTTTCTGCCAAGTGGTGATTTCAAAAGACACATCTCAAAGTGGTGGCAGTAAGGTTTTATATTTTATTACTCATATTATCCTGTTATGTGGCGGTTAATACAGTGGTATGCAAAGGTTTGGGCACTCCTGATCATTTTCATGATTTTTTTATAAATCATTGGTTGTTTTCGGATCAGCAATTTCAGTTAAATATATCATATAGCAGATGAACACAGTGATATTTGAGAAGTGAAATAAAGTTTATAGGATTTACAGAAAGTGTGCAATAATTATTTAAACAAAATTAGGCAAGTGAATAAATTCGGGCACCCTTGTCGTTTTATTGATTTAAATACCTTTAGCACTAATTATTGGAATTATTGTTTTGTAAGCTCATTGACCTTGACCTATATACACAAGTGAATCCAATAATGAGAGGGTTAAGGTGGACAGGGTTAAGTTTTTCTCCGCTTTGCATCTTATCTGAAGAGTGTCAACATGGGAGCCTCAAAACAACTCTCAAATGACCTGAAAACAAAGATTGTTCAACATCATGGTTTAGGGAAAGTATACAAAAAGTTATCTCAGAGATTTCAGCTGTCAGTTTCCACTGTGAGGAACATAGTGAGGAGGTGGAAGACCACAGGCACAGTTCTAGTTAAAGCGAGTTATGGTGAGAATAGTCATAGTCAACCCACAGACCAGCTCCAAAGACCTACAACATCATTTTGCGGCAGATGGTGTCATTGTGCATCATTCAACTATTCAACTCACTTTGCACAAGGAGAGGCTGTATGGGAGAGTAATGCAGAAGAAGCCTTTTCTGCACACACTCCACAAACAGAGTCACTGGAGGTATGATAAAGCACATTTGGACAAGCCAGCTTCATTTTGGAATAAGGTGTTGTGGGCTGATGAAGCTATAATTGAGTTATTTGGACATTAAAAGGGGCGGTATGTATGGTGGAAAAAGAACACAGCATTCCAAGACAAACAATTGTTACCCACAGTAAAATCTGGTGGCGGTTCCATCACACTGTGAGGCTGTGTTGCCAGTGCAGGTACTGGGAATCTTGTTAAAGTTGAGGGTCCCATGGATTCCAGTCAATATCAGCAGATTCTTGAGAAAAATGTTGGCTGGATACTTCAACAAGACAACGACCTTAAACACTCCTCAACATCTACTAAGGCATGCATGCAGAGGAACAAGCAAACCATTCTGGAATGGCCATCTCAATCCCCAGACCTGAATCTTATTGAAAATCTGTGATGTGATATAAAGCAGGCTGTCCATGCTCAGAAACCACCAAATCTGACTGAACTCGAGATGTTTTGTAAAGAAGAAATGGTCCAAAATACCTTCAACCAGTATCCAGACTCTCATTGGAAGCTACAGGAAGTGTTCAGAGGCTGTTATTTCTGTAAAAGGAGGATCTACTAAATATTGATGTAATTTTTTCTGTTGGGGTGCCCAAATTTATGCACCTGCCTAATTTCGTTTAAATATTTATTGCACACTTTCTGTAAATCCTATAAACTTTATTTCACTTCTCAAATATCACCGTGTTCATCTGCTATATGATATATTTAACTAAAATTGTTGATCCAAACAACCAATGATTTATAAAGGAAAATAATGAAAATGATCAGAGGTTCCCAAACTTTTGCATACTACCGTCTCACCTGTGCAAAAAAGTGATGGTCCAATTCTGTTGCTTCAAAGTTAAATGCAGACCTCCCAGGACCTGGAGGACTGTTAAAGGACACACCATAATCATATTACCTTGCATAAGCAAACATGCTTCTTCGTTTTCCTCATAAGCCGACTGCTTGGTAAAATAAGGAGCATTCAGAGGGTAGCTAAGACGAAACCTGAAATTCATTAAGACACTTTCTCCAATTGTTTGAAAACAAAATCTGGTATGTGATGCACAAAAAAGCCAAAGCTAAATTGAATGGACTCTTACTTCAGGTTCAATAGCATCAACTAAAGAACAGAGAAACCCTAATGGTACTGTAATGGTAGTGTCTTTTGATTATAATGTCATTTATTTGGTAAAACATTTGTGGGAGGTTCCACACTTTAGCAAAAGCGCATTTGAGAAGCTTGGCAGTTACCAAGATTGTCATTTTTTTAATTTATTTGTGCTCTCTATATGTGTTATATATTTCGTTTAATGACAGTTTGCGATGATTTGTTTACCATTGAAAGTTTACAGAGTGGAAAAGTTTTCAGAGTGGAATGTTATGTAAGAACAACACATGCCAATTTAATTAACTTCACAGATTGTGTATCAGTTACAAGATGAACAACAAAGAAAACAGAAGGTTATTAAATTAACACAAATGCATTCAGTTAAAAAAAAAGACAATATGGAGAGGTACAAAAATGATGCAAAACTCACATTTGATAGTGTGTGTGTGTGTGTGCGTGTGTGTAATGTGTGTGTGTGTGTGTGTGTAATGTATGTGTGTGTGTGTGTGTGTGTGTGTGTGTGTGTGTGTGTGTGTGTGTTTTCTGAGCGCTGACAGTTTTAATCTCTAATGGTCTGTTGGACAACACCCCTGGAATTTCCCCAGTCTAGAGTCTGCACCAGAGCAGCAGGTTTTCTGTGTACTGCAGCAGCACCCCAGCTCACACCACCTCTTACCTTACTTTCAGAATGTACATCACATCCGCTGGGTCCTCAACATGTCCTTGAAGCACAATGGTGGTCAGCCAAGATCTGCGTAAACATCTTCCTGTTATGACAAACTGCAATAGAATAAATACAGGGAGTAATCTGACTATGAACAGAGAACTTAAAAACTGGTTATAAACAGTTAGAGTTAGAAAATTGTCTATGAATCAAAGACCTTCCACAGCTCCAACCATTCAGGCAACAGAGCTCCCTAAAAGGGCCTCTCTCTTTACTCCTTTTGTCAATTCACTGGTTCTTGGCTAGTGGAACCAGCCACAGACTTGGGGGTGAGTTCACTGTGGGACTCTGTTTAAAGACATTGGCAGTGTTCATAGATACAAAGTTTCAGTATAGTTGTGATTATAAAAGCTCATTTTATTTTCTGCTCACTTATATATTGCATAACAAAGAAAGTGCCATTCATTGTAAATTGTGTAATTTTTTAAATGGGTAACAGGCAGTATAAAAATGGAAACTTGCCATAAATCTTTAAGTCAAAGTGACAAAATGTTAATTACATTTATTCATAGGTCATAGTTGTAAACTTAGTAATATTCCTCAGTATTGTAGGAATATATTACATTATAAAACAGTATTCCTACATTACATGGTTCCAGCTTAAAACCAACAACTAATAGCAACAAACATAAAAAATACTTTTATTTTGGTTTTGTTTTTCTTTTCCTCTTCCTGTTGCCAGGACATAGTTTGATTCCAACAGTCCACACGGAATGCTTTCATACTGAGCCCTGCCATGAGGGGTTGGGGTATCTTAATCCATTCTCCATGGCAACTACAAAAAAATACAAATGTCACACGATTCACGTGAATGCATGTGCTTGCGTAAAAGCTTTTCTCGCCTTTCATCGGCTGCTATTTTTTATGCTCTTTGGTGGAGACAATCTGGCTAAAGAGTCTTAGAATTCGAAACTTGACGTGTCATTTGTGTTTCATAAATCAGAGCTTTTGTATTCTCTTCCTCTGCCGAACCACTCGTTTACTGCTGAATACACGGTGTACTTTTACGGTGTCTTTCTCTGTTCACGGGCCCCGAGTCCCCCATCTGCTGCACACGTGCTTTATCCTCCGACAGTCCTGCGATGACATGCCTTGGATTTTCCCCAGAGCTGCACAGAGAGGGGCCTTTGATCGCACTCCCACCAATGCTTTCCTGCACTCCTTCAAAATAAAAGCACTTTTATCATCATATCACATTTACACAGGAAAGGAGGTGGGTGAAAATCCTAGGCACATATCTTCATACGTCAGTGCTGTATTAAACACACAAAACTTACTTATTATCATAAACACACATTCTATACATTATTTTACATACATCATACACATGGTATAACATTCACACATGCTATATAATATACATAAACCCCTAAGTAGGGCGTAATGGGGTGTGTTAGAAGGCAGTGTGCAATACAAAGTAAGCTGTTAAATATCACTGTTAGCTACTGTACATGGCAATGAAGGGCAGAGTGAATAGGAGTGGTTCAGTGAGTGAGTGTGAAATTCAAGGTGTGCTGTACAAGATTGTCCATGTGAGTTCTAGGTGTGTTATACAAGATTTTCAGCAGGTGTGTTGTTTAAGTACAGGTCACATGTCTGTGTACTGAGTAGCTACTGACCAGTAAGCCAGTCTGATGTCATTCTGATGACATAGAGACAGAAACTGTGTCAGAACAGGCTGGTTCTTGGTCTTACGCTCTAGTACCATTTGCCAGACGACAACAGCAAGATCAGGCTATGGCATGCGCGGGTAATTCCATTTTGGGGGAGGGGGGGGTTGGGTCTCTGGCTACTATTTATTGCTGGTGGATGTTTGTGATGATCAGATGCAGACCTTGTTGTTTATAATGAGAATTCACTGTGGTATTCACCTCTGGAGATTACATCCCACCAAGCGCAAACACAAAAGAGTCGCTAAGTGAACTTTGCAATGAGAAAGGTGAGCATGTTTATCTTGTTTACACAAACACCACCGGTTTGTGTAAATGAGTCATCCTTACAGAGAAGAGGTGAAAAGCCTAACAGACTGGTGTAGAACCAACAACCTTTCTCTGAATGTGGATAAGACCAAAGAGATAGTTGTTGATTACAGGAGAATGAAGTTTGATCACTCTCCATTGAACATAGATGGATCCTCTGTGGAGATCATCAAGAGCACTAAATTCTGGTTTGGGAACTGTTACCATTTTGGATCACAAGTGCCTACAACAAATAGTGAGGACTGAGAAGATCATCTGAGCCTCTCTGCCCTCCATCACAGACATTTATACTACACACTGCATCCACAAAGCAACCAGCATTGCGACTGATCACACACACCCGTCACACACACTCCTCACCCTACTGCCGTCTGGAAACACATACCCAAAAAAATCGAGCCTGTACTTTCAGACTGTACAATAATTTCCTTCCTCAAACCATCAGACTGCTCAATAACCAGTGACTAGACTAATACCACACACACACACAAACACAACTGCAACTTCTGAAACACTCCACCTGCTGGTAACTGTAATACAGTATACATTCCTGCCCTTTCTCTCCCCCCCCCCACACTTATTGTATTTATTGTACTGTACTATATTGTATTGTACTGTATTTGCTGTATTGTACTGCATTGTACTGTGTTATACTTCTCCCCACATATTTATTGTACTTTGCATTGCTACACACACACTGCACACATGCACTTTAAGTATAGTCTGGTGTCAGTGAGCTGTTTAATGTAGCACCTGGGTCTTTGGGGAAACGAAAGTTGGCTAAAATGTTGAATAACTTCATCTACCCAAGATGTAATCAGTGAAAAAAAAATCCAGAGAGAAGAGATGGTACAGCGGAGTATAGTGGTACACAAGTCTTACAAAGGTTAGTAAAGAGACATTCGTTAACTGAGATATATTACTTGTGATGACTTACCAATCTTAAGTTTCCTTTTTCCTAGAAGTAATGGTCAAACAAACTATTTTTGGTAGCGTGCAGTGTGGTAGTACGGAACTTGCAAACAGTAAACATCTCTTCCTGACACTTTACTGCCAGGTTTATTTCTAGGAGTATTCTAGAATATTCTAGAAGTATTCTAGACAGATAGAAGACATACAGCAGCTGTACTTAGGAACTCCTGCTCTTCTTGATCATGCAATGCACAGCAAAACAGAATAATGTACTGGCAAAGAACAATAATGGTATTGTTGTTTAATACTGTATTTTAAACTTAGCGCAGCTTTGTGTCTTTTGCTTGCCTCTGCGGGCTGAGTTTCCTGTAACAGAGTTTCACTCACACTTATCCTACCAGTCATGTGTGAGGGAAGTCCTTCCAAAATAACATCTATGAATGAGGAAAGTGTTCTTTTATGTTCCACCAACATATGAACCCCCACAGAGGAAACAAAAGGCGGTTTAAGTCTGTACAGTTGTACATTTATTTTAATCACGTTTATGCAGATGAGAGAGGAGGCAGACTGGGACGGAGATGGCAGGGGCACAACAAAAAGTTTGACGAGCTTTATTTCTTGGTCTCGTCTTCTTTGGACAGATTCTTGATGATCTCCTCCTTCTTGGCCTGCAGCCTCTCCTCTCGTCGTTTACGCGCCTCTTTCGTCTTTGCTCGGCGAGCCTCAGCCTGGTCCCTGCATCAGCAAACATGAGCAGAAATACAGCTGCAGAAACTACCTTGCGAAACCTCAGCTCCCAAACACCACCACCTAACTAGAGCAAAAACGAGCCGTATGGTCCTATTGTGCAGCAAAGGTCAGGGTCAGGCATCGCCCACCGTTCCTACGCTAGGCCTCGACCCTTCGCTCCCACGCTGTACGTCGTACGGACTTTTTGCTCACTCCAGCGACACGGAACAGGATGTGACTTGAACACTTACGCCAGTTGTTTCTTGCGAGCCTTGTCTGCTTTGAGCTTGTGGATGTGTTCCATCAATATGCGCTTGTTCTTGAACACGTTGCCCTTTGCTTTTAGGTAAAGACTGTGGTACCTGAGGGGACGCGTTATTTATTAAGTGTTATACCATTTAGTAAAGCAGTTCTACAGCAATTAAAACATTAAGAAAATGCACTTTCGAATGAAAAGAATTTTCAAATAAGTTGAGGTAGACTTGAAGCCACATCTGTATTAAGTGTATTTGAGGCCTTTGGTGACACAGGACTTGCCAAACACAATCGCATCACCTTCTCAAACATCTCATTCAGGGCAAAGCAGGCAGCAGCAGACCTGCTGGCCGACTAAACGTGAGGAGCTCGGCTGGCCCTGCGAGGGGGGGGGTGGGAGAGAGAGAGAGAGAGAGCGGCGCGTCTCACATGTGCCGGTCGATCTTCTTGCCTTCCCTGTAGCGTCTAAGCAGCCGCCGCAAGATGCGCATACGTCTCATCCAGCACAGCTTCTCCGGCATGCGGGCGTTCGCCGTGCCCTTCCGCTTTCCTGCCCGGTAACACACCACCGTCAGAAGCTCCGCCTCTCAGAACCGTGTGCTTTGATTTAAAATAGTTACTTCTGCTGAACCTAATCTATAGCAGGTTATGGTACGGGAACTTGAAGGGTGGGTATATGGCAGCTTTACCTACAACTAGTTAAAAATTTAAAAATAAGAATTTTGGATTTTCCAATCTTTATTTTTTTTATGTTCCGATTTTTTTTCTTTACGTTTACTCAACAACATGCACCAGATCATATTATTAGCCTGTGAGCTCCATGTGTTGTCTCGAGTAGAGATCGTCATGGCAACCACTGATATAAGTAATAAAAAGCGTTACTTGAACCTGCAGTTCATGACCGCTAGATGGTGGAATGAACTTCATTATCTTTTCCATATTATCTATGGAAAAACTAGACTACTTTTTTAATGATAGAAGCGTCAAGCAACAGTGAATGTAAATTTAACTCTGTAAATGTCTTTTTTTTATTAATTAATGGGAACATACTATAAATTACATTTAATTTAAAAACTCAACTTTCTAATGCTTTCCAATTTTTTTTATTTTTCATTTTGTTAAACATTGTCTCCAAGATCATTATCAACGGTGAGAATAACTAAAACCTGCAACTTTTGAGTCCTACGCAATCAACAGCACGCTGGCACTCACCGATGCCCATGTGCCTGCCCTTCCTCCGCGCCAGCGTGTTCTTACGACAGCGAGCGCGGGAGTGAACGGTCACTGGCTTCTTAATGATCAGTCCGTCCTTCACCAGCTTACGGATTTGCTGCCCTGTCAGAGAAGGCAGACAGACAGACAGAACTTGTGCGCGTGACGATATGCGACTACAGCCTGTGCTCACGCGATCGAGCGTTCAGGCGTTCCAACCTGACACGCGCAGAGGTGCAATTCGCTTACGGGAGTTGGCGTTGGCAATTTCGTTCGTTTCGTTCGGGTCCAGCCACACTTTCTTTTTGCCACATCGTAGGACGCTGGAGGCCAGCCTCTTCTGAAGCCTGAGCATGCTAGAGAAGACAGGAGAACCGCAAAAAAGAATCAGAGAATTTCAATGAGTTTGAGCTTAAACTATTTCAATGAAGATATGTACATTTTTTGTGTAGACTATCTTAAATAAGTCTTCACTAATTATTATACGCGGCGAGGAGAAAAATAATTGCATTTAGGATCATTTCATGTATAAATGCTGGTAACTTTTTATTTTATTGCAGGTAGACTTTAGTTTTTTAAAAAGGTCATTTCTACATGCTTTTATTATAGATTTAGCTTTGAAGGTTAGTTTACGTAAAGCAATTATCTTCACAAATGTCCCTGTGAGGTCTTTTCCCTCCTCTGTCCAGACGATTTATATCTTTAAGAGTTACAGTGCGTGGACAGTCCGTTACATTGCTGTTCTGTATTCTGTTGTTTTGATCGTATTTTGTAACATTTGCATCACGCAGCTGTAACCTAACGCCTCTGAACCAAGATCTGCTTTCAGAAAAGCACCTTAGCGATAACAAATGACACAAAAAGGCTTCGTCGTTCTGTCATTTCGTCTGCGCGAGCTAACCGATCGTTCGTTTTGGTACAGTGGTTCGGAGAAACGAACAAAATAGGTATTGTCATGCATAGGATAAACATATGGTCTCACGAAAGAAACCTGTGCATTTTAGACTTCCGCGTGGAGCAGAGAATCGCCTAAAATATGTAAACTCATTTCTCCGGATGTCATGTACATAACATAGCTATGACACATAAAGTTTAAACAGAGTTTAAAAGGTAATCGGCGAATCTATGTCGATAGTTTTATGTTACTCTGCCAGCTGATTTAGGGCATGCCCATACATGTTATGTAAAACACTATGGATCTAACTCATCATTTGGTGTCAGTGTCCGTATCAAGGAATTCACTTAACAGACATACAACTTCTTAAAGATCGAGGAACAACGAGGGATTTGACAACGTTATAATATCACCAAGCACCTGTTTAGCAACCCATTTCCTAACAAAATTATGATATTGCACTATATTGCATAACGCCATTATTTACAAGGATCTACCTACGGAACATCTGATTGCTCAAAATCTTGAAACGTACTATCTCATAATAAAATAACCTTATAACAATCGATTCTCACCTCATTGCGGCAGGTTAGGTGCGCAAATCAAGCAGCGAACAGGTTTTAAGAGGTACTGAGGATGTTCCATTATACACGTTATAGGCCTAATTAAAACAATGCATGTAGAACATCCATCTTGCTTGAATGTAAATACAGCAAATACCCACCACTCCTACATAATCTGTTCATTTTAATAGTGGCAATAACAGACATCATGCTACAATATATCTTGTATAATAACTATAATCTACCCCCCACACACACCTAAAGATGTGAAATGGTACGGCCTACGTGCGCACAAAAAATTGGAGGCAACACGGAAAAGTCCTCGCCACACGGTGGCGAAGTTTTGTAAATAGTGCGGAAGATCCATCTTTGTCCATAGCGATCCATCATATACATCATTTTCCCTTAATGCTTCTGTCGTCTGACCAGTATCGTTACTGACACTGTAAAACAACGATCAAACGTTTCCTTGATATTGCCTGACATTGTAACCACAATCTGGACGTGTTGGTCGGGTTGGTTGGGGGACTTGACCTATAGGTGTTTCCCCACCAGAGCCCCACCAGAAACTAATCTGTTACACTCAAGTAATAACGTTAGGTTTTTAGATGGATTAGAAATGTCACCACGGACATAATGAATGGGTTATAGAATTAACTAGCCCACATCCCGGCTACGTAATTTACTGCCTGCTTCTTGTGATGCACAGGACGATGGGGGAATCAGCGTCCAAACGGTCTTATAGGTGGTCTATGACTGCTCTCTCAACCAATCTCTGTAAGAGAATCCAGAAGCCCCGCCGCTATTCCGGCTGATAGACTGACAAACGAAGAAAGGCGGGGCGTGGTCCGTCCGCTTAACAGCTGGAGGATCGAGCTCAGCGTATTGACCACACGGAGGAGAAGCAACACGGTAACCACAGCTACCTAAGCAGAAAACGGAGGAAATCAATTATGTTTTGACAATGAATAAAAAAAAATATTTAACAAAAAAATTGTAAATGAAATATTAGTCAACGAAACTAAAGTTGAAATCAATGGTACAGAAAGGTATGTCCAGAACACCTTCCACCTCAACACAGGAAATCCAGATGGACATGTTCGACCACCACGGATCTCACGCGCAGGTAAGAGAATAGCGCTCGCTTTTGGAGACCGTAAATGAAACGGGGATATCCACACCTGATGCCTTTGAATAGGACTATATATTATTTATTTAGTTAAACGGTTTAATATTAACGAAATTTGCGTCTTTTGTGTTATTTGGTGGCTTAGAATAACGGTGTATACGCGAAGTGAGGTTATATTCAGTTCCATATTAATATTACTTGCTATTTAGACACCAAAACAAAAAGAAATCTTTTCATTATAAGAAATTGACAAAACTGATCATTGTCTTTTGGTTATAGTGCTTGGCAAAAAAGGATAGAAGACATAGTATTAAATCGAACATATTTTATGTGTATATATGTTCGCTTTGTGAGCATATTTTAGGACCACGGTTTTATAAATCTTTTGTGTAGCGTCAACAAGTATGTTTTCATTTTTTCTTGTTATATGACACCTGCCTCTTGTCTAAAGGCTGTTATTGTTTGACTATATTGACCTCTTATGTTGTTTTATTCTCGGACGTTTTCATTTTAAACGTCATACTTTTGTTGTTTCTCGGTGACATATTGTTATATAAATATTCTAATTACATTTGCTGCCACAGCACTTTCAATGTAGTGATATTCAAAGGTTCTGGAAATGATCAACAGAAAAATATATGTCAGTATTCAGCTCATTCCAGCTACATTATGACCACACCCACGTGTCCTCAGGAAAGTATATAGTTGTGTATGGTGGCCTTGTGTGAACATGAACACACATATACACAAGCACTTAAGATACTTATATATGTTGCTTGTGAACACGGTGGGGAATCTTTCTGTCCTGCTCAGAGGTCTGTGCCTGTGTGCTGTCACCTCCCAGGTGTCCCAGGTTTGACTAAATGATATTTGTAGGTTCTGAACTAGACATGCAATATAACTATTATTCTAGAGAAACTGTTCAGGATCTGGTCTCTTTGAATCCTTATAAAGACGATGGATTTTTGTAGATAGAAATCACAGAAACATATAGTTTATTAACATAATAAAATGACCTGCTGTTCTGTCTTGTCCAACTTCCTTCTCTCCTCTTCTTCTCTTCTCTTCTCTTCTCTTGAAAAAGTTGACCAATAGTATATCCATTTACCCCGTCACAGCTCTCCTTCATTTCTCATCTAACTCATCCCACAGTGCTTAATTCAAAATTAGCAGTCATAGGTGCTCAGAGTACATGACATTTCAACAATGTTTTTGTTCAAGTAGCTAGCAATTTTATATAAGTCAGGTAAGTGTGTATGAGGTGTGTGCTGTTGAGGGGTGCTTGATTTGAATCATCTCTATACATAGCTGTGAGGAGGAGGTAGTAGTGGTGATAAAGCTGGTTGTGTGTGTGTGTGTGTGTGTGTGTGTGTGTGTGTGGGTGCTAGGGTAGGTGTAGATTAAGTGCATGTGTGATTGCCAATATTAGAACATTGATGGGATTGTGGTCATAAGGAGAGGAGAAGTGATGAGAGCACTCCTAAAGCCAGATGAACCATGGAGATGAGAAAAAGCTGCAAACATCTTCTTCTATATAAATTACTTTCTACCCTGACTTACCTTTTACAAATAGAAATTTGGAATTTGAAATTCTGATCAGATTTTTACTTGTTTATATACAGGAGTTTGTTGTGTGGGAAGTTTAAATATTCTGCAAGGACAGAAAAGAGCATGTTTTACTGTAATGAGTAATATTTTATGAGTAATATTTTATGTGTGGGCTTTAACCTCTCCCCTCTCCTCCCCTCTTCTCTCCTCTTCTCTTCTTTCATCTTCTTTGCTCTTCTGTCTTACCTGTTCCTTTCCAGAGATTCTGAGGATTTACTGTTCTGAGGATTTATTTATTTTCCCAGTATTGCTGCATTTCAATCCCCGCCTTCTTAATTATCCAATTAGCCTCAAAAGGGTGTTTCTCAACAGGAAGTTCCTCATCACCATAGTGATGCATCCCTCCTCCCTCCCTTGACATTTGGTTAGCCTTTTCTCACATGTGACCTTCTTGTGTATATACTGCAGTAAAATCTCCCAGTCCTGCATCAAAACAAAGAATATATGAATATTCATCTCACAGACAGGAACTTAAATATGAAATTAACTTTGACATCTTACCTAACTGCAACTAGATAAAGATTAGTGATGTTAAAATTATGTGGACCTAAACAAAATTCTACATGGCTCATATAGGTACAACATCTGGGAAATCAACAAAGTAAACTGAAGAATGTTTTGGTTTCAACTATGACTTATGAGAAAAGTATTATCTAACAGTAGCTCCTAAAATGGTAAGCAAATAAATAAACAAATAAATAAATAAATAAGTGTTAAGTTGTAGAAATGTTCATAAATTAAAGACCAGACAGCCGCATTGGTATTGGTTATCTTGAAATCCATACTTCTTGTTAGTAAGCAAGGTAAATATTTCACATCCAAGTTTGAGCTGGTGCTACAGAGGTGGCGAATAGATGGGCTGACCTTTATGTACTTTGGAAATGCCATAGAATGAGGAGAACATAATAGAGTTAAATGCTACTTTAGAAATAGAACAGAAATAGGGGAACCTAGTGGAGTTAAATACCACTTTACAAATGCTATAGAAATACGGGAACCTGTTAGAGACAAATGCCGCTTGGTGATTCTGATTTAGTGTTTGCCTATGGTAATAAGATAGAATTGTTATGTATAGCTCATTTTAAGATGAGCGAAACAGAGACAGAAGGTGTGGGAAGATGCCAGAAGAAAGAAGAAGAACAATGGCATAACTGTTCTTTTATTAAGTGTCTTTGTGTGTGTGTGTGTGTGTGTGTATGTGTTTGTTAGGGATGCAACAGTGCTGCCTGTTACATCAGGGTCTTTTATTGCTACCAAACCCAATTAGCCTTTTTCAGGTCGCCATGGCAACGGAGTCTAGCGCCTGTGAATGTCATATAAGGCCTTGCCCAGGGCAGGCAGGCCATTGGCCATAGCTTGGGCCAATCAGATTACACGGTCCCGTGGTGTACTGGCGGACATGAGTAATTATGGCTAATCATATCTGGACATGGAGACAGGACATTGAGTGCAGACTGTGTTTGTCTGTATGTGTGTGTGTGTGTGTCCATTTCCCTATTTCATTCTCCTTCTCCCTTTGCGATGTTTCATCACTCAGGGGAAGTACGCTAAGAGGAAGAGCCGCTTTAAACGCTCAGATGGCAGCACCTCGTCTGACACCACCTCCAACAGTTTTGTGCGGCAGGTAAGACCACACTGTAGCTCTGGTTGTGTGAGTGCACATGCAAGCAATTCATGAATAACTCATCCGATTTGACAGTTACACCCTGCGTTATATAGCCAGAGTGGACACAGAGCATCGTCCAGTCTGTGTGTGAGTGAGAGCGGGGGGTGGGGCCAACTGGACGTGTGTGTGTGATTACTGTGAGCCACTCACCTTTATTTACAGAAACTCCATAGAAAATCTGTAGAAAAACGGCAAAGACCAGATATGTGTAGATGTCACATTAATTGTTACACATTAGTGTAGTGCCTCTAACCTCGTAGTGATTCAAAAAGAAAAAAAATTACTGCCTATCTAAATATACTCACGTTACAAGCGGCTCTAGAAAAAAAGTTACACTGCTCTAGAATAATCTTACCTGCTCTAAACATGACTAGCGATTTGCCCTGTTTCTGTTTTGCACAATGAAGTATTTGCATCAGACAGGTGAATAGTACCATTTAAGAACTGGTTTTATTTTCTTTGCTTGTGATTTGGGTGAGATGTAGCTGGAAGAATTGTCTGTCACTGTTTGTACAGGTCTTGGTTAGGTCTGCATTACAGAAAATAGTAGACTAGTTTTACTCCAGCATGAGAGCTAACTGTTTTAGTAGACGGTTTACTCCATTTATCCGACAACAGCTCTTTGATCTTTGACCTACACACATATGTGCTGCACCTGTAGCTTTGCCCTTCTTGTTGGTGTGACATTTTAACAAAGGTTCCTGTGTCACGCTGAAATGCTTCCTCCTTTTCCATGCAGCTTGTTTTCTGAGCTCCTGCTGCATGACATTTGCCTGCCAGCAAGGGGTGTCACACTAAAAAGCCTCCCCTCCATTTCCCAGCACTTGGAATGCCCCCCCCCCCTCCTGCATACACAAAAATTATTCCAGTTATCAGCCCACATTTACAAAGACAGAGAGTTTGGCCCCCATGAGTTTCTCTCATGATTCTGGAACTGGGCAGGTGTCCCAGTCTAGTTCTGGAGTTCTTTTTACCATAAAACATGACTACTTACAAATAACTGTATCATCTTATCTTAACCTAACAAGTTCTGATTTAAGCTGATTTTATTGAATCATGTTTGAGCTGTGGAATGGGGCCTGGCGAAGATGCCATCTGTCACTAGGAGTCAACCAGAGTGTGGCTGGCGGGGTTCTGACCGTGTGGTGAGGATGGCTCAGTTCCTCTCTCTCCTGGGTGCTTACAGTGATATGCCAAAAGCAGACATCTTCCGTTTTGGATCATGTAAACAGAATTGAGCAGTTAGCATTTCTCTTCCAAACCCGTTCGGACATCCGGCAATGGGTTACAAGGGAAAGTAGGAGTTAGCCCTGATGCTAGCAGGCTGGTCGCTGCTGTTTGATAGGACTGCCTAGATGTCAGGTAGGTATTGGCTGTTAAATGCAGCTGGATAAAATAAAACGAATTAAAAAAATGTGTTGATAAGCTGCCTGTGTTATGGTGGGAATTTAAAACTATGGTGAATGAGCGATTAATTGTATGTACTCGGGAATGTGAACTGATATTGCTGAGTAACTTTGTGTCAGATAAGTTGGTGCGAATCTCACACAGTGATAGCTTCGCTGCTGAATTAACACCTACTGTATTCAGCGCAACACAAGCCCACTCTTCCACAGGTCAACCAGTAGGTGGTAATACACCACTGGAGACTTCGTTGACCATAAAAGGGAAAAGAAACTGTTTGGTGTTCTGTCTAGTTCTATAGTGTAATAGTTAAACCCATGCAAACAAACAAGTATATACTGCTTCCATTATGCATGGGACAGTATTAAAACAATTGCATTGCATTGTGGGCTCAGAATGGAATCCCTTTCTATTTCTCAGATTCTGGAAAATGAATGTCCAATGGTAGGGGGTTCTGCAGATGGTGCACAATTCCAGACCAACCATCTGTGATTCATGTTTTCAAAACCAGGACTAAATCAGTCCTCTACACCATAGGGTAGTAAGACTTTGACATTATTGTGTGAACATCTGAGATTTGTCAGCGGAAATGATTGATTTGTCAGCGGAAATGATGAAGTGCGTATGAAAGTAAACACGAATGAACACGCCTCCAAATTATTAGCTGAAGCAGCTATAGAAAAACACACCAAATCGATATAGAGGACAATGTTCTCAGTAGACAGAATGCTGCAGTATCTGTATGGAAAACTGATGTAATGCTGCTGAACAGTTATACAGTGGATATTGATTTGCATAAAGCGCTGCGGCGTGTGTGCTGTGGCTCCCCCATGTTTGGCAGCTCAAAGCGTAGAAGAAAAAAAAAAACAACACACACACACACACACACAGTGTAGGCCCTCATAAACACCCACGTATGCACACGCGCAGATGAACACACACGCGCGCAGCGCAGCGCTCTGGAGCTGTTAGACCGGCCTGGGTGGTTGCCATGGTGACGGCGCTCTCTGAAGCTCCAGCAGAGTGCTGCAGGAAGGGGCGTAAGGGAAGCGGGCGTGTGTGTGCGCGCGCGCGCGGCTGTGCGTGCATGCTTGTGTGTGATGATCCATGTGGAATGCAGTGGGGAAGTCAGTGTGGAAGACCCCCCAATCAGCTATTAAACACCCCCCACCCTCCCACACACACACACACACACACGGGCCAGGGTGGTGTTTGAGCATGGTCTTAACCGCACATCTAAACCCCACGCTTCGTTCCTTATATGCATGGTTATAAGCATACAAGTGCACAGATGTTGTCAGAGAAAGAGTTATAAAGTTTAAAAAAGGAAGGGCGAGAGACAGACACAGAGTGTGAATATGGGTCTCACACCGTAGTCCTGCCAGGGGTAAAGAGTCCTGTCCTTCAAACAGGCGACATCTCTCACACTCCACCAGAGCCATTAACTTTACATTTCCTCCCGAGGGTCAGTGAGGTCCATCTGTTCTGAGGCAGGACTTTTGTGAAGACGTGTGCTGTATATAAGATGGGGACACATATCTTCTTGCTTCATTTCTTTTTGTGCCACCATGCAGGTGATGTTCCTTATTCTGGTAACTTAACCTGCACTCTACAGTCACCACACGCACCCTTACCAGAACATGCCCCAAGCAAAAGTTTTGAACGTTAGGAAAACGAGACATCGGACAGGCATACAGGTATATTTAGACAGACGGCAACTTAGTGAGAGTGATATAAAAAAAATAACGAGAGTGTGGAAGACAGGAGATGTTCAAGAGGTAGATAGAGAAGGGGAAACATTCACTTGGTGAAATCACTTGGTGAGGAGAGCGCCCTCTATTAGCAGGTAGCATGCACTTGAGAACGTCCTCCTCTTGTTAAATGCGATGACTCTTGCAGTGTTGTATTTCCAGTATTCATGCGTGCTTGTGTCCAAGGCCATTTCTTAAAAAAGAAATAAAAACTTTTAATAAAGAAAAACGGATACAAAAAAAAATCATTAAGGTGTGTTTAGTCACACACAGCCTGTTGCATGACTAACACACTGAAATTTACATATTAAGCGTTTGACTCTCGGGCGTGACTTACAGAAGGTTATTTAACTGTAATATTTGTGTTTTGCATCAGTACAGTCCAACTATGGATATTTGAGTTTTCTGAAGGAAGAGAATTTAAGTTGTTCAGAAAGGAGATGGTGTTTGGAAGTTGTTCATTTGACAATAAATGAGGATTTTATCACACATCATCCACACACACACACATGCACACACACACACACACACACGTTGGGCTGACAGCTACATTCTCCAACACACTGTATACACCAAATCATGCCACTGCTAAATATGAGAGAGTGACCAGGAGAAAGAGAGACAGACAAGGAGAGAGAGAGAGAGAGATCTGCCCCTACCCATAACAGCTAAATTTAACCCCCAGTCTGCAAATGTAGCACAAGTTCTGCAATCCAACCCACCCCACACCCCATCCACCCCCCATCGTTCAGGTTCCAGTTTAGTACGAGTATGAGAGAGAGAGCGAGAGAGAGAGAGAGTAGGTTGGGGAAGCTATTGGCCATTCTCTGACACACACTTCAAACTTTTTGGACACACACTCGCGTGGCACTCATATCACGATTGGAGTGAACTCGGACTTCTGGGTGTGACTCAGGGTTGCCGTGGCAAGGGAAGAGTGCCATGGAGACAAACGAACGGATTCATAGGCCCATAATGGTAGGAAACATCCAGAAATGCCTCAGTGTTTGTGTGTGTGTGTGTGTGTGTGTGTGTGTGAGAGAGAGAGAGAGAGAGTATGTGTGGAGTCGTGTTTACATGTGGTTTTGTTCATTTGTGTAGATATGAGAGGAATGATCCAGAGGAATTACACCTTGGATTCAAATTTGAATGGTTTTTGTGGCCCATTTCTTCTTGAGCTCTTTCTCTGGTCTGTGATTCCATTTTGGGCAGGGCAAGTGCGTCAATCTCAAGGGTTTAAATTAGACCTCCAGAACTGCACAGGGTCCTTCCAGCCACCAGCTGCCCAGTGACAGGCTTCTCTCTGGGCTTCTGTTCTTCTGAAAACCCCTTTATTCTCTGGAGCATAAATTTAAAACCAAATCAATCAAAATTTGATCTGTGTTAGAGGTAGTATGCGTTATTCTAATGCTAATTCTACATAATTATAATATGAAGCAATACAAGATTATTGCATTTTGAACCTCTGTTGGAGAAAGCCTAGAGTGTATTCCCAAATGAAGACCTGTCACCTTATTCACTGTGACTTGATGGTCTTCTGAGTGCTGGTTCATCTTCAGTCATCTGACGGAGCTGAAGTCCACGTCATCCTGACAAGCTACAGCGGATTTAGTGCTTTTAAGTGTGTGAAGTTTCAGTGTCTGGTGCTTCTTCCTTCATTGTAGACTGTCAGCCAGTTATCAATGAGTAATTCATACAATAACCATAATATTAAATACATCCAGACTGTTTGGATTTAATTGCACAGATTTACGCTTGAATTGCTTAGTTGCTTAGATTCCAATGTGTTGAAACAAATTTTGAGTTGCTTACATATTGGCATATATTAAACATTATGGAACATTACGTACCCCCTTTAAGTCTGTAATGATTGCTTGGTTAGTCTGTTGTGTTTTAAACTGAAGCGCTGCATCATCTACAGGAGTTGTTGGTGGTATTTGATCCAGACTGACATCTGTGTTATTGAAAAGCCCTGCTGTTTGGAGTACTTAAATACTTACATATGCATGTAATCATAGACATCTCTCTCTCTGTCTTTCAATCTCTCTGTCTCTCTCTCTCACTCCTCTATCTCTCTTGCTGTCTCTCTCTCTCTCTCTCTTTCCAGTTATCTCTCTCTCTCTCTTGGTCCTTCACCCTCTCTTCTCTCTAGCCAACTATGGACTGGGATATTTTTCTAATTGAATAGAAAACTTTGTTGCTTTTATTCTTCTGTACTTTATTCTATTTCAGAACATTTGTTGTTTTGGTTTTCTGTGTTATAGCTCAGTGCACTTATCCAGCTGGACAAATTTGTTTTGGCTTGACAACTTGCCATTAGATTAGAGAGAAATCTGACAGGTGATTCATATCTGAATAAGCAGTATTTAAGGTTATAAAAGGAGCAATTATATATTCCTGTTGCTTCCCCTTTTAAAAACATATGGATCTGTGACAATGACGGTAATTAAAATGTTTAAATTAGAGTCTTTGAATTGATACACTGAAGTGGTAGGTGTCATACAAAATTTTATCACCACATTCACAACAATATCATAACAAATAGAGCTGGCACATTTCTCTAAATGGCTGTCCTTTTTAAACACCAAACCCATCCAACATGACTTTGGTGAACCCACACAGTTCTTTGATGAAATATTCATTAGGAATTTCTCTTGTCTTCCTTACACTGACAGTTAGTGCAGTGAGTTAACAGTGCCATAGTTATACTGATAGTTAGTGCAGTGAGTTAACAGTGCCATAGTTACACTGATAGTTAGTGCAGTGAGTTAACAGTGCCATAGTTACACTGACAGTTAGTGCAGTGAGTTAACAGTGCCAGAGTTACACTGACAGTTAGTGCAGTGAGTTAACAGTGCCATAGTTACATTTCAAAACCATTTGAAAATGGTTTGTTTACACTTCCATTCTGTTTTTTTCTAAATCAAAAAACTTCAAGAAACAACAAAACTTCTAATCTTCAAAAATAGTTAGGAACATCCAAATATAT
>JAOXYF010000001.1:23264596-23269596 GCA_028565775.1 Sternarchorhynchus goeldii | reverse complement strand
TGGAACAGCCATTAATCCCCTGTTTTCTTTCCAAATCCATTAAACACACTGAAAGCACAGTGTAAAAATATCCCTCTGTGTGTGTGTGTGTGTGTGTGTGTGTGTGTGTGTGTGTGTGCGTGCTTGTGTGTGTTGTGGGTTCCCACCAACAGAAATATAATAATGACTGGTGGATAGGGCGTCTGGTGAAGGAGGGGTGTGAGGTGGGTTTCATCCCCAGTCCAGTGAAGCTGGAGAGTACTCGTCAGCTACAGGAGCAGAGGAGTAGACAGAACCGCCTCAGCTCCAGGTATCAGCCAATCACAAGACCAGCCCTTATCCACCACACCCTCCACCGAACAGTCATCTGCTACCTCTGCTGCGGTCTCAGTTCGCTAAACCCCAAGGCTTTGGTGGTTCTTCCTTCTGTTGCAGTAAATCTGGTGGAAGCTCCAGTCTGGACGTGGCCTCAGGGAGCCGCAGACCCACCCCACCTGGGACAGGTACGCCGCTCAGACAGCCACAGAATGCTTTGGCACGCCCTGTTGCTATGGAGATATGATATGGACCCCCTCTTCCCAAGCAGTCACATGTCCATCTCCCCCATACAATCAGGCAGCCAAATTACACAAACCTCCTCAACGCAACCCCGGGGAGTCCGAGCCTGTCTGAGACCCCTCAACCTTCCCTGTCCCTCTATCCACTTTCTAGTTCTTGCATTCATTCCTTTTTCTATTTTTTGTCTAATTTCTACATCATTTTAAATAGTCTCTAATAGTTTGTTTTGCTTTGATCTGTTGTTGCCACGGCGATATATCATATCTGTCATAGCCTCTTCATTATTCTGTAAAGGTTGACGTTGTCTCTGAGTTTGACTCTTTCTTCATGGTGTTCTGATTTGGTCATGGTGTTCTGATTTGGTTTTCCACCTCAGCTCTCATGTTTTCACATGGTGTACATCACTTTTTCTGTCCTCCCTCGACTTCTTGCCTTCCTTCCCTGCTCTGTTCTTTCTCTCCATCTCTCTCTACCTCATCACAACCACCCCCCCACCCCACCCCATCCTTCCCCTGCCACCTCCTCATCGGGTTCGGTCCCCTGTATAGCCGATATGTCATCAGCGCTTTATGATGATTCGTCGGATTTGGAAGCTGAGGAGGCGGAGCCTGTCGACGCCCGTGACCGCAAGGGCGTGACCGGCAGTGTCACCTCCCCTCAGGGCAACGTACACCGTCTGCCTTTCTTTAAGAAGGTAACCATAGCAATAACCTTCGTCCCAGAGTGCATCAGGAAATGTCCGTCCTCGTCTCTAACGGCCAACGTCCGCTCTAACCCAGCAGTTTTCCCACGGTGTGTGTTCCCTGGGCGTGTCTTTAACACCACATGGCTGTGGGTTTGCTACAGCTTTTTGCCCTTTGGGATTCAAACATTCTGGCATGAGGAGAGCTGCGGATTCTGAGCAACTGCTCGAGCGTCAACTTTCGCGTAACGCTGAGAGGACACTGACCCTCAGTCACCAGGCACATTAGCCTCTACCCATTCCCCTACTTCCCTTCTGCCGTGCTGCGTTTCATTGGTTAAGTTGGTGCCTCCCTGCATACTGAATGAATTAACAGCCTGTGAATAACCTAATGTGCTTTGTGTTTCTGTGTGCTTGTTTGCATTCGCTGGCTTTCTTTCGGCGCGGGGTATGTGTGTGGAATGCTAGGCGGACCAGCCAAACAGAAACAGAAGTCGGTGAGTGGCCTCACTGGTGAAGTTTCCATTTCAGCCTCCACATTATGCCTTTATCTTCTCCTTTGTGTCTTTGAGTTTGTCTCTGTTTTGCCTTGTTATCATTAAACAAGAACAACATGACATGAGGGTTTACCACTGTAGAGAGCCAGACTGCCCAGAAGTTCTGTTTAACCATGGTACCCAACATTTGTTCAGCCCCCTTCGCTTACAAACACACACACACACACACATACACACACACACACAAACACACACACACTTACAAAGACTCAATCAGTGAGTCTCCATCTTAATGTGACTCATATGTCATGGAGATGACAGATGAGGGAGTTTGCTGTCTGCTCTGTTCCAGTGGCTGAGATAAGCGTTCTGACAACACCCACTCTCACGCCCAGACTTGAAGATATTTTTCATCCAGGTCCAATCTTGCTGTCGTCAAGTTTTTTAGCATGTCCTTGTTAGTTTCTTTTGTTTTAGTAAAACACAGAAGGGTCCAAGTTAACTGAAGTTACCAGATGAAAGTATCAGTGCTGAAATCTGTACATTCAGCTTTAAAAATGGTTAACCATATGTTGGCATCAGTGCCATCACAGTTCTGTACAATATTTAGCTCTTTATATATTCGCTAGTGGACCATTTGGTATGGACTTAGTACATTATGAAGTTCCTGCAGACAGTGTTCAAAGGAGCGTGTTTATAACATCTTTTTAATGAGTCATATTAATGCCATAATAATGTAGATAGAATAGATATTCTGTATAATCCCCATTACTCATACAGCACGGTGTCATAAAAATGCTAATGAATATCAACACCGTGTTGATAGCATATAATTCAGTATATAAACGTAATCCTGCCACTGTGGTTACAAACGTGAAGGTATGGAGCAGGATAGAGGTATAAGTTCAAAGCTGTGTGTAGTGTAGTGCCCTGGTAGTTTATGTAACATGTGAGGAGAGAGTGAAAGCTGTTGAGCAGAAGAACTGCCTGTTCTCCTTTCTGTGTGCAAGCCAAACACTCCAGATGAATGAGCTCAAAAGAGCCTCTTCAAATCGGAGACGCCGCTGCTCCACTGCGCGCGCACGCGTACGCGCACGCACACGCGCACACACACACACGCACACACACACACACACAGAGCTTGTGAAGAGACCAGCTCATTGTGACAGGCCTGATGGTATTATTAGTGCCTGACACATCGAACGTGCATCCCACACACACACACACACACACACACACACACACACACACACACACACACACACACTAGTACGAGCCCCTCTGGCCTGCACGCCTTTGCACACACGTATCTGTCCAGTGTCATTATACCGCGGGTGGGGGAAGGGATGCTCACAATGTGAAATCGGAGATGATACTCAAGAGGGTTTTGTTTCCGGTATGTGTCAGCTGTGGTGCGGTGGGCGGGGCTTAACTGTGACCCCTCTCCCTAGCAGAATCACTGTACCTCAGCTCTGTTCAGCTCAACAGGGCTTTACTGGCATGAAGATGGCAACATACTTTAGAGCCAAATCAACTTTTAACATAAACAGAAGGACAAAGGAAGCTATATGTATATATATATGTATATAGCTATATACTCACACTATATACTATATAGCTATATATGTCTCTCACACACTAACCTTGTGGGCAGGAATCAGTATACTGTTTACAGGATGATAATTATGAAAACGTTTTGCTATTTTAACTTTGGTCACATTTTTTTCACATTAACTTAACCCTTTATTATCTTGCTGTTTCTGTGAATGAAAAATTCTGTGAATACAGTTTTCGTTTTCACAGTTTTCACATGTAGTGCATTGCTTTTGTGGGTGTAGTGTATACTGTCTAATCTCTCTCTCTCTCGCCCTCTCTCTCTCTTTCTTCGTGTGTGTTGTGTGTGTGTGTGTGTGTGTGTGTGTGATCATGCCTTCGGGACCTCAGATGGAACATGTCCCTCCCTATGATGTGGTACCTTCTATGAGGCCCATCATCCTGGTGGGCCCGTCACTCAAAGGCTATGAGGTACCTTTTAAAAGCCATGCACCGTACACTGAGAATAAACAGACTACACACAAACACACACACACCAGTGTACACTGAACACCACTCAGGACCACTCTGTGTGTGTGTGTGTGTGTGTGTGTGTGTGTGTGTGTGTGTGTTTGTGTGTGTGTGTTACTGTTCAGGTGACTGATATGATGCAGAAAGCTCTCTTTGACTTCTTGAAACACAAGTTTGAGGGCAGGTGAGCATCAAAGTTTTAGGATCCTATAAATATTGTGTAGGTTATGTCACTGCTAATGATAAAAGTGTTTGTGCGTGTGTGTGTGTGTGTCTGTACAGTATTTAATTGCATATTCTAATGTTCCAGAATATCCATCACCCGGGTAACAGCAGATATCTCACTTGCCAAGCGCTCAGTGCTGAATAACCCAAGCAAACACACCATTATTGAACGCTCCAGCACAAGATCCAGTTTGGGTATGACAGTCACACAAATGGACAAGTGAAACATAATAACATGCCAGGCAACACACACGCCTGATGTGTTGTGAACGTGTAGTGTTCTCATCCGAAGCCTTTTGAATGCCTCCCCACTGTCTCGTGGTTTCCTGAACATTTTCTGAAACATCTTCTCCCCTTGTGCTGCTCTGCCTGATCGGCCTCTTCTCTACTTCTCTCTTTTTCATCCTGTCTTTCTGGCTCTTTTCATCCGCTTCTCTGCCACGCCCACTCCCCCCCCTTTCTCCTCTCGCGTCTCTCCACCTCAGATGTACTGGGTACGTATGCCTCCATCTCCTTTGTCTCTCCTCAGAGCTGAGCATCCATCCATCCATCCATCCATCCCCGCCTCCACCTTCCACTCCCCCACAAGCTGTAGCAGAGGGTCTGGCAGGGCTGCTGCATGCTTAGCCCAACCGCTGTGGCCCAAACTCTCCTGGCTCGCTGCACCCGTGCACCACACATTGCTCCACTCACCAAATCTAATTCAGTAACTTGGCTCTTACTGAATCTGCAATACATTTTTGAACTCAACTTCTGAAACGTTATGGTTCTTCTCAAAGGTATATTTTCAGGCTGCATAAAAATTCACTTTCCTGTAAATGTGTCTTAACAACACTCACAAACACAGAACCGCAGTGAACTACATGAATTGGTATGCTTTGTATCACTGGTTATTTCAGATATTCACACCAGTGTACAAATGCATCCTCTCTCTCTCTCTCTCTCTCTCTCTCTCTCTCTCTCTCTCTCTCTCTCTCTCTCTCTCTCTCTCTCTC
>JAOXYF010000001.1:23238730-23264496 GCA_028565775.1 Sternarchorhynchus goeldii | reverse complement strand
CTCTCTCTCTCTCTCTCTCTCTCTCTCTCTCTCTCTCTCTCTCTCTCTCTCTCTCTCTCTCTCTCTCTCTGTGTCTTGCCACTCCACAAGCAGGCTGTCTTGAAACTCATTTTAACAGTTGGCACATTCTGGACTGGCCTGTTCTAGCTGTGTCTCAGGTGGTTTGCAAGTGGGAGGAGAACATGAGTTGGAGCCTCTGCTCTCATGGACCGCAATAACCTCCCAACTCATGACACTAACAAACCTACGTTTGTTGGTTTCCAAGTGCACCAGTAGTTCAGAGTGTGCTGTTACTTTCAGTGTTTGTCTTTCTCACTAAAAGCAACAGTGTGCTTGTGTCCGTGAAGAACACCACTCACCACTGTCTCTCTGAAAGAACTTGTCATTTTATTAACATGCATTTACAAAAAAAAACACGGATAACAGACTGTTGGTTATTGTTGTTGTCTATGTGGGTGCAGGGGTGAGTGTGTATGTGTTATAAATTTGTTCTCTCTCCATTAGCCGAAGTACAGAGCGAGATAGAGAGAATCTTCGAGTTAGCTCGAACCCTGCAGCTGGTGGCTCTGGACGCTGACACCATCAACCACCCGGCCCAGCTGGCCAAGACATCCTTAGCCCCCATTATAGTGTACATTAAGATCGCCTCTCCAAAGGTATTCATCACACACACACACACACATACACACTCCCACTCCACTCAGTTACAGCCATGCAAAACAACAAATGATGTGCCATTTCCTGTATCGTGATTTTTTCCAGATCAGTGCTTTGTATTCTGTCTTTCTGTTTTTCTCCCTCATTCTA
Organism: Sternarchorhynchus goeldii; assembly: GCA_028565775.1. NCBI lineage: Eukaryota > Metazoa > Chordata > Actinopteri > Gymnotiformes > Apteronotidae > Sternarchorhynchus > Sternarchorhynchus goeldii. Next base: position 23,263,689 of record JAOXYF010000001.1, on the reverse strand, counting down.
TCGCTCTCTTTCTTTCTCTCTCTCTGTGTCTTTATTTTCTCTAAGGTGTTGCAAAGACTGATCAAGTCCAGAGGTAAATCTCAGGCCAAACACCTCAATGTGCAAATGGTGGCAGCAGACAAATTAGCGCAGTGTCCCCCTGTGAGTATGTGTGTGTGTGTGTGTGTAAAAGTGTGTGTGTGTGTGTGTGTGTGTGTGTGTGTGTGTGTAAGTGTGTGTGTGTGTGTGTGTGTGAGAGAGAGAGAAAAGCGGGCATGTCTGCACGTTTAAATGCATCTGGGTGCATGTGTGTGTCTGTGCATATGCACTTGAGGTTAAACTTCTGAAATACATCTCGCCTGTAATTCACTGCTGCTTCTCACATCCTCCCTTCTCACTCAGGAGCTGTTTGACATCATCCTGGACGAGAACCAGCTGGAGGACGCTTGCGAGCACCTGGCCGACTACCTGGAGGCGTACTGGAAGGCCACGCACCCGGCCAGCTGCAACCCCCCCAACCCGCTGCTCAATCGCACCATGGCGACGGCAGCACTGGCCGCCTCCCCCGAGCCTGTCTCCAACCTGCAGGTACAGGTGCTCACCTCCCTCCGCCGTAACCTGGACATGTTGGACGGCTCGGGCCAGGAGCAGGAGCACGCCCTCTAAAGGGGGAGCGAGGCACAGCGTGTGGGGGAGGGAGGGAGGGGGGGGATGCCCTGATGGAGAACCACCCTCATCCATGATGGCTCGAAGAAGAGCACACGATGAAGAAAAGTTCAGATGGCTCCTCACTTGACATCTACAAGAGCAACTTATTTATTTGTGGCTTCTGTCTTTTGGTACTGATATATATGTGTTTCTCAGTCACAACACCACAGCCCACCCAGTTTCCCAGAATGCTCCCCTTCCCCCTTGCACACACCCACCTTTAAATCCCCAGCTGTCTACCCCTCCCCCCCAGCACAGACTGCACTGGCTCCACTCTCCACCGGCCTTTTGTCGCCTGGGAAACATAGGCCAGATCCCTGCCCCCTTTCCACGTTGCCATGGCACCAGCCCTCCTGAAAAACACACTTGCCTCCATACCTTGTTAACACCACACTTTCGTTCTGACCTGGTGCGAGTGTGGATGCTAGCGTTGTTTACCCAAGTTAATCTGCTGTGTGTGTGTATATGTGTGTCTGTGTGTGTGTGTGTGTTTTGACTGCAGTTTGAACAAAGAAAGGTGGGCATCTGCCCATTCACCACTTTAACAGTTGTCAAGGAGACAGGATTGCTATCGTCATGGCAGCAAGATATAAGTGAATCATTTGATCTAGTGAACTATACATGATCAATATTACATGATCATATACACAGAGCACAAATAAGTCGTTCTCAAATACACAGGCACAACTGTCAAATCATTCATTCAAACATCCAAACATTTATACAAAAATGTATATATATATATATATAAAATAACAAACAACAATACCTAGTGAGTACCTGGGCAGCTGTGTGGACTGCAGAACACAGATCTTTACTCTAACACAAAAACTCTGTACACAAAATCTAAATTTAACTGATGTACAAAAAGTTTACGTCTTATATGTACATATATACACAATATGTACATTTCACTTTCCGCTGTAGCTCCTCATCAATGCCACTAGGCGGCACCAGTTGACAGACATGTGCGTTCGCTGCTGCCTTTATTTCTTACGTTAAACTTGACAGGTTTAAAGGTTCTGTATGTAAGATTTCAGACCGGTTAAATGTGAAAATTATATGGACTGGGCATTCGTGTAGAGCCTCATGAAATATGAATACTGTATATAGTGGGAATTCATGTTAGAGCCCCGTGACGTGTGAATACTGCATACAGTGGGCATTCATTTCGGGCCTCATGGATAAACATGGCAAAGGCTTGGAAAAACGTGTGCATCATTTTCCTGTGAAATGACTAATGATTAAAGATCAACTTTATGTGAAAATGCATGCACTGGAAAGATATGCCTTAAAGCTGCCACGCTCACTGAATTCACCACAGTTGTGATCAGAGCTCTTCAAGCACAGACCTGCTGACGTCGAGTCATCATTGGTTTGTGACATGTATTAGATTTTACCTCATTCATGAATGTGCAGTGGGTTGGTCAGAGGTCACTACATTCACTGCACCTTTAACGGCCGATTCTTTTATTTCTGATGCCCACACAAACACTGACAGGGAAAATATTTGTTTGAGCATGTTTTGGTGGGGTTTTTTGTTGTTAGTTTGTATGTTAATTTTTTACATCCTCATAAACAGATTCACTTGCAAATAAACTCATGAACACTTTATTTGTGCATACATAAACATTTGGGATGGAAACTCTGTAATGGTTTATACATGAGGCCCCTGAAAAGTACGTTAGTAACATGAATGCTACCTGGTGGCTGGGAACCCCCCCCCCCCCCTTTTTTCTTTCTCATATTAGAACTGGCTAGAATTACTGCCAGTCACATGATACAGAGCAGCACTCCTTGTGGCCAGCCTCAAAACTAGCGGCTAACCAGTGTTGCTAACCAGTAAAACTCATGATTTACATGTGGGCGTCACAGGGTCACTTCCTGAACTAGAATGGTGGTGAACCTTCATGGTACTGTTTACTAGACCTTAGACCTTATATGAAGTTTGAAAAACAGGGGCCTGTTTACTGGATTTTAATCTATTTGCAGTAAAATGTTAACCACACACTGGAAACATCTTGCTAATGGTTACTGATATTACATTCAGTGGAATCGTTTAGCTGTTCAGGGTGTGTTCCCATTCACTGCCACTGCTACAATCATTTACTCATCCACACACAACAGGTGTACCGAATCTTTTAGATACAAGCTTCATATTACGAGATCTTTACGAATCCTGTGCCGCTCTTAACCTGGCATTAACCGCCGTGCGACACCACAGTCCGTATCTCTGTTTGAATCAGAATCACAAAAGTTCTTGCCTTCCCGTCTCATGTCAAGATACATCAACTATGGTGGTGATTCGACTACATATGGTAATGTCACCAAAAGGGTGTGTTCATGATGGCACAAACAAGCAGGAATTCCTGATGATTAATCCCTGTTGACTGACCCCCCTGTCTATTAATCCATGCAGATTAATTCCTTTCGATTAATCCCCACTGATTAATCACACTCACTGTCACTTAAAAGCATGGTTAGAGTTATGGTCTTTGATTTATTCTTGTTTGATCTGTAATTGCCTTGTTCTCAACCCTGATATAGAATGTTGGGTAAGGGTGTACATTTCATTTGACTGTGACAGGGGTTTTCAACCTTTGTGGAGATACATGCCAAGTTCCTTCCCCCCCAACTACATCAACCCTCATCCGAAAACTGACAAGTTAAAATAATATAATTAATATTCTGCACTTCAGTTTGGCTGGTTTAAATATTTACTTCAAAAAGTGCCACTCACTTCAAACTATTTATCTTCACTGGTAGATCCATTTTTTTAATTGTCCGATTTTTCAGACTGCGATCTGGCATTACATCAGATCCCCACAGGTTGAAAACCCCAGTACTAGTAACTTGAGGACACTGGCCTATTGTCATATACCTGAGGACACTAGTTATGTGCATCTGTAATCTAGGATCTATATCTGAGAACACTAGCTATGTGTATCTGTAATCTAGGATTTATATCTGAGGACACTAACTATGTGTATCTGTAATCTAGGATCTATATCTGAGGACACTAGTTATGTGTATCTGTAATCTAGGATCTATATCTTATATAAATGGAGCATTACTGTCACAAAGTGTTCTCTGTTTGATGGGTCCAAAAGAACGAAGACAGTGTTCTGGTGAATGGTGGAAAATGCAACATATAACATGTGTGGCTTAACCCTGAAAGCTAACTGGCACTAACCTGCTGCCTGCTCTGCTCTGTTTGTGTCTCTGCATGCTGATTGGCTACGCTTGTGATGTGGGACTGTGGATTGGCACAGGGCCCATTTCTGGTACACAGTGAGCAGAAGAGGGAGGGGCCTGCCACAGAGCGTGCCAGCCTCCAGGACTACCAGACCGACCTGGGCAGCAAACAGCCACTGCGCTCCTCCCGTGGTCAGCTGCACGCAGGGGGGCGGGGCTTATCACGCCAGGACACGTTCGATTCAGAAACGCAGGGCAGCCGCGACTCCGCCTACACCGACGACATGGAGACCGATCCATACGAGGAACCCGACTCCTGCCGCAGCCGCCTAAATCCCGCCCACCATGCCCCCCGACAGGCATCCTGGGAGGATGAGGGGGCAGAGCCTGACCAAGAAAACCTCAACATAGTGCTACCTTCGACCAATCAACACCAACGGGGGCGGGGCAAACTGAGGGAGCGCTACTGTCAAGATGCAGAAGTGGGAGAGAGCACGATGAGTCGCAACCAGAACCCAGAGGAGTGGAGCAGAGATGTGTACATCCGCTAGAACGACCTGAGGAGAAACAGAACAATGAGGAGAGGAAGGGGAGATTTAGGGGGACAAAAGGGTTTGAAGTGTCTAAAGTTGTATTGTTTACAATCCAGAGAAACAGTACAGGTAACCACTGTATAGCTTACACTCACCATGCATTCAGTCAGTCTTATTTTTAAGGAGGTCAGGGGGTTGGGGGGGGGGGGACATGCTTGTTTCAGTTTTGATCTTTATTTCAGTTTTACTTTATGTTGTTTTGCATGAAGCCTTACCAGTATGAGCATAGCTACTGTTCCCATTAAGAATTAAATAAGAGTCAGAATATATAGCCACAAACTGTCTGTCTGTCTGTGTGTGTGTGTGTGTGTGTGTGTGTGTGTGTGTTTGTGCGCGTACATGCGTGCGTGTATGTGTTATGACCTCTGTAGTCTTAATCAGAGTCTGTCTGTACTGGAGACTAACACTTTATCCCCAGTGTGGATTTTCCTGTCCTTGATTCTGTCTATTTTAAGATGGATAGTCTAGATTCAGCATAGATTCACTGTGGAATCAGACGTAATTGAATCTAAATTCAAGGGTCACAAAATACAGCATAGCATACAAAAACAAGACTGACAGTTCGACTTCCCGATTTCCACCTCTATCCACCCATCAGCTAACATTCTAAAAACTAGAAGAGAAAATGCTTTGCTTCCCATTTGAATTCTCCAACTTCCAAAGAGGAACCAGTGACGCTATCTCAGTGGATCCAGGTAATGCCTTACCTGGAAATCGAGGCTCGGATCAAACCTCTGCAAAGAGCTGCCAAGATTTTTCATGTACATACTTTCTCTTTTCCTTTGCGTATTATTTATTACATGCAAAAAAAAAAATGTGTATTAAATCGTGCGCCTACAGCAGCTCCATTGCTACAGCTTGTTTCTCCAGCCTGTACAGTGTGCTGTTCTGGAAGCTCACTTTTCTGGTATGAACAGCTTCAGCTGGGTGACTAACATACATTAACAAAGCCCACTAATGTTAACTTCTATATGCTATCAGGTGTTATTATGCAAAAAAAAAAAAACTGTAAAACTGCTTTCCTAAATGTGATAGAATTTCTTGGCCTTCAAAGGAGGATGACTTAATCAATCTTCAAAATTTAAGATTTCTAAAGAATGGTCTACAGCACCTGTAGACCTCCATTAAAGTCTAACACAGGTTACTGTGTTTGCCTTGTCAAGTAGAGATTTGTGTTATTTACATGTGGCATTGTCCTGTCTACTGTGTTCATCTACACTTCCACATGCACCGCTGCAGTCAAAATAACACTGGCCATCTCATTAACACACCAGTCAACCAACTTAACCAATCACAAGTGCCAAACTATTTCACAAAGCCACACCCACCGCCCATGGTGGATTGTCTTAACTTCATTCCACACGTTTTTGTTGTGTGGGTGTGTTTTAAAGTGTCGGCCCTCGGTTAGGGCTGTAGTTTGTGCCACTTTACTGATTACTTTAGTTGCAGTAAGGTGCCCCGTTGTGTGATATGGTCTTCAGATTTTACTGACTGGAAAACTTGGTTTTATACATGCGCAGGCAAAAGTTCATACACCCGTCCACACACAGCGAATCTTCTACTGCCTTTTGTGTCGCTAGCTTTGTGCCCATTTTATAAATGAATTTTGTGTGTGATTGTGTGTGTGTGTGTGTGTGTGTGTGTGTGTGTGCGTGTGTGTGTGTGTGTGTAAGGGGGCATTTAAGAAGCCTTTGATGTGCAGGCAGAGAGTGAATGTATCTGATAGGCCTATTTTTACTTGCATCTATTTCAAAAGGATATAATTGCTGATGATGAAATTCAGTAAATATACAAGTAAATAATAAATATACAAGTAAATAGCTTAATAAAAAATGTTATTGTTGCGTTATTGCAATTGTTAATATATATAAATATATATATATATATATATATAAAAAAAAAATTGTAATCTTTGGTGCCTGACTGTAGCCCCATTTTTGCTTTTTTGCCTTCTGTTTTTAATCTGTGGGTAAATTCGTATTTTAATTAAAAACTTTAATCAAAGTTGACTGATTTCTGTGTTTTAAATATCTTCCATATTAGCTCGAGAAACCCTCTAGACTCATAATTCAGTAGGAACTGAACTGAAGGACAAAGGAGCAAATAGAAGACAGTAAAAGAGAGACTTCAGGTAGAGAGAATGCAAAGTCATATGGAGACCAGCAAAACAAACCATAAAACAAAGAACAAACCATAAAACAAAGCACACTGAGATAAGGAAGCAGAACAGAGTAGCTACAACTGGGTGTGAAATGTGGAAAAAGAACATTTATGAGGGACAATTTTGTCTGTTTTCAAGTCAGAATGTGTGAAATTTACAGAATGTGTGAAATCCCACGTGCAGTCACAATTTGACTCACGCTGCAAAGATCACGAAGAATAATGAGGGAGGGCCTAGAACAGGTGATGGTCTGTTCTTGGCCTGGTTTTTTAAAAGTATTTGAAATTTACAGTCTTTTCAGGAAGAATGTTAAAAACGACTCTGGTGCTTAATGATGACATTGCTCCTACAGATTAAAATCGTTCGTTGACCCAGCTGTACGCTTAGATTTAAAACAGACGGAGAAGCACGACAATATCTCATCCAAATGTGACTCCAAGAATGCAGCATATTTTTAACTTCTTTTATTTGAACATCCCGAGTGTTGTTTGTAAATTGTTAGAAATGTTCTTTTCTTAAAAAAACAAAATACAAATTTAGCCACTTAGACCAAAAAACGCCATCTTTCTGGTCACGTTTTTTTCTCGTCCAGAGCAAATCACAGAAAAGGACAGAGATTGTTATTTGTTATCATAGTAACAATATATTATTGTTTATATATCTATTATATATTTCGATATTAATATATTATTTATCTTCCTCTGTATTTCATACACAGACACATTCTTTAAACTATTATGTACGTGGTATGTCTGTTTAAAATCTTTCCTTCCAATCTCTCATCCACTGTCAGCATTTTTGTTCAGACGTGACTCACGAATAACTACCGCCTACTGAGAACGGAAACTAATGTGCGAAACTAACTTAACCACTGCCGCGTGACGCGTTGCAAACACGAATGCAGATGGGCACATAATCATGTTTACGTTTAAAAGAAAGATCAGTAAAGAGTAAAAATTCAGTTTCACCTTTAGGCAACCACAGAACTGCACTTTTAGTGCTTCTCTGAATTGTCAGATCTGATGATACTTATTAGCTGAGTACCTGTCTACCCAAAGCCCTGGTTTATCAGTAGAAAGATTCTAAAATGTTTTAAATTACATCCTAATATTGTATTATTAATATAAACTTCCTTGGTCATGATCAGGGTTTCGGCTGTACTTGGCTGTACTGGTAGAGTAGTATTCTTTTAAAGTAGTAGCTGCGACTGTTGGATAATGTAATTATTTATGATAACTAATCACTTCTAATTAAATTCCTTCTGATCGACTGACAGGAACAGTTTACAACATCAAGGAAAACACCTGACTCACTATTTTAACTTTCCAATCTTCTAGGTAATTCCCATCTGAAAAGGAAAAGCAACAACAAAGTATCGACGTCAACATCCGATGCCCCGCCCTACTCCAAATTGGAAAAGATATTTGAAAAGATAAGCGTACTAAAACGTCATTCCCATCAGCGGCCAATCACAGCTGTTGATTCCACGCTCCTTGTGTAACGCGTCAAAAGTGCGTCAAGTTTAAGCACGAACCGCCCCGCCTACGAGAAGTTGAAAAAACTTCGTGAATCACAGAAAAGCGTTTGCTAATAGTCAATCAGTCAGTTTGATCAATAAAACCCACGCGCGTTGGTGGGCTGCGTCACGGTCTATAGTGAGCCGGCGGCAGAAAGATTTTTAATTTACTCTCTTAGAAACCGAAGAAATCTTTTCGAACACATTCCTTGTGTTTGGCAACACATGATACAGACTCATTAGGTCAGCTTGGAAGGCAGAAACATAAATAATATCAAGCTAGTTGTATCCATACCGAAAAAAGATTCGTATTTTGAGCTCTCTTATCAACGTTTTTTTGAAAATGGGAGTACTGTTTACTAGACTGATGGCGCTGTTCGGCGACAAAGGTAAAACAAGAGCTCATCTGGCAATTGCTTGTTTACTTCCACAGCCTTGCTTTGTTGTCTAGCTGCTGCTAGTCATCGGTACTGGACTAGACTTACTTTTAAGTAGCTAGCTAACCTGCTCACTAGTTAGGTTGATGTCGCATAGATAGATAGATACTAGTCTGTCTTTTATTACTGTATTTTAAAGGTAAATATCTCGTTGGCCAATTTCGTTTCTGCTGCTCGCCATCGAGACATGGAAATCCTTAAATCCTTAAAGTTCGGGTCCTAGACTTGGGACATAGAAATCAGCAGCGGATATTCTTAATTGAAAACCGAGTCTTATTACACAGAACTGTTTTATATGTATAGGACACTGTTCATCTATGCGATAGAGAAAGTCAGTGGTCACTTAGATAGGCTATTTTATACTGTCAGCAAATTTAAAGTGCAAAGTGTTAGTACTACCACATGTCTCACCGTGTCTCACTGTGAGGACTGTGTACGGTCATTTTCTGTTGGACAGTATCTGTGGAAGGTTTCTCTTTGGGTCTCTGACCCATAGCCAAAAAAGAAATCAGTAGGACCGTGTGTTTGTGTATATGTGCGTGTGTAACACACTCCTATTTCTCTCCCATCTCCTTCCAGAGCACAAAGTGATAATAGTGGGTTTGGATAATGCTGGGAAAACAACAATCCTCTACCAGTTGTAAGTGTCTCTTTTTTAACACTAAGGGATTGTGCAAATTAAGTATAATACTTTGTATTAAAAGTTCACAGATTTCAGTTTCGGTCACGGTTGCTTCAGTGTTCAGTCATAACTAAATTTAAGCTTCACCATGAAAAAGTATTTACACCGGTTTGACGGAAGGGAGTCGTATGAGGTTCATTGGTTCAGAGCTATAGCGTCATCTACTGGACAGAACTGGTTTAGGCCGCTTGAAATGCAGACAGTGTTTATTTATATAACTTGTAACGTTTTCTTTGTGTCTGTCTAGTCTGACTAAAGAAGCAGTGCTCACCACCCCAACAATTGGCAGTAATGTGGAAGAAATCAATGTCAACAAAACACGCTTCCTCGTTTGGGACATCGGAGGCCAAGAGACCATAAGAGCCAGCTGGAACACCTATTATTGCAATACAGAGGTGTGTGTCTGTGTTAAAAGTATCAAGAGGAAAGAGATTATGTATTTCAATTAATGAGAAGTCAGTACAGTGACTGGGGTATTTACGCTAAACACCATAAATTCCTTGTGTGCTAAAAGGGGTCAACACACTTTAATAAAGTACGTAGACAGTGACACTACTTGGCACTGCTCCCTTATCTTTTCAAGTTGAAATGATGCTCATCCAGGCTTAAATATTGTTTCTGTTTGTCACTGCTGTTGAAAAACATCAAATAGCTTCACATCATTAAGAAGAAAAGTGTTGTCTGGTGCTCAAGAAGGGCAGGTGGCCAGGTCTGCATTTGTCAAAAGCTTTGCAGTTACAGCCAGGCAGAGGCCGTTTAGACACGACCCCTAAGGTCTGAGAGCAAGCTGTGACATGATGAACGAAACGTCTTCCTGCTTTGTAAAGAGTCACAGTCGCGGACACGATTTCTTGAAACGAATGTGCAAGCATGGTTTCAAAGTGCAGCACATCAGAAGAGCAGCTTCCTCTTAACATATATTCATGTAGTCTTGGCGGCTGACTGAAATGTGACTTCCTTCCCTGTTGACATTTGAAACACTTGATGAAAGGCAACAACCCTGAATCCAAATAACACGAGTCTGCTGTTCACAAAAGGCCATATAAACCACCATGTTTTTAGGCATTTAAATTTTTCAGCATTAATCTGATTACAACATGAGCACCTATTTGGTAGTGAAAATATGCCATTATGTTCAGCAGTGCAAACGTGTGTGTGTGTGTGTGTGTGTGTGTGCGCGTACGTGCATGCATGCATGCGTGCACCAGTGCGGGTGTGTGCACACACACATACACACCCGTCAGCACATGCACCCACAGATGGTAGACAATATGCCCTGTGTCATTCGTACATCCACTGTTCTTTAGTGTATTAATGTGTGTCGTGTTGCTGATAGCAAGTGAGGGAGTGTGTAATCATGCTTTCTGTGTCTTGCAGATCGTGATCCTGGTGGTTGACAGCACAGATCGTGAGCGTTTGAATCTCACTAAAGACAGCCTTCATCATATGCTTTCCTGTGAGGTGTGTGTCTGTGTGTGTCACCTTGCGCCACAGCATGAGGGCAAAGGCTTTCAATGCTGTGACATCGACCTAATTCTTTCCTTATATGTGAATTCTAAAGTTGACCCCCTACGTTGTTTGTACCTGTGCTGCTTTGCACACGTCCAGGAGCTGCAGAACGCCTCAGTGCTGATTCTGGCCAACAAGCAGGACATGAAGAACAGCATGTCAGCAGCGGAGATCTCCCACTGTCTCACCCTCAGTTCACTCACAGCCCACCCCTGGCACATCCAGGCCTGCTGTGCGCTCACCGGAGAGGGGTAAGTGGACAATTGTGTGTGTCTTTGGTACGTTTGATGATGTGTTTCTATACACCTGAGCACTTGATTTTGTAATGGCCAACGCAAGGACAGGCAGCGTCTTGCTACATTTTAAAACGCCATATTTCTATGTGCATTTCAGTAGTTCTAATAAATTTATGTCCTCCCTAGGTTACCAGCAAGTCTTGACTGGATGCGTTCTCGGGTTTTAGCAAACTAGTCTGGCAACAATTCTTCAGCATGCTCAAGTGCCAGAGAATGGGTGCCAACTCTGCCATCGGCTGTGCCAAGCTTCCAGGGCCTGGGGGCGGAGCCCGTGCCAGTTCCGAGTCCCCCCCCCCCTCAAACACACCAGCCTGGCGGCACCACCTGCCACAGCCGTTCATGCTGAGAGTGGATGGAAGTCCGTGTGCGTGTGCGCACGGGTACGATTGAGAGCGCACAGGAGCCTTTGTGAATGTGCATGTGTAAGCATGTTGTATTCATGTGTGTGAGGGAGGCCTTTGTGAATGTGCACGTGAATGCATGTATATTCATGTGAGTGAGGGAGTGTCTGTGTGTCGGCGAGCTCCACAGATTTTGCATTAAAAATGGATTCTACTCTGATGCACAGGGGTCCTGTTGAGCCAAGGAGCCCCAGGGAGTAGGGATCACTGCCTTATGTCAGACGATTAGTGGGCGGAACCAAAGAATATGGCTGTTGAGGTTGATGTTCAGCCTTTAAAATATTAATACATTACTTGAAATATTTAAAAGTACCTTATTTGCATATGGTGATAAAATGTGACAGATGACTGATGCATGCTGAAATGAAACTAGTGTTATAATTATGAATACATTCTGGTTATTCAGGTTTGTTTACTTTTTTTTGCAATAATTTGTACAAATAAAGGTTATGAAAATAAGCTTTGTCACCTTTGGAATGTTTGTTTCAAAAAAGAAACCCACAACAAAAAAACAGAATTCTTTAAATTATTTTAACTCGATGTCAGCAAAGTTCATGAGTGGTCAGACAGACATATTTTGGTTTACTCACAATTATTGGTTTGCTGATATTCTTTCATCAAACTACAAAACTGCTTTGGTCTTAACCTGAACGCCATTAGAATTCCTTTAATATTTTGTTCACTGATCAATTATGCAGCACGTATATATGGACATATTGGAGTTCTCTATGTACATTTTTAATCCTTTCACCTCAAAGTACTTGCAATGCTCTAACATGTCCTTCTGCCACACATGCTTATGTAGTAGAGCAGGTGGAGCAAGATACAAGTGACACCAGGCTCATGGGTTTGCTTCCCATGCAGCACACATGCTGTCTTTCTGAGCAATATGTAAGCCTGGATATCAGTATCTACCAAGTCTTCTTAACAGTTTGTTAGATTACAGTTTAGGTCCATTTGCAAATAATTGCAGCTGCTTTCTTTTGCATTTAGAGTTGCGGTTGTGCCTGTTTGTTGCAAATATGTAACTACATAGACAACAAAGGGCCCACTCCTTTTCCAGGGGCAGGGTTTCTGTGTTTCTGAATCAATTATCATGATATATTGCCCTGAGAAATATAGTAAGTATAAGTTGGACTCAAAATCATATGTATTTTTTATTCAACGCACACTTTTACATTGTGATGTATCCACCTTAATATTGTTTATTTATTGTTGAATGAAAAGAACTAGAGTACATTCTGTTGCTTAAGGATTGTGTTTTATTTGCCACGTCTGTATTCCCTTACGAGTAGCAAGTGAGCGTAATGAGAAATTTCAGTCATATTCCGCACTATGCATAAACGAACACAAAATAATCCAAAACATTTTGAATTCAAGTAAATAATAAAAAACAAAAGAGGGGGCACCCGGATTTGAACCGGGGACCTCTTGATCTGCAGTCAAATGCTCTACCACTGAGCTATACCCCCGCTATCTAAGAGCAAATGCGATCTCGTATCTGTAGAAAATCTCTTAGTTCTCCATATATATTGTGATTATATTTAATGCTTTGTAATTAGCGGCGCTAAAACAACGTAAGCAGGAATGATGGACATGGGAAAGAGCAGAAATATTGGCTGGCAAGCTAACCTACCTACCTAGCTATGCGAACAACAGAAAATATTATAGCAAAGTATATTTTATGCATTATTCTCTCCAGTTTGTTAAAAACCAAGGCTACGTTACCTAGCTATTGCTATTTTTTAGTGACCCTTGTAAAACAATGTAGCTACGTTAACACTGCATTATAGTCAATAGCACTTCTCCTTAAGCTCTTAAAAAATACTCCTTGCTAGCTAAGCTAGCTAGGCCCATGTATTCAGCCATTACTTTAGCCTGTTGATTTTGGCGTCTACTCGGGAAAAATCGAAAACAACAAGTGTGAACTCGAAAACAAAGTGAGCCAGCTAATACTTTTGTCCGATTTGTATATTGTTCAGACAATATCTATCATTATTATTATATGTATAAAAAAAACTTGGGCTGGTTCATAGATTGATGTGCAGTTACGCAATCGCAGAATTACAATCGCTCTTTTTCGGTAGCACGGGAAACGTGTTTCATTCATAGGTATACGAGCGTAATGTCTGACTCACGTTACTTAACGACCTCAGTCGGATCTCAAAACAACTCTTCCGTGTCTTTTCACGGGAACGCGGAGCGCAAGACACGGTAGTGTCGTGATCGCGCCTTCCGCGTCTGGTCGTTCGCTGACAGCCAGCGGTGCAAACATCAACAGCCACCGCCTGTGTTGGATATAGCGATATATAATCAAACAGTAACCCACAAATAGCTAGATAATAACGGTTTTTTCTTATCAGTTCTCCGGTGACAGATTTTCGTTAATTTTGTCGGTCCTAAGATTCCTCAAAAATGAATCCGTTGTGTAGTAGATGTAACCGAGTCGTGTATCCCACGGAAAAAGTGAATTGTCTTGACAAGGTAAGCTAAGCTAACCAACAATATAGCTGTTTCGCTAGCCATCTAGCTTGGTAAGTAAAGTGCTAACACACGCTAGACTCAACATGCAAATTTCATCACAGCCAAATTGTAGCATCTTTCTTCACGGACATTATTTTTTTGCTTTTGGGGTTGGTCGCATTTTGATCAGAACGGAATCAGCTAGCAAGCTAACTAAATGGATAACTAGCTGGGCAGTTATGGTTGGGCAGTGAATTGCCTTGCTGCCATAGTGTTACTTGTCCGGAGCACCTGTTTTTCACTGCTGAAACTTGAAGGAAAGCTAGCTGTTTTTTTTGTTGTTGTTGTTATGCAATACATTCTTCTCATCTTGCAAAAACAGTTCGCAAATAATTGCAGTAGATAAAATAGCTACCCTAACTAGCATAGCTCACTGGCTAAATATTTGCAACCAAAGGATGTTTGCGCGGGTGCGTGCGTGCGGCCTCCGCCGTGGTGAAAAGGATCGGAATCTGACGTGTCAGTCTTTGCAGTTAAATTCAGTCTTTGCGGTTAAATAGCACAAATCGGACGGAATCTATACCAACGCCTATTTTGACTTAAAATTATTGTGATGTCCTAATGTAATATGGCAAATCATGTCATATTCAGTGTTTTGATTTCGGCACGCGGCAACAGCTAGCTAACCGATTTCCTTTCGTCGTGCATGATTGTTGTGCCTTTGCATACTTGGTGTACGTGGGAAAATGTTTAAAACGTTTATATTTATCCTCTCGTGGTTAACCAATCTGTAAGTTATTAAATAACCAAGACCTCGAAAAAGCTTCACTTTACTTTTTACAAAATATTTGTTTGTTTGTTTGTTTGTTTGAGACCACATATTATTTGTTTGTGTAAGCAGTGTAAGAGTCTCAGATTTTCAACGTTTTTCCATAGCATGCGAGACCACCTCGGTTGAAGTTTATGTCTAGAAATAATAACATGTCGACTAAGTAGATCCGCTAGCCCGTTTCTTAGATCAGAAGAATAAATCCGTTATTTCTGAGGTGTGTGGCTCGAACACGGTCCATATTCTGTAAAAGAAAATGCTAAGTAATAAAAAACGGTACAGGCGTGGAGGATACTAGAATGATAGGAAGGTGGGGAAGTCTGATAATGCTCAAGTTCAGATCTTTGTGCTTAACTTCTGATAGGCACACGTGCCCGCTGTCATATAGGTAGGCATGAACATTGAAACAAACGGTCCATCTTCATTTTGTCCACTGAAATATGGAAGTAAAACAATGCGACATTTTATATTTTATTTAGAAATAAAGTACTGTGACTTGTGGAAATGTGGGTTGTATAAAGTATCCTGGCCGGTTCAGATAGCCTTCACTTGTGTATTGAAAGCTGATAGAGTATATTGTGGTCATGAAAAGAAGACACAATGAAATTGTTTACGAAAGCAGAGGTCCAAAGACTGGTTTAAAAAAGCCAATCGTTTTTATTTGAGGTTTTTTAAAGGTTCACTTTACACATGCTGCTTAACCTCACCTTTCTCATTGCCAAAGCAGATTTCTTTTCTCCTAAAATACATTTGTTTAAAGGTGGTGGAACAGTTGGATGGAGATGGGTGGGGATTGTGTAATGATGTCCATGCCAGTAGAAATAAGCATAATACAAACTTGAAGCATATAGACCTACTCCTATTACTCTTAATTTTGTGAGTAGCCATTAGTTTAAGAAACCGTATTGGGGCTCTTATGCCTGTTTCAGCTTATTCCTTTCTGTTTTCACATGCTATAGTACAAGACAAATGTTTTAAAAAGGCCTTCCAAAAGACAGGATAATCCAGGTAACGCATTTATTCCCATTTTATTTATCTTTGCTATTTATAACCTACCCTGTTCATCTTGTAAAGTCTGGTTTACAAAATCCATTCTTCAGTTTTACTGTACCTGTCAAACCCAAAGTGGGAAATTCTAAATGGCAATTGTTACAATTTGGAATAACTTTCAGGACTTAAGCAAGAACAGTCAACACTTGTCTGACTCCAAACAGAACTGTTCAATACCCACCTTCCTCTAAAGTATTTCTGGAATTATCACAGGGTGGAATTAGAATGTCATATAGCCCTGTAATTCCTGCAAGATCTGCAGATTTTCCAATTTCAGTGACACTGGGCTCTTTTGTAGTGGTGCATGGCTGGTTGCGGAAGTGCTGTAGAGGACACATCACTGAGGACGGTGTGTTGCACCCCTCCTCCCCACCCAAACATCTCCTCTCCTGTTGTGATCAAAATAACACTTTATTACCACTCTTGAAAATAGCATAGGCCTCTTTACATGTAAGCACCAGATCCGTGAAGGGCTAAGAGACATGACTGAGTCAGCCAGTCCAAAGCCTTGGCGGTAATGGACTTTAAAAATCGATTGCTTTTGGACAGAGTGGCTTTGGTCAAACTAATGATGAGTAACGACTGCTGGGGCTTCTAAAGCATATATAGCATTTCTAAGGAGAGAGATGGCTAGTCTACTGCATATGATTAGCTAGAGGTGGTTTGGTATACTGTGTGCAGAAAGAAAGACAAGCAATGTCCAGACCACCCGGTAGACATTTTTTTTTCTTTACAGTGATGGGGTCAAACACAGCATACAGACACACTCTTTCGCAACAAATTCTCTGCTGTGTTCCTCTGCTGTTTTCCTTTGGCTGAAGTGAACTAAACTGTTCCATGGTCTTTCTGCTCCAGCAGCAGTGTCCTCCATCTGTCACACTAGGGAACATCTCAAAAAAAAAACCACACCCAAGTCTGTTAGACCAAAGCTGCCTGAGAGACCTTCATCCTTCTCACTGCTGTCTGTAGGAACAAGAAGCTTTTAAGGATATATTGCCTATTAATGCCACTGACTTGTCCAAAATAGCTATTCCCCAAATTTCTCTGATTAGTGAAGTGAAGTTAGTTTGGCAACTCTGGAGACAAACATTTCCTGGGGAAGGTTGTCACATGGCAAGCAAAAATATGGTTTGCAAGTTCAGTTAAAAAGGTTAAAATCCTTCAATTATAACACTGCCAACCCTGTTCAGGCAGTGGGCCTGTACGCTTACACTTGCTGTCAGAAAATGACACCGAAGTGTAAATCCCAAATGCTGTAATGAAATATTTAAGCAAAACGTGGAAGAGCTGCTCTGTCCTCATAGAAAAGAGGGAGCTGTGTTGCAGCGTTTTAACTAAACTCGAAACATTTTGCCAGTGGAATAAAATGCTAATAGATGATTACCACTGTTACTAATGTGTAAATATTGGTCTTGTCAAAAATTACTACACCCAAACTCGTACGCTTATATCTGTACTTATCAAACCCTGACAACCAAGTGTTAGATGCTGTTTGTGGCAATACATTTGCAGAAGAAGAGCTGTACTATAAAAGGCAGGATTTTGGGGGTACCTACGTATTTGTTATGTAATGAGCTTTCTTCAACTTTCGTAAATGGTTTGCTATAAAATCATATTTTCTGTCAGTCAAACTGACATCATTTTAAAATATTCACAAAGCTCTGGACCCAAAGCTTCCATTGGGCTGCCACGACAATTTTTAGTCGTGCAGCAGTTCGGGTTTTTTTTTTTTTGCAAGTTTTTATAGATTAAACAGTATGTGCTGCAGTTGGAGACCACAATAAGAAAGTTCACTTGAAATTACATAACAATTCAGCAGCGTTTGAGGCAATTGTGTAATAGTTTCAACATGCAATTTTGCACAGTTCAAACTGGTTGCACTGACTTACTGTGCAAGCTCCAGTACACAACTAAGGGGAATAAGAATTACATTTTGAAAGCCAACATGTCTGCATTTGGGGTAAAGGTACAATTGTGTAAATTAGATTTTGTTGTTGTTGTTGTTACCAAGCTTATCTTAAGGTGTCAAACTGATATATGAGTACAGTTGCAATATGACCCCACTTCATTACGAGGAAGCAACCTGCATGACTTGGTTGTAATACAACCAGGCTTTTCAGCCAGTTAATGCGGTTTTAAATAGTTAGTTTTTAAATATTGACAGGATTTTGGGGAGTTTACTGTTTTGAGGTTTACATATTTAGTCACATTATCACATCTGCACACATGGGTGTTAGAACACATATGTACTCACATTTTAGCAGTGTAGGGGGGTATTCTTAGCAGGGCCTCTCAGAGGAGAAACATGTCTGTCCTAATCATACTTAAAAGGGGGCATTTAATTTAAATGTAGGGGTTTGGCTTATGCATTTTGTGTGTTGTTTTTAGTTATCACAAAAACCCTCCCAAGGTCAACAGTGACCTGGGAGTCCAAAGATCAAAGTCCAACTGCACTTCCGAACAACTGCGTACGTTCTGCTTTGTAGAAGGCCTAGGCTGGCGTTTCTGTCTTAAACTGAAAGGGTGGCTCCCAGCTACATTGTTCAGTTCAGGAGTTATTTCCCGAGTTGAGAAAATGGTGATGTAACTCAGCAAGTGCTTAACACCCGGTATGTTACTGGGGGTCCATTAAATCTTCCCTCATACTGTGCCATGCCTTGGTGGCAGTTCTTAAGTTTGCCAGTAAAAACCAGACAGATTTTCGCTTCTTCTTGGCCAGGTATCTTGCATTTGGTTTTGTAAGGTGTCTCTTCCTGTTTCAGCATCTTGATCATTAATTTCCATGTCCTATTCTGAGCTGTGAGTATTTTTAGTAATTACCAAGCACTTAGTGCGACTCACAGGCACATTTGAGATGACTGGTAACTTTTACAGTACTTGTAAATGATAACATTCTTGCAAATCTCTATTTGTATCTTTCTATGACTGCTGTCTCATTTGAAGACGTGCACTTTTAATTTGGCAAGTGATTTGTTTTGGAAAGTGAACTTCCTTGGTGTAAATGTAACAGACATTGTGGAAGTTTAGCATCCAGGTACTGACTCTAGCCAACAACTGTTATACTGGGTTGGTATAATGCAGTTTAGAGTTAAACCTCAAGTACAGACAGTGGTGAAACAAAACAAGCTGTCTGTTCTCTGTCAATCACTTATTCAGTCGTTGTCTCTCTCTCTCTCTCTCCCTCACTCTCCCTCCATACACATCTGTCCTTCTTAGTACTGGCATAAAGGATGCTTTAGCTGTGAGGTATGCAAGATGACTCTGAACATGAAGAACTACAAAGGGTTTGACAAGAGACCCTACTGCAATGCGTAAGTATTCTCCCATTTGTGTGGGTCACCAGAGATGGGTGTAAGGCAGGGAGCTTCAGAATGCCCACAAGCGACACAGTGATACACTCCAGCAGTCCTTAACTCTGTGGAACCTCTCCGTCTCTTGAGAATGGTACACGGAGTTAGGCGTACACACACTGTTTAGTGCTGTTAGAGTTATGCCTACAGGGATCATGTGCTTTTATCTCACGTTTCTTTACTCACACAAACACAGAGCAGCGTGGCCAGGTAACTCACTTTTACAGATGCAGGTTGGTCTCTTACGGATCAAGAGAAGTGAGAAATTGCAAAAATGAGAGAAACAAGAGAGTAAGAAAATGTAATGGGTAGAAAGAATAAGATTTTTAAAAAGTAATGATTTATTTCTGTACCACCTTTCTTGAAGTTTACTGAAGTACATAATAGAAAAATAAACAAATACAAAAAGGAAATAACAACAACAATAATAATAACAATAATAATAATACAAAAGATTAACTGCAGTAAATGCTTCAGCCACTGATTTCAACCTATGACTGATTAACACTGTAGACAGTTTGTAGATGCTAGTTGACTGACGGGTTTAAATCTTTGCAGTTGTTCCCAGGAATACTAGGAACACTTGAAGTGTAAACAGGAAATATCCAGATACACACACACACACTTACACACACACTTACACTTAGCTGTTCCCATGGGCTTGCAGTTGACTGATGCATCTACATGGCATGATCATTGTGGAAAACGAACCTTTCAGAATCTCTCATTTGACAGTATTGACTTATACCCAGAGTAAAGGCTCAGAGTGTGTGTTTAATGTTTTTCTAACCCTAACCCTAAGCTCTCTGTCAGTGTGCCTCCATGTTTGCATGCACACACATTTACACTAAAACAGGGGTCCTGTGAATGTGATTGCAGGTTTAAAGTCATGGCTAATTTTGAGGTGTGTGTTACAGACACTACCCGAAAACGTCATTCACCAGCGTCGCCGACACCCCAGAAAACCTGCGTTTGAAACAGCAGAGCAAGATGCAGAGCCAGGTAAGCAGGCTCCGCCCCCAACGCCCGTACAAGGTTTAAGCAGGCGGGCTCTTGCATACACACGCCCCCACATCCAAACCTCCGCACAATCCGCACGTGTAAAGCCTAAAGCGAGTTCTAGTCATAATGCGACTGCCCCGCCCACTCATTACCTATCCGTCCAATCGTTCTGTCATATCTCTCTCAGCCCAGCATCATTAGTGCTGAATCAGGGCTTCACCCTCCCTCCCTCTCTCTCTCTCTCTGACTCCCATGCCTTCATTGTTTACACTTTTCTCACTCTTCTGTAATTTTCTCCTGCCCCTACAATGTGCGCACACACACGTACATCAGGCTTTTCTGCTGATATCTTACTGATGGGAAAAGTTCAGTAGTTTTGCTGTTGATAAACACACAAAGACTTAAGTGCACAAAAATGACACATTACCCCACCCATGTTTGGTAGGGGGAGTAGCAAGGGTGTAAAAATAGATTTACCAAAAAAAAAACAACACAAACAAACCACATACACACGCGCACACACACACTGGAACATCAAGTCTTAAAATGATACTTGCACATAAAGTACATATATGGCCAGTATGTACAGTAGATTCTCACTGCTACACGGTGTTGTGTGTGTGTGTGTGTGTGTGTGTGTGTGTGTGTGTGTGTGTGTGTGTGTGTGCCTGTTTGTGTCAAATGCAGTGCAAATGTAGGTTGAACTGGCCCACCCCCCTCCATTCAGTTTACAGTATGAGTGCGTGCGATCATGTAAGCGCGTACACACACGAGAATGAACGTTCGTGTCCTTCCGTCTTTCTTTAATGAGCGTTTAAAAGAAAGTGTGATTGTTCGTTCATTAATACGTTCATGCCCACGTAGAACTCCGTTCTTTTCTAATAGCACGTACGCAAATGTTTGTTTGTTTTTGTTTCTTTAACCACTACTGTAATAGTCTGCCTGTTGCAAAAACAGCGTAGACTAAATACAGACCATTCTCTCGTTTTTTCTGTGCACATTTGGCGTGGCATGTGTGGTAATTGCCAGCATCTGTTTTTGGTGCCAAACCCTTTGTAGTGGAATGAGAGGGCGTGTTGTCCGAGACGGCCGCACTGCCTGCTAGCTGGAGCCCTAGCCGTATCCTCCCGCTAATGAACAAGAGAGGAGAGACCAGAACAAAAATAGGTCTGTTACAGGGGTGTGTTTAGAGGACTGGCATTATTTAGCTGTCCAGTTTAGCGAGTGCTGGTAAATGGCATAAAACTGCAGGAAGCGGCATTCTCTCTTTGTTTACTTAGCATGTACGCTACCTATTCATTTTTCTAAAAACGTCTCTGCCGCTCCTGAAACTGAATTGCAGCCTCTTTTGGGTATGTTGTCACGGTCCCAGAGGAACCATGTAACAAGTGCTAAGAAATGCTAACAAAGGCTTTGGTTCTCATGAGTGCTACCAGCTTAGGAACAGGGACACCATGCCCAGTGCACTGGTTTCCCTGGTAAAGTAAGGTTCTACAAAAACACCCTGTTGCCAAGTCCACTTTTTTCCCTCTCTCTCTCTCTCTCTTTTTTTTTTGTAGGTGCTGTACAAGGAGGAGTTTGAGAAGAATAAAGGAAAAGGGTTCAGTGTTGTGGCCGACACACCAGAGATGCAGAGAATTAAGAAAACACAAGATCAGATCAGCAACGTAGGTGGAATACAAAACCCTTTTTACTGGTCCCTCTGCCATGTTCAAAGTCTATGTGTGTGTACGGTCTGTGTGTGAACGCTTCACTTGGAAACCACTCATACAGCATAAACACGTTCAGCCTAGAATCAGATAGACACTCTCGCTCCCTTTTCACTCATTTTTCTTTCGTTCTTTCTCTTTGTGTAAACGACAAACGCCTTTCCTTTTTACCTTTTCAACCGCCCAACTTCTTTTATCTCGTCATCTCCTTCTCTGGTGCACAGCAGTTCGTCTCAAACAGGACTGTGAGACCAGTGCAGGAACAGCAACATACCTGTTTGTTCTCTTGCACAGATACATAATACATCGATACCATTTCCCCCCCACAACCAAGTACATGTATTCTTGCACTTGTTGATACTGATACAGATACGATACCTGCTCAGAATTAAAGCAGACCTGAGCGTTATGGAACAGTGTTTCGTGTCGTTTCACTATGCATCTCCTTTCGTATTTAATCACAATCATTTGTGTCACGTGTTCATTTCGCAGAGCACAGTTTGCAGTCTGCTTTGCTTGGGTTGCCATCGTTAACTGTGAAACAGTTCCATATCGCAGACATTTTGGGTTGCATGTTCATTAGCGCAGCAACGAGCATGAGATATTGGAGGTTGGCATCAGAGCCTTGTATGGACGTACGAGTATGAGTAAATGAGAGCAGTATCGGGTCGATACTCGATACCAGTATCAGTATCTAAGTATCTCTAAATAATACAGTACCATTAATGACATGTACATTGATCAGCAGATCTAAGACCCAACACACTATAAGGATACACACAGCATTCAAGTGTATGAACTATAATTAAATAAATGAAGAATGTAAATCAGGCGCCAAATCAGAAAGTTCCCACTTATTTCTTCATGCTCGTACTCTTCAGTGCACATTGTTCTGGTCTTAAATAGATCTAAATTCAGTCTTTGGGCGTGTCCATCAGGATTGTTACCCTGTTTACTTTATTTTTTCCCCCTCTTTTGCTTAATGTCAGCGGTGTGTTTCACTTGGCATATGACTTAAGACTCGTGGTCTCTGTGTGTGTGTGTGTGTGTGTGTGTGTGTGTGTGTTACAGATTAAATATCATGAGGAGTTTGAGAAGAGTAGAATGGGAGGTGAAGCTCCACCTCACCATCCACCACAGCTGCAAAACACAACTCCAGGTATGTACAGCTCTCCTCAAAACAGCTGCTAACACTGCACAGAATGCTAGTGCTCTTGGTTAATGCTGAATCTGCGGTCTTGAGATTGACACAATTTGGTTTACACAATGTTTACTGCCTCAGTTTTATTTTTTTAGGTTCTTTTGTCACGTTTATATTGTATACTTATGTACAATTATAGGCATTTCATAGGTTTTTAACTTTTTATTGACAAATGCATCCAGTTGAACATTTAGTGTTGACCATTCTTTTTAAAAACTTCAAGTCTGGATATCAGCTTCTGGGCAAAATTTTGACTGATGGAAACCTATTCTTGCCTAATCAGGGCTTGGAGTTAAACAGACTTTTTGTGTTTTTGTTCGTCCACCCTCTTTTTGAGGATTGACCACAGGTTCTCAATGGGATTGCCATCTGTGGAGTTTCCTGGCCATGGACCCAAAATTTCAATGTTTTGTTCACCAGGCCACTTGGTTATCTCTTTGGCATTGTGACATGGTGCTCAGTCTTGCTGGAAAATTGCTCCTGAATCATTATGAGAAGCTCTTGAAAGACGTTTTGATGCCATTCCTTATTCATGTCAGAGTTCTTGGATGAGAAGCAACCCCAACATAAATGGTCTCAGGATGCTTCACTGTTGGCTTAACACAGGACTCATGGCAATGCTCAGCTCTTCTTCTCTGGACAATCATTTTAGATGTCCCAAATAGTCTGAAGGAGTCTTCATCAGAGAAAATAACTTTACCCTAGTCCTCTACAGTCCGATGCCTGTATTTCCTGTAGAATGTCAGTCTGTCCTTGAAGGGGTTTTTTTTTTTGTTTTTTGTTTTTTTGGAGAGAAGTTGCTTCTTTGCGGCCCTTCTTCGCACAAAGCCATCCTCCACACGCCTTCGCCTCGCTGTACGTGCACATGCACTCACACCTTCCTTCTGCCATTTCTGATCAAAACTCTGTGACACGATCCCGTAACTGTATGCACTATAGCAGACTGGCCTGCCGCTGGCTTGACTTTCTTAGGTGCCTTGAATCCTTCTTCACTGCAACTGAACTTCTCTCCTTGAGGTTCTCGACGATTTGATAAATGGTTGATTTGATCTTACAAGCAGCAATATCCTTGCCTGTGAAGCTAATGAGAAGATCACTGAAATGATGTTAGCAAGCCATTTTGTTGTAGAGCTGAAATGCAGTGGCTGGAATGCAGTACTTTTTTTTCTTTTGTTATTTTTTTTTAATTTTCCTGGCAAGGAATGGCTTTGCAGTTATTTGCAGTTCCTCTGATCACTCTTCACAATCTAGAGTTAGTGTAAATTGCCACCATATAAAAACTGAAGCAGCAAACTTTGTGCAAACCAAAATTTGTGCCAGTCTCAAAACTTTTTCCCACAGCTATAGGTGATGGGCAAAAAGAAATTAGCTTTACCAGCATCTGTCTCACCCCCAGCATATCAGCCTCCAGCTGCATCTCAGAACTACCGCTATGACCCTGAGCCAGTGCGCCAAGCTGCTGCTGCTCCTCCACCCAGCTCTGGGGTAAGATGTTTCACACAAACACACACACACACACACACACACACACACAAATCTCCCCCCCACAAAGGCCATTTGGAACAATCTCAATATATCTAGCACTCCGACTGCAGTGACTCAGCAGATTGGTCAATGGGAATTCCACAGTCTTCCCTCATCCCTGAGAGGGAAACAAACCCCTCGTACCCCTGCCACAGCTGGATCACCTGTCCTGGGGTGACCCTACTGCTGCTCAGTGCCCTTCCATCATACACCCTGTCCTTAACTGGTCATTTCCCCATTGTTTTTCGTTTTCATATTCATATTCTGCCTAAAATGCTTGCTCGTGTGTGTGTGTGTGTGTGTGTGTGTGTGTGTGTGTGTGTGTGTGTGTGTGTGTGTGTGTGTGTGTGTGTG
>JAOXYF010000001.1:23203294-23238630 GCA_028565775.1 Sternarchorhynchus goeldii | reverse complement strand
TGTGTGTGTGTGTGTGTGTGTGTGTGTGTGTGTGTGTGTGTGTGTGTGTGTGTGTGTGTGTGTGTGTGTGTACGTACGCAGAAGCGTTACCGGGCTGTGTACGACTACTCAGCGGCTGATGAAGACGAGGTGTCGTTTCTGGACGGGGACGTGATTGTGGATGTGCAGCCCATCGACGAGGGATGGATGTATGGAAGGGTGGAGCGCACCGGTCAGCAGGGCATGCTGCCTGCTAACTATGTAGAGGCCATCTGAGAACATGACCAAGGAAGGGACAGAGGAGAGAGAGAGAGAAAGAGAGAGGAAAGTAGAGATAAAGATAGAGAAGTGAATAACAAGCCCAGTGCCATCTCATATTTTAAGCTTCTTTCTTCCTTTCTTATTAGTCCTGTCCTATTACTGTGTCTATACTGTGTCTACAGACAACAAACGCACACATACACCTATTCATGTTCACACACAGTTACACACATGGTGTATAGATCTCCATACATGATTTTTACCCATTTATTGCTCAGCCTGCTCTGTTTTTTTCTGGGTTTTTTTTTTTTGCCTTTCTTCAGTGTTGGAGAGGTGTTGTCACAAGTGGCATTTAACGTGTTGATGACGCACTCGCAAGACACTCACACACACACACACACACACACACACACACACACACACACACACACACACACACACACACACACAGGCCTCAGAATGTTTTTCAGGGCCTGCCATATAGCACTTGGTGATCAGACAACCCTAGCCATGTCAATCATTCCACAATTGCCATGACAATGAGAATCTCCGGGTTCAGCCCTTTTTCCATGCCCATGTTCAGGTTTCTTAAAAGCCTGTTCGTTGGTCGCATTCGTCATTCCAGTCCATTGTGGCATCTCATTAGCTGTGCGGTAGTAATGATGTTTGAACATGAGACTTCTGATCATTCCTTTTGTTCCACTCAGTCTTAATGCATATCAATCAGACTGCTTGAATCATATGTTTTATAGTGAAACTGGAAGATATATAAGGGAAAATATCCTCCATCCTCTCTCTGTGGGTGTAGTTTGAGGGACGGAGACCGTGGACGTGACAGTTTTTTTTTCCCAAGATGTCCTTAACATTAGATGTTCATCTCTATGCCATTATGTGAAACGCATAGATTTACGTCTGTTCTGCACACCCATACTGTCTTAATCACTAAGGTTAACAGTGTTCTCTATACCTCTTGCAGGCAAAAACAAATGAACAAACAAAAAATATTTAACAATGGTGGTCACCAGTTATATGAGAGCAGATCAGTAGAACCAATGAGGGGGGAGGAGCCTAAGCACAACTCTGAAGCCTGTTTTTTTTTTTTGTTTGTTTGTTTTGTTTTGTTTTCCCCCCCTCCCCTCTCCTATTACTTTCTGGATCATTCCACGTACATTGTATAATAATGTATCTTGCTCTTCTGTGCTACAATGATGACAACTCATCATCACCATCGTGCTTCTTCATTGACTTGTTACTGTATGAGGTGGAACTGTAATTAAATAAAACAGATCTATTTGTATATCAAGGCAGGCCAGTTTGTCAAACTGTAAAGAATGTTCAGTTTATTTTGAGCTTTTAGGCCATAACGCATATTTAGTCTACCTGGAGGGGAAGGTATTTTACTGCTTATACATTGTACACAAATAATCTGATGAAACTACACCCTATGTTGTCATATAACATCCAAAATGTGCACTCAAAAAACAAACAAACAAATAGACAGTAGAATATTGTCCGTTTTTTTTCTCTCTCTCTCTTCACTGGGAGGTATTTTTATTTGTTTGTTTGTTTTTCTTTCTAGACTTCACACTGTTAGATGATAAATGTGATAATCTGATCAATTTATTTGACCAGAGCGATTTTATTTGCTTCTGATGCTTAAATCAGTTTGGTAACTCACTGTCTGATTATCTCAAATTAGACCAATTCAGAGAGGTTGCGCTTCCTGGATGTGTTCTGTTGCCTTTCAGATCTGCTCTTTTCTTAGGTCAAATAACATAGATGTATCACTGAGGTGATGCATGACCAGTTCAGACTGGTGAAAATAATCTCGAAGCTTGTGAACTCTCACCTTGTCATCTGCTTCACAGATTCGGGCTCATGTTTCCCCGTCCTGATGTACTTGTTCATCTCAAGAGCTCATGGTTCCTCTTTTATCATCAAACTTACCTCGAATCTGCATGTTTAGCTATGTCTGTTACCTAATATGTAGCTCATCAGAAGTTTGTCCATCTTAGAATGGATTTTGAAACTCCTTGGGACAAAACAAAGTGAAAGCTTGCCAGATTCAGTATCGTTTTTACCAGGTTCTGGTTAGATCTGTGTAGTCACATGTTTTGCAGTAGTTGGAGCTTATATGATCCACTTATATATGTGAAGATGTGGAGTGTGGTTTTGTAATTGCTGAGGTTCTCCGTGTAGTCAATTTCTGCTTCCTTTTTCCAAACAGGAGTCTTGAGGATCAGATCTGCTATACTGCGCAGATATTTGCTGTACCTAGAGCACTTTTTCTGATCCTTTAATTCAACACTAAAATTGTACTCTGTCATTTGACTGCAAGGAAATCATGGAAAAAAATAGGCATTGTATGTAGTGATCTCCCACTTAAAAGCCAAAGTTCACATCCTAAACTGTTTGAGAAGGTAAAACTAGGTCTCTCTTTACTGTATACTGCATATCACTTATGAATCAAAACATCAGGTAATACTTCAGCAACTAAAACATAATATAGAAATCTGACAAAAACATAACTTATGTTAGCCATTAAGAATTAAGTGAACTAGAGGTAAAGAAGCCCTGACAATAATTCACATTTTGCTCATGCAGCAAATGGAATCTTGTAAGTGATACAGCTAGTTAAAATATAACCAGTGGCAGAATTATTCAGCATGGAGTGCACTCTGTCGCTTGTGTTAAAAGGCTCAGGAGGCCCCTGTAAAATCCTGTCGGACGTCAGATTCCCTTTACTGTAATTCAGACCAAGTACATGTTGATCTAGACTTGCTGGGTTCTGTTGATGGTTTGAAATGCACTGATCTTTGCATTAGAAATGTCATTGACTTTGTGTTCTTCAGGTCATTTGCACCAGATGCTGCATTGCTTCCAGAAAGATGTTTAGATGGCCGTTTCAGAGCTCAAGGGTGGAAATGACCTTCATCTTTTTCTCCATCATGCTTCATTCATTCATTCATTCATTCATTCATTACCAACTGGCCCAATCTTTTATTTGAAAGATATTATCTCCCACCTTAAGAAAGAAATGCTGTAGAACAGTGGTTCTATTTCTGCTGAGAATGTTTACTAAGGTGTCGTTAAAGACATCCTCAGTGACATCTGATGATTACCCATTAGCAAGTGACTAATACCAACAATAAGAAGTAGCTGTTCGAAGGGAAAGAGCCCAGAAGTAGTGAAAACATTTCTCAATAGGTGTGTTCAACATTAAATCTTGAGCTGAAATGGATGGTGCAGTGGTTGTTACATTGTGTAGACAAGATGGTGAGTGGTGTGCTAAGTGAGAAAAAATGTGTGACTGACTGTGGTTCAGTTTTATTTGAGTTTTAGGGATGATGCTCCTGATAGGACTAATGTTTTTAAGCATCCGGTCTTCACACATCCATGTAAACCCCTTATTTTTCTCCATTCTGTGTTTTCAGTTCCTCAGTTTTGTCCATCCAGTAAACACTGTTTTTTTTCTTATTTGTATTAATTTAAAGATATGCATAAACTGCACACAGTGATCCCATGTTCCATCTCAAGCATATAACTTGCTTTTATCCATATTTAAATTGATTTCTTTCTCAGTTATGTATGTGAGGAGCTGGCTAATACGTGGATCAATAAAATGCATTCTTTCTATCAAGATCCGTCTGGTCATTACATTTATCGCTGTTTCCAACTGAATTTGTTCACTGGAAAGATTCAAGAGACCAGTGTTTCTGATGGAATTTCATTGCTACTTGTTAAGACAAGAAACTTCAAATTTGAAATTTCAAATTATCACACTGAAATGTTGGTTAATAAATCTCCAAAGGCTTTTGCTCTGCATTTATGTAAGTCTAAGACTAAATCTAAAGTCTAAATTAATACAGTGACTGTACCTATTTATAGCGCTTACTCCCTATCAGCTATTTTCCTACATTTGAAACGTTCCAGAAGCAGAGCGCTCGCATCGTGTTGGGAGGGGTCTCTGTAGGGCTGCAGCGGAAATACCGTTTGCGCTCTGATAATCACCGATGTCCTTTAATCGTCACTGAAACGCTGGTCGCGGAGCTATTTTCTCTTGTGTTTTTGTGGATTCGAGGACACCATGTTGGACATTTTGGTACTGATGTTCTTCGCCATCATCGGTCTTGTTTTTCTGTCGTACATCATCTACATGCTCTGATATTGGATCAGAGCTGTCTCGGCATTATCAATGGACCAGGGCAAGGCCAGCTGCATGCGTAGTTTATGTCTCCTGGGAATCCGGGCAAAAGTAAGCAATACTAGTGTGTGATTTATAATATTGATTTGCATATGGTAATTTCGCTTGTAATTTACAATAGCGACAAAAGTAAAAATCATTTTACTCTGAGTAAATCCCAACCCAATCCCGTTCCTCAAATAGATGATTGGATGTGACGTTGTTGAAAGGTATGGTATGTTTTTGCAGGAACATCCCATACAAAGTACAAATAGAAGCCGTACAAATATATTGCATGTTTCCAATACGTCACCATCTTCGCATTTTTAAATCTTGGTTGTTTAATCAAACTGCATTTGTGTTGTTGAAATAAACGCGAGACGTCGAATCTTCTAATGAATGTACTGAATGTAAACATTGCGGTGTTCTGCGTTTCAGGAGGAAGCGTGATTGATGAGACCAGGCCTTTGGGCAGAGGAGAACAGTACTGCTGCGAATGGGCTTTGGCAGGACCAGGCAGAACACCTGTTCAAAACAGCTTAGAATATTTACGTCCATCCGTTTCCGCCCATCCGTTTCCGCTTCTCCCCGCACTATTGTGTTTCTCACCTTTCTACACAGAGAGCTGCTGTCAGAAAATTGTTATTCTGCTTTGGAAGCAAATGAAAATGTTATTTATTATTTTCCTCTTGTAAATTGTATTATCTACGATGGGGGTCGTAGTTGAAAAGTGTGTGGATTTTTTAAAAATCCATTTTTATATGCCTGTGATCTAAAAAATAACATATTTATGTCCTTTTCTGAATAAAATGCATTTTGTGCAAAACAAAACAAGGTTTCAGGTTTGCTGTATCTAATAATGTAGTAATATTATTATTACTTTCCAGTCATTCAGTTCATGTTAGCCCTGCTCTGGCAAACCATTCAGCAAGTTCATTAAAACATCTCCAGTTAATGAACTGGTGTTTTGGTGAATTGGTGTTTTTGTCGTTTGACAAAAAAAAAAAAAAAGAAATTCTGGATATTCACCTCAATTTTATGTTTTCCCTGTTGAAATACAACTGATTCAACTCATGTGGGCTTGATAAGCTGTGTTGAATCATGCATACAAGACCAAGAAAAGTGTTGAAACATGTCCACCACTGCATATGTTAAAAGGACTTAAGTTTAACCAAATGATCAAGTATCTTCAATTATCTTCAGTGTAATTTTGTTCTCAAATCTCGCATCAACCAATAAGCAGAGACCTGGAATTACGCACAACCCACGCGCCAACTTCAAATTAAACGGTTCCTCTTCAAAAGATGATGCATTAACGAAGCTAAGAGCGCAAATTAAAATCTGCTCATTATGGGTTACTTTAATGACAAAAGTGTGTTTCAGACGAATTATTCAGCAATAAACTGGTTTCTATGGGCATTTTTATTATCGTACTTTACACTTTATTCATCCTTGAGTTCTATAAACCACTGCTTGGCTCATTTGAGTCTAGGTTGGACTTTATGTAAGAAATAAATCGCAGTAGTCCAAAAAGCAGACTAAACTGACATAAACCTAGAGAACAGAAATGATAGGTGTGTCCAGTTTATCACACATTCACCCACTTCCCAACTTAATCAACCCACACTCAATAATTTTATTGTAATATTTTGTTATTTTTACCTAGAAATACATTTTTAACGTTACTTAAGAGTCGGTGTATGATGCGTCTAGACAAAAGCCAAAGTACAAGGCTGGCTTCACATATTTGGATCAGTGTAAATGCACAGGCCATTGATTTAAAGGCTACTTGAGTTTAGCATAAAGGGTGGTGGTGATGTCACAAGATTGTCACATGATTGTTTGGTGTATTAGCCACCTATAGGTAGCGGAGAAGAATGGACTACAAAGAACGGACTATATAGGAGTATTTGTATTTTACTTGTACCGTTTGTAACTGGAAGATTGAAAGTGCCCCGACACACAGAACAGGTTGGAAATTGAACACTGATGAATCAGAGACTGGTTAATAAATTGTATACAGTGCAATGTAATTTAGTCTTTAATTGTATGTTACACGATAGTGCGTGCGGTTGGACCATCATGCCAAGGGGGTATAGCTCAGTGGTAGAGCATTTGACTGCAGATCAAGAGGTCCCCGGTTCAAATCCGGGTGCCCCCTTCCAGGAATGCCCTTTTTAAGACTAACGTTTAACAGACCATATCTGTCCAAAAACACCCTCAGACAGCTCGAACGGTATATGTGCAAAATCAAACCACCCAACGAACAAAAAGCAGTTTTCTTGATCAGATTATGATAACACTAAGCAAAACATTGCTGGGAAAAACATGGTCCCATTTTTCTGCCACGTAGGCTGAGCAATGGAATACGGGAGCTAGAATTTATAAGATTTACAGCGACATTCAGTGGTAGAAATGAGTAATTAACCATATGTGATGATCCTTTGCATAGCATATCGTGTATTATTACAAACAGGAGAAATAAATATAGTTTTGAAAATACTTTCCATACAGTGTTCATTTGGACAAATTCCAATTCCCGTCATTGCACAACTCTGTAATTTTATAACTTCTCTTCTAGAACTGCCAACGAGGATTACAACCCCAAAAAATCCATTGCATAGCAATTGTGTACTGAAATCACATGACTTACTATGATCTGAGAACTGAGAGCCAATCTGACAAACAGGCAAGATTATTAATAAAAGACAGATTAATAAAAGAGAAAAAAATATACAAGACAGTTTAAAGTTGTAACTCACTGTTATTTATAAAGTTATTTATGTTTAAATCATATGAGTTAAAAATCAATTCTCAAAATCTTCAACAGCAACAGCTTTCCTTTTTGGACGTGTGTCTATATGTGAAAGAAAGATATTTCTGTCTTCCTCTTTTATATATTACGATATGATGGAGATACTACAGTAGTGTTTAGTTTAACTGTCCTTTTGCGGTTGCCCTCTGCAGATATATTAAAATATCATTGTCTTAAGATTTGTCTTTGACCTGTCATAAAATCATAAAATAGTTATATAACACTGTCAGTTCCACACTAAAGTATACCTTTAACATTTCTAAATGTTTTATGTATGAGAGAGAGAGAAAGAGAGAGAGAGAGAGAGAGAGAGAGAGAGAGAGAGGGAGAGAGAGAGAGAGAGAGAGAGAGAGAGAGAGAGAGAGAGAGATAGAGAGAGAGAGAGAGAGAGAGAGAGAGAGAGAGAGGGAGAGAGAGAGAGAGAGAGAGAGAGAGAGAGAGAGAGATTATGGTGATGCCTATGGAATTCAAACCAC
Source organism: Sternarchorhynchus goeldii (assembly GCA_028565775.1). Taxonomy (NCBI): domain Eukaryota; kingdom Metazoa; phylum Chordata; class Actinopteri; order Gymnotiformes; family Apteronotidae; genus Sternarchorhynchus; species Sternarchorhynchus goeldii. Next base: position 23,230,916 of record JAOXYF010000001.1, on the reverse strand, counting down.
CAACAGGCAAAATTAAAATATATAAAATGTAATTCTTCTCTGCGACATGCGGTAGACATGAGATGTATGGGAGCACATGATTTTGTGCTCACTCCTGTCCTGGTCTATGTGTCATCCAAATATTTCCAGACTCTATATTTAAAATATTCCACACCAATATTCCAACGTCGTTTAAGTCAGAGTAATCTTAGTGAAATATTTTGAAGTTCGGGGCTAACAATCGGGGCTGACAAGTGTACGCGTGTGTCTGTTTGTGTATGTATGCTGAATGCCATTCAGGCATGTACTTTATCCACAGTTGATGTTATGCTTTAATGTCACTAATCGTCATAACGTCCGTTTTATACAAACCTGAAACTCACATTATGAATAAGGCCACTGACAGTATTCACACATCCCATTCCAGGTCTGCAATGGGTTATACCAAAATAGCTATTAACAGGGGTTTCGGTGGGGTGCTAAAACGATGAGCTTGTTCACTGACCTTGAAATTCTATACATGTGATTATAGTTTAAAATTAATGTAAATTAATTGTTAAATATCGACGATGTATACTACTAAAAGTGGGAAATTACGTGGCGTATTTATAGAACCTCCCTAAAAAGAGGAAATGGGTTGAACACTCATGGCTGATCATGTGACTCCCTCCAGTTCGCCATTTTCTTCCTCTCCACCGGTGATTAGCGTTCTCTAGGATTCGTGACTAACTCTCGCACTTCGTGTCCGACTCTTAAAGCCCTGCCATTGTGGAAGAGCTCGAATATTGAGTCTGGGTTTATTTAGGCTTGTTTACCTCTTTGTCGTTATTTTGTTTGTGTCCTGAGCAAGCAGGAGAATGTCCGCCGAAAACCCCGAATACTCCCCCTTCTTTGCAGTGATGGGTGCTTCAGCAGCAATGGTCTTCAGTGGTAAGAGACGCGTCGTTTCAGCTTTGCGTGAGATATGCAAAATGGCAGGTTTTAAATATTTAGATGTGTCGTTTATTCGATTGAACAGAATAATTTGTTCTGAATGTGATGTGAATAACACAATCTGCTGGAGCAGTGATGCGGTTCGTGAGCTGTATCTATATCTATGGGGGAAGGGAAGGAAAGGTTTCCATCACGGTACATGACGTCCTAATTGACGTAATGCCTGTAAATTATTTATTTAGTTAAGTAGGTAGATTGACTATTTTATTTAAAAATTGGTAGATATATCGCGCCAAATGTTATATCTTACGCCGAGAGCGAATGTGTACTGTCGTAGCAACTGGCACTGTTGGGTTAGCTGGCTTATTGGCTCACGTTTTGCGCAAGGGCATTTTATTAAATTGATGTCGTGTAAACAACTTGTAATGAAACCTACACTGATTTCATATAGCAGTTTATTTTGGTCTTTATGTTAATATAACTAAAATTATTTCATTTTCAAGTCCAAAACTGACCGATTGAAGACAGTCAATTAGATAAACATAAGCAAGCGTAGTCCAGTACCCAATGCGACACTGCGTTTTTAATATAACGCTTGTAATACAACATATGTAATTTTCTCGTAACACGCGTTCATAAGTCAGCGTAGCGTGTTAAAAGACGTGGAACAGGAACCTAGCTAACAATGACTTAACGAAAGCCAGTACCCCATGGGCGGCCTTGATATTTTTCGGATCTGTTCGTTTAAAAAGAGACGCCTCTACGACGTGTCTTATCTTGTCATTGTAATACAAATGTTGCACACCATTCAGCGCGGAAGGGAGTCCTGAGTTTTGTCATGTGACTGCTGGCTGGAAAAGCCGTCAGCACAAGGGCCCACTAACTTGTTCCAGCTTCTGACCTTGGCTTCTGACGTCTTTAGCAGATGTGTGTGTATGTACAGAGAAATATATGCAGAGAAGGTGTGTGTGTATATATTATATTATATATTATATTATACATATATATAATATATAAAATAATTTATTTTGATTCGTTTTAAAATGCTGCATATCAGCTGGGTGTTTGCTTAGACCTGGCTGGCAGTCAGATGCAAAGTAATAAAACTTTATTGCATGAACACCCTGTCTTCAGTCCTATCCACTATTTAATAACGCCTAATGGTGTTTTGAACTCCAGACATTACAATAATTTCTCTCTCTCTCTCTCTCTCTCTCTCTCTCTCTCTCTCTCTGATGGATTGATTTACACTTTATTTCTGTAGCACTAGGTGCTGCCTATGGCACAGCTAAAAGTGGTACAGGCATTGCTGCCATGTCCGTGATGCGACCAGAGCTGATCATGAAGTCCATCATCCCTGTGGTCATGGCTGGTATCATTGCCATCTATGGCCTGGTGGTGGCTGTTCTCATTGCCAACAATATTTCAGACAACGTCTCGCTCTACAAGTAAGTCAGATACATGCACAATTCTAATGTAATTTTTAAAAATACTTCCCAACACATTGGCCCTTAGATCAGAAATATGTTTATGGACTAGCAACACCATTTTAATTGCATTTAGTTCAGTAATAGACAGCTATATTAGATGAATACTACTAACTTACCATTCAGTCACAGTCTTTTCTCCTCATAAAACATTTGCACCCCATGCACTTAATTTTCATTTTCCTGTGTGGTTTTTGTGTACGTGGCTGTAACTGCTGATGGTTTCAAATCTGTTAACAAGCAAACTACCAATAACTACCAAATTGTAGAAATGTGTGGGCTTACACAAAACTATATGAAAGTGCCTGTATTGGTCACTTGTAGGACGTGGCATACCACAACTGTGCAAAATGTCCAAAAAAAGGCTCTAAACATATTCAATGATGTACTGTCTTTTCATAATATATAATTTTTTTTTTTTTTTAAATATTTTACTCGGGATTGTGGGGGGGGGTCTTGATGTATGCAACTGGGTGAGTGCATTGGACATTAAGTTGTCTGTTTCTGTGTTCCAGGAGTTTTCTTCACCTTGGTGCTGGGCTAAGTGTGGGTCTGAGTGGCCTGGCTGCAGGCTTTGCCATCGGCATTGTGGGTGATGCAGGCGTCAGGGGCACAGCCCAGCAGCCCCGCCTGTTTGTGGGGATGATCCTCATTCTGATCTTTGCTGAAGTGCTGGGGCTGTATGGGCTTATCGTTGCCCTTATCCTCTCTACCAAGTAAATTATGTTTATCAGAAATGATTATTATAACGACACAACCACCCACTACACACACACACACACGAACACCAATACATACATCCACCTAATGAAACACATTGAGTAACTACACCACAAGAACCGAAGAGAGGGGTGTGTGTATGTGCGTGTGTGTGTGTATGTGCGTGTGTATGTATGTACGAGCGTGTGTTTGTGTGTGCGTGTGCATGAGAGCTCTCCCCTCTGTGTGTATTATAGTAACCTGACGTGCGTCCCCTTGTAAATGCGCTGTGTAGCCTGTGTTCTTGTCTTGTTGGTGTATAGATAGATGCCCTTACCGCTATACTTTGTGTTTTTATTTTATCTTTTTTTCTTGTTTGAAGAACAAATCATCTTTTTTGTCATACATTTTGGGACCATTTCTGATTAACACTGATGGTGAGGACCTAATTGTAAAAAAAAACAACAAAAACATTTTGATTATTTATGAAGATTTTGAAGTGTTCATGAAACTGCTTAAATTGATTAAAGTCTTTATTGAAATCCCAACGATCTATATATAAATACATGTATCAAAATATATATCTGTATAGGTAGGTGAATTGCACTGTGGGTAAATTGTGCTTGGAGTTCCTCTGGATGTAATCATTGGTTACCATGGAGTTTTGTTTGTCTGTATCAAGATATTGGTGTGGAAGTTTACAGAGCGTGCGATTGCGGGTGTATGCACGCGTATGGTTGTGTGTGAGAATGTGTACGTTTTAATTCTAAGGTGACATTCTTTGAACATGTGTAGCGTTATACCTGTAGTTACTACTGTTACTGGTTGCAATGATGGGCAAACACCAGCCCGGCCCGTCCTGTTTGCAAATAAAACTTCAACTTCCTCCTCTGTCTGCGGTAGTGTCTTATCAACACGTCGTGTAGCAAAGGGTTGTACCGCGTAGCGTGATGTTTTTGGTTAGTATGCTAACTTGGCATGGGTTTAACGAGTTGAATAGTGTCGCGACGCGACAGTTACATCAAAGAGCAAATGTCATCTGGCTGATAAAATCAAGGACCCTCAAGTAATAAAAGCAAAATCGTCATGGTTTGCAGTAGGCTGTGATATTACTCTAGTTAATATTCTGCATTTAGTTAATGAGAGGAAAATCTAAAAAAAACCCCAAAAAACACATGGATCCGCATGTTTCCCACTACACTGAATTCAGGCTAAAAATATGCAATTTAATGTTTAAAAAAACAAAACGTGTGAACGGAAGCGTGATCAGCTGATGAGGTTCAATAAGCGTCCTCCTGACCGAGACATTGCTAATCGACAGCTGACCAATACTGGCGGGGCCACTAACAGCCGTCCATGTTAGTTTAAGAGTTTGAGATGTTCTGTGGTTGTAGTGTTCACCATATTTATTATTTTTGTTGTTTGATTATTATTATTGATAGTATAATTAGTCTTTATGGTTGAACATGTTAGTCAGGATTGAACTGTTTACATGTTATTAATTAAACTGCATATCTTCTTACAGCCTATTGTAGTCTACTACAAAATAAACGTATTATGTTTAAATATCAGAGGTTTCCCTGTTGACATTTCGTGTTTTGCACCCGAAAGTTTTAACACTGGCTATATGAAATAACAAATTCAATATCAACGCGTAATATGGTCCGAGTCCCTATTTGAACTTATATAGCCACGCATCGTTTGCTTATGTTGATTCGCACGCTATAGCGCGTTTGAGCCAAACTAGCCCGTTTGTAATTCCTACCCGCCATGGAGCTATCAATTAATTCTAATTATAGCCCTGTGTTTTTCTTTTCGATTCTGTATTCAAATACACTTTCTCAGACACACTGAGGAGTATTGTATATGCGTTACTATGCCAACTCACTAAGGAAAGAGTAAAATATATTGTGCAGGCTGTAATCTGAGAAGAATCTCCAAGTTACCAGGTCTAACAATTCTGTGGAACGGAACTACTATATACTATTTAACCCCAGATGTGAGTACACTACTATATACTATTCAACCCCAGGTGTGAGTACACTACAGATACGGGACTCTTTTCACCATAGGGGGTGCCGAAGAACACTGGCACCGTACTGTGTTACTATGTACAGGATTTACGCAGCATTACAATAATCATAATTCTCTGTAAAATAAAATTAAAAAACCCCAAAAACTCCACGTAGGTATTGTCAAATGTACAGCTCGTGTCTTAAATAAACGTGTTCATGATCATGGTGAACGGTGAAGTTTTTAATTCACTGGTCCCATGTTATTATTTTGCTTCCAGAACAACGCATCCTCAAAATGGTCAGAATATCCGTCTGAATATATCGGCACCACTGATAAACATGGGCCAAAATACCACAGAAAATACAACATATCAATATTAACTTGGACTGATAATAGTACTGACAGATTACCACAGGGTATGACCAAACTATGTGTCCACTTCAGGTTTGTGGCTTTGTACAAGCTTTAAAACTTGAGTAATGTAGAATGCAGGTGTAGAACCAGAAATGCGAGCTCACATATCATGTAGCAGCTACACGACTACAGGGAGGGGCACGTTTCACTTACATTGTTAAAGACCCTAGATTCCTGTAGACCTCTACAATATGTAATGAGAATGAGTCGTGCATTAAGACTTCAAATCAGAATAAACTATTCACCGTAATATAGACGTTTTCAGTGAACGTGTTTTGCATTTGCCTATCTTTTGAAATTTACAGCATCTGGCGGAGATTAAACTGTACGGTAAACCAGTTCTTAAAATTAACCTTGAAATTTTTGTGTCATTAAATGACAACTGATTTAAACCACTGCACCCATTTAGCTGTTTGGCCAATCATTCTTTCAGTCATTGACGAAAAGGGGGCAAGACTCGCTGCTGTATTGTTTACGTCTATGGCGAAAGTAGGTCATAGAATGAGTATCCCTGCTAGTTTACTAGCTAGCTGGCTAGCTAACTAGCTGGTAGGAGAAGACTTGGACGCTTTCACAGAAAGCATCGTTGGCTAGATATTCACACCACGGATTCTGATATACTACGTTGTACGGACACCGAAGAAGGAATCCGGAGATTGTCAGGTGACCTCTACAAAGCTGGTAAATGAGCTTGCTGGCTAGCGTCTTAAAACGTTGCCACACGCTATGTAGACTGCTAGCTAGCTAATCCTATCGGCAAACCCTTTGGTTGTCGTGCGAGTGAATAAATGGAGATGTCGTCGTTCTGTTGCTAGACAACTAACGAACTGGATCTAATACAAGTTGCCAGTGCAAAGTAAGAGTAAAGAAGCCTTATCCTACTTTAGATGGCCTACCTAAGTTCGTTAGCTAGCGAGCTGACCGCTTCGACTAGGCCAAAACAGCCTTTGAGATGCTTTTACGGTTTCTGTCTTTAGGACTGTTATCCATGAATGTTACATACAGGCTTAGTTTGCTATGGTAATTATTTTTGTATTAATCATTGTCGGTGATGAGTAATTTAAAGACGAAGTAATTAAAGACGCGTTTTAAATGACCATTGTTATTTAGTTAAACGTGCTAGTTTGGGAAATTGTTTTGTATTGCGCTATCCTCGGTACTGTGTAAACTCATGGTTAGGAGAGAATACTTGTTTTAATTGTATGTTTTAAACAGTATGTAGCTACATGATCCATAAACGTCATGATAATATTTGTTATTTCTCAGTCTGTTAAAAACATGCAATTTCTTGTATTAGTTAGCTGGCTAGATAGCTAACGTAGCTAACAGCCAAATGTAGCTATGAATCAACATCGTGTGAACTCCAAGACATTAGTAGCCAAACTCAGAGGCACGAATCTCAAGATGTGAAGATTGTGTGTATGTGAAATGAAGCATTTTAACATCAGGTTGCCTTAGGTTACGACTAATGTCTCCAACTGTTTTGTGTTATTGCTCAGCCTTGCACAACAGTTTACAGGTTTCTAGCTTTGTTTTTGGAGATCTGGCTTCTTGATACATGTCTTTGGAAATCTGTAAATGCTAGTGAGAACAGCAATAAACTTGGATTCAGATTTACTGCTGTGGAAGGTGCATGTCCAAGGGACTGGTTGATGACCACTGCGTAAACTGGTCCCAGGTGTGGTGGCCTTTGGCTGGCATGTCCAGGCGTAGCAGAAACAGTCGAGCGTGGCGCTACTTGTGGAGTGGAATTCGACGAGACGCAGACGCGAGAGCGTTGGTGCTGGCATCAGAAAACGAAGAGTGGGGCTATGATCGCTTACAGGTGTGTAGATGTGCAAGGGTGGAGGCCATTTCCACATTGTTCTTGACATCACCATGAAATCCACATTGGGACATGGTTACAAAATGTAACTGTAGATGTACAGTTGTCTTTACCTTTTGTAGGGTTTCATTTGAAGTTCAACTTGCGTATTAAGGTAATAGGAAATTATGTGCCTGCGTTTATATGTTTGTGTCTTGCAGAACAGTGACTCTGACTCTGAGGCTGAGTATCCTGGCATTGTGCCGTCTGTGCCAAGTGCAGTGCCTGTAACTGGAGAGTCATATTGTAGCTGTGACTCACAGATGGAGTCAAGCTGTAACCCACGTCTGCGCAGTTACACACGACTGCGGGACTGTCACTGCGGGGAGGACGACCAAGGTACGTTTGTGCGAGCTGTCCTTCCGTTGCTTTGCCAACTCCTTTAGCCGCTTTGACTCTTTTCTCCTGCGAGTCTCTGATTGGCCATGCTGGGTGTCTGTCTCTGCGTGGCAGAGTTTGATTGGGTGTGGGACGAGGGCAGCCGCTCGGCGGCGACGCTGCTCAGCTGTGAGAACAGGAAGGTGAGCTTCCATTCGGAGTACAGCTGCGGCACGGCGGCCATCCGTGGCTCCAAGGAGCTCTCGGAGGGACAGCACTTCTGGGAGATCAAAATGACCTCCCCCGTCTACGGCACGGACATGGTGAGGATCGAGAGGAGTGCACGTTAACTTCATAAAATCCAAGTTTCATATGCAGTATTAATATACAACCACTAGGCATTTTATTACAAATCCCTACCTTATACCCGCTTTGGCTGAGGTACACAGATCTTATAGGTGCCTGTAAAAAGTGTATTAATACCAGAATGGGACTCATCTTTTGGCAAGCACAGTCTGTCAACTGTCCTCCGTCGTGTTTCGACACGTCAGTTTCTAACTACTATTGACCTCATGTTAATTGGATGGAAGAGCTATATTGCTAACAGCATTAGCACTATTGACCTGATAGCTGTGTCTTGATGATGAAGTTTGGCCTATAGGTTATAGAACGAAAGTGGGCATCTTATGGGCTGGAAAAATGACTTGTAACTCCTTGTGTGGATTTGATAGATGGTAGGCATTGGTACTTCAGATGTAAATCTGGACAAATACAGACACACCTTCTGCAGTTTACTGGGCAAAGATGAAGACAGTTGGGGCTTGTCATATACAGGTAAATACAAGTCAAATGCATACACAGTAATATGACACAGCCTTGGACAGTGTGAGAGTTATATACTGGTATCATGACTGACTTGGAAGTGTTTGTTTCTTCAGGTTTGTTGCATCATAATGGTGACAAGGTGAGCTTCTCAACACGGTTTGGCCAGGGTTCAATCATAGGAGTTCACCTGGACACTTGGCATGGAACTCTTACCTTCTTCAAAAATCGCAAATGCATTGGTGAGGGCAACTTTACATCCATCAACCACCCAATACTAGGAATTTTTTTACAAAGTCATGTTAACCAGTATGGTTTTTGAAGTCTGTAGATGAAATGTATGTAGTTGGTCAGCATTCCAACTGGCAGACAAGGTGAACAGTGTAATTGCTCTTTTCCTCTCAGCTGATGTAGAAACAAAAAATTTAAACGAGAAATTTGTAAATTTTAAAATGTATCTATATTATATTATTCTACTGTAACCCTGGAATTTCAATTCCAAGTGCACGGAAATGAACCCATTCATTAGTGAGAATGAATGTGTAGAATCTTGCATTAAAATTCTAGTGAGGAATGCATGAGCTTGAGTCTTTTGCTAACTTGATTAATTGTAACCAGGGGCCAGTTTTTCAAAAGAATCTCTCAATTAAAATAATTGGATCAGTTTTTCAAAACTGATGTCAACATTTCTAAATCCCCATTATTTGTATTTTGTAATCCCACCTTGAATCTGGATTAAATGCTACATTTGTATTTTTCAAAACCCAGAGGTAAGATGTAAACCGATTTATTACCAAAAATAAAGATTATGTTGATGCTACATAGCAAGGTGGCTCCGGAGTGGCTGAACCACACATTTCTTGCTTAAATTAAGTAAATTAAGACACCTTAGGGTAAGAAACACTGTAAAATATGATTGGTGTATTCTGTTGTTTATATATAACCATCATTGTATGGTATCGTTACATCACCTTAATGGGTATATTTCTTGCCCCAGGCCAGAAGAGTGTGGGGGTTTTTTTGTTCCCCCCCCCCAAAAGGAAGTGTCTGTGTCCTGGTAACGCCACTCGTTCTAGCCAGTTAATGACCATCTTTACATACTTTCAGCAAAGTTTAACTAGCTCTTTGAAGGCTTGTAAGGACAACCACAAATCCAGATAGCCAGCGTCTGATTATGAGGACTTGTGAAGATGGAAATGTTTTTTTATTATTTTTTTTAATGATTTTATTATAGATTTCTTTTATTCAAAAAGGACAGTCAGTAAACAGCAGATGGCTGATATAAAGATTTATCATATAAAGATTTCTAAATATCAATCTGGAAATATCAAAACATCGGCCTTATCCAATACATCAGTGTTTTGTAAAACCAGGACAAAATAACCGAGTTTAACTTGATCCTAGAAGTGTACAAAGGGGGATTTGATTATCAGGACAGATTGAATCCACATGTTTTCTTTCTTTCTTTCTTTTTTTTAATCCGCGTTTGTTCCTGCATGCATGGCAGGTGTAGCGGCCACAGAGCTGCAGAACAAGCGCGTGTACCCCATGGCCTGTTCCACCGCCGCCAAAAGCAGCATGAAGGTGATCCGCTCGGTTTCCACACCCACCTCTCTCCAGTACCTCTGCTGCTGGCGCCTTCGCAAGCTCCTCCCCTCCGGAGCCGACGCCCTCGGAGAGCTGCCACTCCCGCCTGGACTCAGGCACCTCCTACACTCCAAGCTTGGCTGGGTACTAAGCCTGGACCACTCGCATCTGCATACGAACTCGAACGTGCACACGCCGCCTGGACCCTCTTCAGGCAGCGACTCGGACGGCTGTGCTTCGGACCCTGAATCCTGCCAGAGGAAACGCTGCCGCTGGACCTGAGGCTGTGCTTCCCTTGTGAACACATACATACATTCATTCATTCATATATATATATATAACATATTTTTTTCTATCTTACATTTTATGTATGGTAAGTTAATCCCATTGTACAAACTCAGATGTTTAGTTTTGGGCTGTTCAGACAAAAGTTTGCTGAAAAAGAACTTTTTAATTGAAATATGATTGTTCAGTTACATATATTTCAGATTAGTATATTATGTTCCCATAACAAATAACCTCTCAAGGTAGAGGATACTTTTTCATCTCTGTACGCCTGATGAAGTCTCATCTCTGTGTATTCAGACATGCAAAATAGCACTTTGTGGATATATGGGAACATGTGAAAAACATACACTCCCGGACTGATGCTGTTATACCATTTTATAGCACTGTGTTCCAGTTCTTTGTTGCAGAACATAATGTCATACTCTCCTATCCCCTGTATGCAGTTTAATACATCACGTCAGTATTACCTTTAAACGTCAGAGCTCTGCCATAGAATTAGTACAGCTAAAACGGACAGCCCAATGAATCTGTCCTTAAGGTTCGCAACCAAAGTGACTAAACGGCTATATATTAGTATTCCATTAAAGAACTTTGTTTAAACTAGCAATGTGCGGCTACGTGGATGGAAGAAGTGGGTAAACCTGAGAAGTTTGGTGGGGAGATAAAAACAAGTATCTTGTTTACACAACTGTCACAATATGACAATATAGGAATATTATAGATGCTCTTGCTGTCAGCAGTGAGTCTGTTAGAACTGCTAATGCTCACCAAGTGCTTGAAGCTCCCCTCAAAGATTTGTTGCTCCAAGCAAGCTGTTAAGAACGTGGAACATCAGCTACAGATGTTATGGGCAGGTGGTGTGAAGCTGGCTTCAGAAACACTATTGATGTGTATAACATTATCAGTCAACAGCAGGAGTTTTTGGAAACTCTTCTGAAGGTGTTTCGTTTCTCCCATAGTTTCACCCTAGGACCACTTTTTGTTGGTAATGCCTACACAATATAGAAAACAGTACTGCACTGTGGTGATGATACTGTCTACTGAAACTTAAGAATTGCCTTTCAGTGTATTAAAATGCTGGTGGTCTTACGTGGTTAAGGGTCAGGCTTCATTAATTTAACCAGAATATTTCGAGTTTGTTGGATCATGTGATCAATACTGTCATGTGTCAAAATACCACTGTTCTGATCACAATGCTGATAGCACAGAAATATTTGGTGGTTTATTAGATAACTGATTTTCATATTGCAGACTTGCAGCCTTCTGGAATGTCAGTATTGCAAAAGCCAAAATCATCATCATAATCAAATATAGCATAATGTGTATGTGTGTGTAATATACAGTGTATATATATATATATATGTATGTATACATGCATGTATACGCGCACACACACACACGTGCAACCCTAGTGTTTTAATTGATGTTTGTGACCTTTAGCTTTTAACGTAGTGTGTAGAAACGTTCTAAATTCAGATGCTCTCTGAACAATGCACATGAACCATTGTTCTTATGAGCATATTCCTTTACATCTCTCTGTGAGGGTCATATTTAATCAGTGTGGGGTTTGTGTATGTAGCTTTTATAACTAATTCTTAACGTTTTTGTTACGCATTAAGCACTTTTCACCTGCTTACCGTATGTATACGCAGATACATGCAGGTATTCTATGCTGTGGTCTGTACACGTTGCATGTATAAGCTGTTTCCCTCCTCTCTGACTCTTTGCAGTATGTCAAAGATTGCCTTTGAAATATGATGAAAAGAACTGGAAAGGAAATCATATATGCATAGAAGGAATCTAGAGATGTAGGTTACTTTTTCCTTTTTCCAAATTCATAATAAAGATTAAGAACTATTGTCAATTTGTGCACAATCCTTTTATGTTGTAACTTGTCTGGTATTTACTATTTTTTTTTTTTTAGACTTTTTTCTTATGCGATTGGAAAATTACAGGTATAGAGCTTTTATTTATGTTTTATTTTTTCCATATACACCATAAAGCAAAACCAGTATTCGTTGGCAGTTTACTACGAACAGAATCTCTGGCATGACTTCTAGGAACCAGTGAAATAAGTAAATTACCTAACGGGGCGCTTCTTTTAATGCCATCGTACCGCGCGTACTGTATGTATACAGAAATACATGCACGTACTCTATGCTTGGTCTCTGTACATATCGAATGTATTAGCCTTTTATTTCCACTCTGACTTTTTACAATATGTCAAAGATTGCCGTTGAAGTATGATGAAAAGAACTGGAAGAATATCATATATGCATATAGATGTAGGTTACTCTTCAAATTCATAATGAACTATTGTCAATTTGTGTATGTCTCGTTATAAGTCGTGTTTCCTTTTTAGTCCATTTTCTTACGAGGTTGGGAAATTACAGGTTTAGAGCTTTTATGTGTTTTATTTATGTGTTAACAAGGTAAAACAAAAACAATATTCGCATTTTACTACGAACCCTGGCGTTACTTTCAGCACTTCTAGGAACCAGCGATATCAGCCGGTTTCCTAACGTGGCGCTTCTCTAGAAGTACAGGAAGTTACGTTTGTGGAGGTCAAGTCAAACCAGTAAAATCCCAGTAAAAGAACTTCTGACGCCAAATAAAATCGGTAAGGCCAATGTGCTAACTATTCATATACAACGTTTTTATGGCCATTCGAATAACTCTTATAGATTATAGTATGACATTTTCCTACCGTCAGTTTTTGTTTTTGTCATGAGCACAATGTCTGCATCTATCTGCATGTGAAGCATGTAGCTTCACTAGTTAGCTAAATACCATAGGTTACCTCCAACGGGCGTATAAAAGGTGATTAACCTGTAACGTATATATTTTATTTCCAGCGATGTTTCCACCGTTTACTGCCGTTGTGTCAATGGCTTTTCGCGTTGCCTACACGGATTTAGCTGTTATGATAGCTAACTAACACAGATCATTCACAGACGGGGAGAAAAGTGAGAAATCCCGTTCTCAGAGATGAGGATACATAATGTGTATCTTCTGTATACATTATCAATGCAAGGAAGATCCCTTTTATATTGGAATATTTGTAAGAACGTGCAAAGTTATGTGTAACTCGCAATATGTCCTATCATTTATTGGTTAGCTCGTCTTTCTTTGACCGCTCTTCTTATGTCCTCTTAGTTGCCATGGTGAAGAAAAAGCCCCTGAGACTCATCGCTGAAATGGCCCGAAAAGTCCGGGCTTACCGAGAGCTGAAAAACAGGCCACGGGACTCACAGCGCTATGCGCTGGACTATGACTCCATGACACGTCCATTCACTGGTAAGAAGTTACCCGTGCTGGCCTGGCAGGACGTGAGGCGAGAGACGACACTTTTCACGCTGCTAGGTGGCATGCGCAAGTTTGGAGTGGGGCGGCTCTTCACGCGCAAGTCGTGGCTGGAGGAACACGAAGAGCCCTGCTACTGGAAGATAACTAAAGTGAAAGTTGATTACACAGCAGAGGTGAGGGCGTTGCGAATCTTCCTCTCAGCGTTGTACTATTTATTCAAAGAGACGTAACTCAAAACCTTTCAAAAGCATGATTACTTCTAGTTAGGAAGCATGAATGTGTAATAATTTGTTTTGGTTTCCTCCTGTAGAATATGGACCATGGGAAAGCATGGGGCATTTTAACATTTAAAGGCAAGTAGAGTGTCAAATCAGTAGTTTTTAATAGGAAAGTTTGCCAAAACTACACACATGAATTTTCTTTCTCTCCTCAGCCATAACAGTTTGTTGAAATCCAGCACAGCTTTAAATTCGTTCTCTGAAAATAATACACTGGTGAAAGTAACAAACATTTGTTTAAACTTAGGCCATGACAATATCCTCAGTTATTAAAAACAGTTGGTCTCAGTGAGGACCATAAGCAGACGCCCACGACCGACTGGCTTCCATAAACATCGGACCTTGCAGTTAAACACGCAGTTACACGATTGGTTACACTTAATCAGCAGGTTGTGTTCAGGTTACATAACAATCAGTGGGTTGTGTTCCAGGTAAAGAGGAAAGCGTGGAGCAGGAGGTGGACAAGGTCATGTACCATGACTGGCGACTGGTGCCCAAACACGAGGAAGAAGCTTTCACGCGCTTCGAGAACGTGCCCGAGCCTCCTGTCCGGCATGTGCGCTACCCGCCACTCTTGCGTGCCATGATTCTGGCAGAGCAGGCTAAGCAGCTGGGTGTGGCAGCCAGCAGCCTGCCTGAACCCAGCCTGCCTCTGAAACGTGACATACTGCTCAGCAAAGAGTACTTCCGTATGCAGGAGGAACTGCGAAAACAGGAGGGAACCCCAGTCTAACGCTGGACTTACGCAGGAGAGGTCAAACTTCTTTTGGTGGTGAAGATCATGCGTCAGTAAACATGATGATTGCCCACATCATTCTTCTCAGTATGGTATTTAATTGGTATCACCAGATGTAGAAAGAGTTTTCCAAATTAAAAATGCTAACATTGGTCATTGCAAGATAAATATGGTCACAGGTCAGTGTGAAAGCACAGTTTCTGTACACACATTGTACAGTTGGTGAAATCAAGATCGTTTCTGACCTTTTTTTGTTTAAAGATCAGCACTACTGAGTTTCTTCAGTGCATTGGAATCACACCCCTGAGGACATTTTAGGCCTTGGCCTTTTTCTGTCTCCTTCATGTTGTATTTCCTGCGTGTAATATTCTTTACTGCGTATGTTATGATGGCTTTTATATTATATATAAGAATATTTAAGAATAAAAATGAGTGATCCAATAACCCACTTACAGTATCATATGTTCTCGTGGACTTCTGTAGGCTTAAACTTCATGCCAGTTGGTACGTATTTGGTAACGAATCGGTTAAAAACGTTTGCATTGAGTTTTGTGCCCAAGCAATGTTGAGTACGCGCGTTTTGTCTGCGTCCTCAAGACAGCGCGCGTTCCCGTGCACCTTCCTTTCTCCGAAAAACTTGCACGAGGGCGGAGCAGGGTACTGGGAAAATGATTTGTTTTTTCCTAACGATATTAGCTTACGTTTTCAAGACAGGTGAGTGCTCTGTTAATCCTTCATTAGGCACACTTGACTGAACTAATGAAATGTTCGTGCCCAGGTTTGAATGTATTCTTCGCCGTGGGTAACATTAGCTAAATAGCTACGCTAACTGATGAGTGTTGGCTAGTTTAGCTATGCCGGTGTGCCGATGCTGCAAGGGACTCTGAGTTCGGCACTACACCGGTTAGCTAGATAGCAAAGTAACCTTACATGTTGAGTATCTAGCTAACAGTTGTAGCTTTGCCAAAATGTTTTTTAGATGCTCAGAAGTGGTATTGTTTTCTTAAGAAGAAAAGCTATAAAACGTTGGTAAATCGTGCCATTAAATGTGCACAATGTACCTACGGACTTGGTCTGGACAACTAGCTAGCTTCAAAATAATGCATGGTATGTTTTGCTCATGCAAGCAACACACGCTCATTAAACAAGCTCATTGAAATCTAACGCAAGCTAGGCACCTTTCACGCGTGCAACCTAAATAAAACGAACCGAGTCGATACATTTTTTTACGAAATTAAATCCTTTAGCTAGCTGGGTACCATATGAAATGCGACCACGACATACCGGTTAGAAATTATTAATAGCTTCGTGCGTGTGTCAGTGGGTGTGCCGTAACGCGCGATACCGTTGCTATTTAGGTTGCTAGCTTGCTGTTTTCCACCCGAGATATGTAGTTAGCTAGCTAGTCTGCATGCTTTCCAAGAGGTCATCGTCGGACCCAAAATACCTTAGAGATTTAGCAGCAAAACTACCCCGAATCAGTGAAACTGGTATGTCATAGGGCCGCTTCTTCTAAATATTGCAGCTAAATTTCATACTTTACTATATTTGTTGTATAGCCCTGTCATGAGCGGTGGTTTTGTCTTTTATTAATACAATAACGATTTTTTGTGATTAAGGCATCTGTTTGCAGTGCGAACCGCGTAGCTTGTAATGAACCCACACCCAAGATAATAACTTGGTTTATAATGTGAGGTTTTAACCTACTGACATTTAACTACATTTAGCTTGTCGATGTTTTTACTACGGCGGTATTGGCATGCCGTCTGAACAACCCATTCTACCTCCTACGTCGTCCCAGAGAAGCTCTACAGGATGAAGGTCTCAGGACTGTGAAGGCCAGGGAGGCAAGAAAAACTTCCTGTCCCTTTCTTGGAATCAGTCCATGACTACACGACCCTTGTAGCATGGTGCATTGTCCTTCTGGAACTGTCCTTCTGCCATAGGCTAAACACCTGTCATGAAGGGATTAACTTAGCTTCAATGCTTAGGTTAGCCCTACTGTCCAAAAGTCCATTCATGGGTATCAAAGGGTGCTCCAAGAAAGCATTCGCCACACTCCACCTCTGCCTGAACTGTTGACACTTGACAGGAAGGGGTCATTCATTCATGCTTCTTATGCAAGGAGCTTATTGGTTCATGCTGTTATATCTCATCTGTGCTAAGGAACAAGTTGTGTGTTTGGACATGTTACTTACTGGAGTACCGGTGTTGTGTTTGGCCGCAATTTGCTTGACTGTGGACCGCCTGTTTATTTTTGACATCCTCCTTTGACCGTTTTGAAGAGTTGTTGTCCACTGGATCTGCCTTTGCTGGATGTTTTCCCTCGATCACAATCTTGGTATACACACTCGACACTTGCACGAGACCCCCCTGCCCCACACAAGGATAGCAGTTTTTGAAATACTGACCCTGGCTAGCTTCACACAGATGATATGATTTGTACAAATTCACTCATTGTTCACTTTCTCTATTCTAATGTAGATTCACACTGAAACTGATCCACAAAAAACTCCCATGATTTTATGCGGCAATCCAGGGTCACGTGTCCAGTTTCCATACAAGGAAGCGCCAATCTTGAAATGGTGGTGTTGTCAAATAAAATGACCATTCAATGTATTTATATGTATATTCTTACGGTTTCCATAATCCAACATATGCCTAGTTAATATTCAGATGGTCAGTGAGATTTTGGTGAATTGGGGCTTGTGTGTTAGATTGTTGGATAAGCCTGTTTTGCTGCTGTGTTGTATTTCAGGATGGACAGGTGTGAACGAGCGCACCTTCATC
This sequence comes from Sternarchorhynchus goeldii, assembly GCA_028565775.1. NCBI lineage: Eukaryota > Metazoa > Chordata > Actinopteri > Gymnotiformes > Apteronotidae > Sternarchorhynchus > Sternarchorhynchus goeldii. The sequence goes on along the minus strand of JAOXYF010000001.1, from coordinate 23,213,399 downwards.
GCCGTGAAGCCGGATGGGGTGCAGAGGAGGCTAGTAGGAGAGATAATTCGCCGCTTTGAAAGAAAGGGCTTCAGACTGGTTGGTCTTAAACTTGTGCAGGTAAGAGAGAAATCAGATTCTCAGATAATACCTATGTGCGTGTTTACAAAAATGCCATATTATTCTCTCGATAACGCCTCAGCCGTCCTTGACGAGGAGTCCAAGGAAGCGAAGCGGGGCCTAATTTGTTGTGCCCTTATTGGAAATGTGTAAAATGTACATAGTCTACCACTTTTTGGCTGAGTTACTGTGGTTCTTAAATGCTCTGACTTTTCAATAATACCAATCACAATTGACCTTTGCCCATATAGTGTACATTTGCTACACTTTCACTATATATATATGATCTATAACTCGGTGAGAAGAACTATAAAATGTGTGTGGTTGATTGTCTAGGCTTCTGAAGACCAGTTGATGGAACACTACTGGGATTTGAGAAACAAGCCATTTTTCAAAGGCCTGCTCAAATACATGAGCTCTGGACCCATCGTGGCTATGGTAAAATACACACACACACATTCCAGAAGTGCACCGCTATGTCTTTACCTAATTGCTTCATTGTATCTTGAGCTATAGCCATATGGTAATAAATGTGGCTAAAACATTTGGATATCTCATTTATGGTTTGTTTGCTTGTGTGAATAAGGTATGGCAAGGCCTGGATGTTGTAAAGACGGCCAGAAAAATGCTTGGAGAGACCAATCCTGCTGATTCTCTCCCAGGAACCATCAGAGGAGATTACTGTGTGGAAGTGGGCAGGTTAGTAACAGCTTTCACTATTGATGTAAAGCTCAACTTCTGCTCCAGAAGTTATGGGCTGAACCATATCTGTACTGCTGAGCACCACAGCAAAAAAAGAAATTTGAACATTTCATATTTTGTCACCAAAAAAATCGGTTCTCTCACAAAAAAAATCTTAGAGTATGTATTTTGGCCTAAGTTAACATGTTGTTCTAAATTTAGTGAAGACAGTTGTGCTTCAGGTGGTTCTATGTCTAATTTGGATACATAATTGCACATGAAACTGGTTGGCTTGAACCATACTGACAAGATGATATAGGTGCAATAGATCAGTATTAAATATTTTCAAATGACATCGTCTTATTAGCTGAGCATTACTTCTAGCACATCTGAGCAGATTTTAGGTCAACTCAGTGTTAAAACACAATCAGGAATTTACCAAGATATCAGAATGCTGTCAACAGCATAAGCTAGAACATAATCCAGATCCAGAATATCTTTGATTCTGAAATTGATGAGGTGCAGATGGTGGTTACACAGAGATGATGCATCTGTGAGTTGTGGTGCATTGGCATCCATTGAACTGCAGCATGTCTGGTTGCAGGAACGTTATCCACGGCAGTGACTCGGTGGAGGGCGCTCAGAGAGAGGTCTCCCTGTGGTTTAAAGAACATGAGCTTATTTGCTGGGAGGAGAGCTCTGAACACTGGATCTACTCATGAGCAACACACACACACACACACACACACACACCCCACACACACACACACGCGCGCGCACACACACAGAGCTTTGCGGCCTTTCATATACATTGTTCAGGAATAGGACATTCTTCTCCTGGAGCACCACACCGCTGCAGGGTTGGTACAGCAGATTGGATACGTTGTGGAACTCCAAGAAGAGGACTGTGCTGTAATGAACAGCCTGGTATAGGACAGCCTAACTCAAGATCAGCTTCTTTAAAACAAACAAACGAAAAAAGGTTTCAGCCTCTCTGCCTCCTAAGTCTCAGAGTAAGATCAGCCATTTAAGTCCAAAGTAGTACTCATGGAGCCATGTGATCCCACAGTTCCTGACCAAAAATGCTCTTTAAAAAAACTGCAGTATGGACAACATACAACCTTTGTTGTCCGTTTGCATTGTTGCTTGCATTCATGTGAAAATATGCACATTTTGTATACCTTCATGTTAACAATATTTATGTATGTTTTTGCTGTTACTTTATAGACTGATTTTGAAGTGAATGTATTTAGCACATTTGTAATTGTCTCAGAACCCAGGGTATCTGAAAGATACGGTGTAATTTATGCAACTTAACGACTCTGGAACAAAGGCACTGTTGACACCATATGCTTTAAACACACAGCATTTTCTTCAGTACAGCTAAAGTATGCCCTGTATGTCCTGCATGGCACCATCAGCATCAAAACACAAATTTTTTTTGGTAGCTACTGAAGATATTACTATTCATTATGAACTCATGACAAAAGCAATAATGTACTCAGAGAGACTTGATAGACAAATGAGCTTCATGGTGTAGAGTGGTCTTGATCTGTTTTTGCACTACAACTTTTCTGAGGTCTAATAACCACAAGGGGCCCTCTTATGAAATAAAGGGTTTTGTAAAGCCATTGATTCCGTATCTTGTCTTGTTCAGTGACACAGCTGACTACCACATACGAGTATGAGCTGAAAACATACAACTGTTTGAAATGTCATATCACGTGTCTTTGGAATAAGGAAATATTCCTTACACCCTGGAATGCCATGTATTGACATCTTTAAAATCCACAGTTTAAATCATCAAAGGGACTTTTCCATGTACTATGCACAAGACAACTGGACAAGTAAATCTTTTCAGAGCACGAATATGTTTATTTTTAATATTTAACCACACGTAAGAGAACAAATAGTGGTAAGTTACATACAGAGCAAACAGTTGGGACTTTCATTAACTGTCATTAAAACTGGAAGCCAGTCATAGCCTTCAACATCTCTGTGACTCACAATGCCCAGCCCAAGTGGGACAATAAACCAATCAGCTCACAGCTCACCTTCTGGTTACATATTACTTCCTGTAGAATGATCTATGCTTTTGTAACCTTTTTTTTCTGTACATTGTTTTAACCTGGCGCGTCTGAGAGACCTTTAAGCATTTGTAATTGGTTCTCCAACATGTACCTAAGTTCTACCAACAATTCCATGAACCGTATGCACTTTCATATATAATCATTTCACTATATTAGCCACCCACTGCTTCCTTTCCCCGTGTGTTCTAAATGATCCTAAGGTCTACTTAATGAACCTCAGTATTTACATTTTTGTACACACCTGCATAAATAAGAATTATACAAACCAATTGACATCACTCCAAATGCCTCTGACTCATCACAGCTCCACATCCTTGAGTCACTATTCAATGAGCTGCCTGTTTCCATGGTTATTAGTGAGCTGTGAGCTGGTGGAAAGTAAAAAAACAAACAAACAGCAACTGGGTATTCACATTTTTGGCAAATCTTGGGTTGTTTTGGGAAAGATAATTATATAGGAGGGTTTTATCAATGTCATTTATAATTGCCATTAAGCTGTCAGATGCAGGAAATTTTTGAGCTGTACTGTGTGTGTGTGTGTGTGTGTATTGAAGAGAGAGGCAGTCACTTTTGGGTAATGAACATACTGGGGATAATTAGAGAAGGTAGATACAGGCCTTAGGGGGTAGTTACAGAGTGTGGGTAAAGAACTGGGGGGGATAGTTATGAACAGACAAAGTTTTCATACACAGTATTTGGGGACAGTTACAGAAGGGGGAGTGCAGGAATAAGGTATCATCTCATTACTCAGGGACATATGACACCTGCCAAACAATGATATGGCTCCTCTCAGCTTTAGACAATGCCGGTTTCATTTGAGGGGCTTCAGAATCTCCTTCCTCTGTTTCATCATCCTCCCCATCACCTGGGGTGCAAAAAGACAGAAGATGTGAGGTAAAGAAATATTAGAAAGGCATGAATTTTTAGCTTCAAACAAAATGTATGTGCATAATTGTGCTAATCCTCATTATTAAAACTATGGTTTGCATCTTATGTGGAAGTATGTATATTTTACCTATGCGGAAGTCTATGTAGCCTTCTCCTCCACTGAGTACCAACACATTTTGAACACTCTGAGCTTCTGTCTCCACTGGGGCGGAGGACCCCTGAGACTCTGACGGGCTGTCCAGCACACTGCCATTCAGGGTGGCTAATACATTGCCTGGGAAAAAAATGCACCCACCATGCACCTCAAATATAAAACTATATTACAAAACCTTACAAATACTTCTTAAAATTACAAAGTGTTAATCAATTAATTGGATCGCAATCCCTTCTTAACTAAGTTCTAAGGAGAGTAACAAAACACAAAGAAAAGCTTCGAATCAACGCTGGATATATTGACGGGGTCAGTCAGGCCTCACCTGGCACCGACACGAAAAATTTCACTGCATCTCGGTGTCCATGGAAACAGAGCTGCGCCTGAGCCATGGAACAGTACGGGATGAAGCTGCCGTTTCCCTTCTCTGATTCGTCAGCGTACACATGGATCACACCCCCTGACGACGTGGGAGACACCTTGTTTGCTGGCGAGACAAGAAAGACGAGAAATTTCCAACTGATGAGTGAAACGTAACAGCAAGCCAGTGTTATCCAGGCACAGCTGGAGACAACACTACAGGAAAGTAAAATCTGGATCAAGTGAAACAAAGAAATGGTCAAAAGACTCAAGTGTTGCTCATGAAGAATGTTCTAAACACGGCTATACATCCACATACACACATATCACATAGAAATAATATTACACTTATGATAAGGGAACCATATAGGCCAGACAGAGTAGACAATAACAGCCATGCAGAAGAATTCTAATAACAACATAAACCGTGAAGCAACATGATAAGAAAGGAGGACAATGGTGGATGGTGAAAGTGACATCATAAAAGGGAGACGGACGGAACTTACCCCTCAGTCCGAGGAGCTGTCCCCGGTGCAGGACTACGGCTATGGGAACAAGGCAGAAGATAGGACAGGATGGGGTGGGTCAGAAGAGCAGCACCAATCAGACAAGGACAACGTTGGAGGTGTGGAAGAGAGAGAGGAGGGGGGGAGTGCAGACACGGAACAGGGTCAATGGGAAGGACGGGAGACGGGAATTGCGGTGGAATTAGCACAGGGAATTTAAGAGGAAAGGAAGTATGGATTGCGCTTCACACTGCACACAGAGGAGCAAAGCTTTTGTTAGGTGACGTGCTTAACTTGATGCTTGATTCAAGGTTTCCACGTGTATATGTGTGCACAGTAGATACGGGTAGCTCCTCTGGTACTTACTTTCAGTCAGAGGGATGGAGATGATCACTCCATTTCCTGTTCCCACCCACAATCGGTTACCTCCAATCAGCAGGGCTGTTATCCGAACAAATGAAAAGCCCAACTTTCCTGTACCTGTCAATCAAAGCCAAAGGAAGAGGAAGTCATACCTGATAAATGATCACATTTCTGAATATATACTATAATCAAGCCCAAATCTGGTTGGGTTTCACTTTACATTTATGGCATTTGGCTGACACTTTTATCTAAAGTGACTTACAATTGTGAATGTATACATCTTGAGCAATTGAGAGTTAAGGTTCTTGCCCAGGGGCCCCAACAGTGGTAACTTGGCAAAAGTAGGGCTTGAACCAGCAACCTTCCAATTACTATCCAAGTGCCTTAACCACTGTCTGTTTGAGAGGAGGAGGAGTTACCAAGCATCTTGCTGACATATGGCTCGATGTCCACGTCTTGCAGGTGCTGGTGCGTGCGTGCATGGTACAGTCTCAGCGTGGAGTCCAGGCGAATGGACACCCACACGCCATCCCCGATCCAGGCCAGCTGCCTGACCTGACTCTCCCTGCGTGGATGAGCGTCAAAAGACTTCTGCCCAAGGCACCAAGAGAAGAAACACACGGCCGCAGAAAGATGCGAGTGAAGCTTACTTTCTTTTAGAAAGCACTCGTTTGCCAACACGTTCTCTCAGTATGAAGATCTGGAATAGATGTTTCCTTTGCAACAAAAGCGTAGTAGAGCTACAGGCGCTCATCGCTGCTTTTTTACCTCCCGATGATGATCGTAATTGGAATACGAGGAAGATGGCAGACCCTTGTGCTCGGTGAACTCACCTCAATCTGCATACTCTTTGGCTGGATCACATGAATCTTGTTCTTGTAGCCACACCAGACCTTATCGTGTACCACAGCCATGCAGCGTATGGAATGGTGAGGCCGACCCAGGTCCATCAGATGATAGTTTGACAAGTCCCACTGACCATCTGTGTGGGGCATCACATACAAAACATACCAGGGCAAACGGGGACATGAAAGTCTGTCTTTTCAACTGGACCTGATCTATATTTTATGATTTGCAGAAGTTTGAAGTTTGCTGGGAATTGAGATATAAATAAGGAATATCCCAAACCTTCAGATCGGTGGAAAATGGCAAGAGTTCCATCTGCCAAAGCCACTAACACCCTTCCTTTAACATGCCTGATTAAGAGAGAGAGAGATCGACACCAAGAGAGAGAGAGAGAAATTTTCTAACACTCAAAATATGTCACAACCACATAACGCTTCTCTAGAACTGACAAGCACCAGTCAGGAAGAGCCCACTCACACAAGACTGAGGACAGAGTCTTTTAGCTTGATGGAGTGGAGACACTTCTTCCAGTTTGTCACAGCAGAATGCACATAGAGCCTGGGAGAGAGAGAGAGAGTACAGAGACGTCACACACCTACTGCAGGCCCGGTCTTTGAGGGGTATTGTGAGATCAGGATCCAGTGATTCAGAGTGGAACCAAAAGATAACGTGTTCATAATATCATTCTGATACGTCGCTCTGGATGGGAGTAAGTGTTTTAAATGTGAATGTAGATGAACCTATAGGTGAGCGCGTGTGTACGTTGTGCACCTCTGGGTGTTATGATACTCACCAGCCATTCTGAGCACCCAGCCACATGGTTGGAGCAACGCTGGTTCCAGCCCGATCGTCTCCTCCCTCTTCCGAGTTGGGAGGCGCCGATGTCACTTCCTCCTTTGTAACACCCCCTTCACTGGATATTTTGGAACAACATACCCACCACAGTACTTTATATCACACATCAGTTTTACTCATCAAAGTATAATACATGCACAGTTTTTTAGGACACATATTTGACCCTTGAGGCACTCCAGACAAGGCCCACTTCAGAATAAACTTACTGGATTTTAATCATATTATACACGTTATTATGAACACACTTCGGATTGCTAACACGCGACAATGAGGTGACAGAAAGACATAATAATAATCTAAATCTAAATATGGTTAGAGTCTAGGGGAAAAAAAGAAAAAAATAGAGATATCACTCAGTGAAACCTTATGTAAACTAGCGCATCACCATTACTTTGAGAAGAAGATTATTATAGCTGACTGTAAACCACTTACTTTTGCACAGATACTATCTTCTAGTGCCAGGCATGTAGTCAAGGTCTGTACAGTAAATGTGTGTGTCTATGCAGTTAGCATACAGGCTGAATATATCGACCTTTACCTCTGTGAATTATCTGTAAAGACATGCTCAGTGAATGGTCCAGATGAGGCGGAGTTTTCGCCGGCTTCGTTAGGCCCCGCCTCCTCGGACACTTCCATGGCCTCGGTGGCCTCCTCTGCTGACTGGGAGACTGCTAGACGGCTACACACTGGAGCTGCGGGTGCTGCAAACACACACACACACACACATACACACATACACGTTACATAGCCCCTGTAAAACACTTTACCAGTCAGAGAGTCAGACTCTGAAATGCTTTACACTTGTGCAGACACAAACGTTTCCTTCATCTCGTAGCGGCCAGTGAGCCGCAGGCCTGCGTGGATCCCGGCTTCCTACACAAGCAGAGACGTGGCGTGCTGGGGGTGGCGGGGCTTGCCTTGTCCTTTGTCCAGCACGGGCGTGTCGGTGCGGGAGGAGCAGTTACTGCGCACCACGCTGCAGTTGGTGGCACAGCCGACCAGCGTGATGCCCGCCAGCATACCCTCCACCCTGCCCGGGTCCTCCGAGCCCCCGTCACCCTGCTGCTCCAGAAAGATCTCACCTGCGGGGTAGTCGCTCTCGCTGGCCGCTACACACACACCAACACACCATCGAGATTAAATTGATAGATTAATTAGATTAATTTAATGCAGGAAAAGCTTGAAGGTAACTGGCCCCACAGAAATGTTACAGCTCTCCCACTTGTGCCCCTAGCCCAAAGCTGGTAACTGGTAAGCTTTTACAAGGTCAGTCTTAGAGGTGATTACGACACTGTTTTATGCAAATAAAAATGCGAAGTGCATACTTTTGTTAGAAGAAACTGAATATATTTGGAAGGAGGAAAGACAAGGAAAACTGGTAAACCCATGTTATGAAATCATTAACAATAGGATAAGCACTTGAATTCAGTGTTAGAGGAGTAGTCTGAATTAACTCCTCTTTACTTTGCATACAAATGCTAGCCAGCTCACAACACATCAGCAAAGCAGTTTGTAATCCTGTGATTACTAGCCACAAATATGAATAAGATTTCAGTCCAGTTTAATCAGTTTCTGTGCTTTCAATCAAAGTACGAGTTGAAGGTCTAGGTCAGGTTAGAATGTGCTATAGAAATTACTCATGTGAAAATCAAATTGTATTAGTAACCTCCCCCCGAATTCTATTCCACTCTTAAGTACTCCAGACTAATACTGGTCCAGACACACCACTGCTGAGATGCGTTCTGAAGAATCAGATGAAATACCTACTGTAACTACATAAACATGTGTGGATTGAACTGATCCACACTGTACTGAGAGTGTGTGTGGCTCTCACCTGGAACACTGGAGATACAGAGGACGTGGGCGTTGCAAACGTTGAACTGGTCCACCAGTGAGCCAGGCTGGTTGGCATCGATGATGACCACTTTACTGGCTGAATGAGTACTAGTCAGGATCCACACACGACTGCTCATGGAATCTGTCTCGTGTAGTTCCTTAGGCTGAGATAGAGACAGGAGGGGGTTTAGGACCCAGGGAAGGAGACAGATAAATAGTGAGAGAGAACAGCAAAAATAAAGAAGGAAGGGAGGAAACAGAGAAAGAGCACAAGAGAACCCTACTTTTCTAACCCTAACCCTAGTTTTTCTTAATGGGCTTTAAAAGATGTTTTGTTTTTTGATCAGTTACTCTATTGTCTTCTCTGATTTCACATTCTGGGTTGACTGTATAAATATAAGACTGTATAAAAATGTTTTAATACAGTTAGTGAAACACGTCAAGTTGTGGTTTTACCTTCTTTTTCTCTGGAGAACTGTGCTCACTGGTGTTTTCTCCCCCATCATCCTCTGCAGTCAGAGGATCCGTGCCATTGGCTGGCAGCTTAACTACTGCCTCATGATTGGAAGTTCTCCAGCCAGTCAAGTCCACTCCTGCAGCACACCACAGCTACACAAAAGCATGGTATGATTTTAGCATACCTCCCTCCTTCAGTATAGATCACACAGATATACTATATAACCAAAAGTATGTGTACACCTAACCACCACTCCTGCATTAACTTTTCAGACATCCTGTTCTAAAACCATGGGCTGTAATAAGGAAATATGTTTAGGAATGCATCCTTCAGTTTTCTGGAAAGGCTTTCTTCAAGAGTTTGGAGTGTGTCTGTGGGAATTTGTGTCAAAAATGTATTTCGGTCAAAAGGGCATTTCAGTTAGAGTATTTGTGAGGTCAGCCATTGATGATGCTCGAGAAGGCCCGTCTCACTGATCCAGAGGCGTTCAGTGGGGTTGGGTGTAGAGATCTGCCCAAGGACACTGGACGTCCTCCACACCAGACTTATCAAACCATGTCTTATGGAACTCCGCTGTGCCCCTTGGACACTTACCCTGTGCCCCATATCCATATCCCAGAGAACATGCTTCCACTGTCCACATACTTTTGACTACATGGTGTATTTGTTGTCTCACTGTATAAGTCTCATCACAGCTGTTGGCATTCTACCTTCCTATTAGGATCTTTCTCCACTAGAGGGCGGCAGTACACCGGTACAGGGACATTCTTCATGCGGTTGTCTTCTTTCTCATTGGCCTGTGAGGAGACAGGGAGGCAGAGCCATATATAAAGAAGCAAATAACAGTGCTGCTTCACTTTACACGTGGAACAGGCCCAATGCTGGGGGCCACATCGTGACCTGGTTCAGACGGCCTTGTCCCTGGACAAACACACAGACAGATGCAGAGAGACGGGGGGGGGGGGGGGGGGGG
>JAOXYF010000001.1:23167973-23188822 GCA_028565775.1 Sternarchorhynchus goeldii | reverse complement strand
ATGTTTGTGTGTATGTGTGTGTGTGTGGTGACAGAGAGAAAGAGAGAGAGAGAGAGAGAGAGAGAGAGTGTAGGAAGGTTGGTTTTGAATGTGTTACATGGGGAAAATACAACTTAAACCCAGTAGTTTATCACGTGAGAGGAGTATGACACATACTAAACATAATACTGCAAAACCGAAAGCAACAACACACTGGTATTAATGCTGGTATGCTTTTGTCACATACAGGAATGTAATAATGTAAGATGACGGTAGGAATAATTTGCTCTCGAGAATTAAACATGTTTGTACAGAAATGTGAGAGAATTAATGTATCGTAGATGCATCAGCAATATGCCGCATCAGTATAAAATCAGTGTAAATTCATTTTAGTGGGCGGGTGTTTACAGATTGAAATATATAATGGCAAGCTCAAAAGGCTATGATAACAAGGTTCCTAATAATTAATTAACGTCCTGAAACAGTGCAACAGTGTCACAGAGACGCGTGTCTCTATCGGATAACCTTGTTTGAACAGCGTAAGCCAATTTATAGTGATGGGGTGGAGAACGTTACAACCAAAACAAACAAGGTAAAAGACGGACGCGCTCACCTCCTCGGCCTGCTTACGCAGTGCCTTCTCGCGCTCATACTGTGTGATCAGTTGCTCGTTGTCTTCCTTGAGAAGTTCGAGTTCCACCTCGTGCTCTTGGTTCTCCGTCAGCACCGCATCAAGATTCTCCAGAACATTCACTACCAATGGCATCAGCTCCTTCACTACCTCCTCGTCGTAGCTCCGGATGAGGCGCTCGAACTCCCGGTAGATGCTGTTGGCCAGGCCCGACACACGCTCCGACATAACGGACACAGAACCATAGTCATCCTGGTAGACGACTTCTTCTAGCTCCATCATCTTGATAGTTTGAGGTTCCTGCTCGTTCAGCCGAAGGAAATATATGAACAAGCGGCTATCCGGATAAACCCCACTCGAAACGACTCGGATGCGAGTGTGTTCTAGTCATCCAAGGCAAAGGTTTAAAAAAAACAAGACGAATTTATAAGGATGTCATCGGGTGATCAAGATGCCACATCACTCCATGGTCGGATGCCAAAAACATCAGTCAGACGAGATGTAGCCTAACCTTGAGCCTATCAGTCGTTGTGTTGCTGTAGGCTAAGCTATTTTTCGTTTATATGACACTGGGAAAAGACGAGCTCTCCTCCCCGCCCGTACCCCTGCGCAAAGGCTACGGCCGCGCTATCAGAAACTCCCCACTACAGCTCGACAAGCCCTTTAAAGATGTATAACCGCAAAAGGAGATCTCGGTTCTGTCGGTCCCATCCCAGCCCCGTGGCGGCATCCATCACAGCATATGTAAAAATGTACTCGACGATCCACCTGCTTCTCAACAGCCGCAGCCCGTGAGCCCAGCCATTGCTGTGCGAAAAAAAAAAATCAATGGAGAAAAAAGGGGGAAATTAAATAAATAATTTAGAAATAAATAGATTACATATAAACAATGGCTTACACTACCCCAGCATTTCGATCCCCTATTGTAGTCTTTGAAAGCATAATGGCAGATTTGTTTTTTGACATTTAGAATCAATCCGGTGTTTCTGGGGGTGGAGAGCGTTCGCGATGTTGTTTCCGTCGCTCTCTTGGCAGGGAATCTCGCTTGCAGGCTACATGGAGGGACCAGCTGACCGATTACAGGGTGACGTCACAGCGTCTGCATTGAGCAAGCTCGCGCGGCGATGTCTCATCGCCGTGTTCCTCCTACAACGGGAGACCGGTGGAGAAAGGGCGAGAGCAGGAGTGGTAGCGGCACGAGACCAATTACAACTGTACCGCACATTTTAACGTTCCATTTTTACTGCGCTCGGCACTGTCCCACTGCTAGTAAAATTCAATGCCGTGTTAATATTACAATTTACCAACTAAATGTCAAATGAATTTTAGATGGTCATGTATACATTGAGTAGTGTGGTGTCTTAAAGGTGTTCCGTTGCGCACTTAAGACAAAAAAAAGTGTTATTTATATCGAAGCCATTATGAAAAGCCGCATAAGATTAGCGCACGAATTTCCCCACCCTGCTGAGGGTCAAAACTTGAACTCGTGGCTCTTTTACCGTGATCGTGAAATATTTTTCCATCACGTCGTTTCAAATAGCGAAGCAATTACTTTATATATTAAATATACACCAAGTGATTTGTCCCTCTAGTTACCAACACTAGCACAATTTTTACGTATAACTCCTGATTGTTTTACTACATAATCCAAGATTTTTGAGAATAAGGACAAAGTTTTTTTCAGTTTCACATTTAAATTGATCCAATTAAGCCGAGTCAAACCAAATAATAAACGATTACTGCTTTGACAAGTACATCCAAACGAATCAATTTAAAATGAAAGCGACTGAAATAGTCACGTGTAGTTTGTTCGGTTTTACGCCTCTTCATTCACACGGAGGGGGAACTGTACCCAAATCACTTGGTTCTTACTCAAACCCGCACAGTAAAACAAGCCAAGATGGCAACGCTTCATATAACCCTGTAGATTAGCTAAAACAAAGACTGCACAAATATACGAATAATCAAAATACGTTTATTGTAACACCATGTTCTGACATTGCAACCACGCTTGCTGGCAGTCACGTACGAGAAACACGCATTCTACACACGTGCTGGGCCTCCCAACTGCTGTTTTAATTTAAAACAAAAAGGTCAAGCTGAAGTTGGAAAAAAAAACACACATATTTATACAGTAAATGGTGAAAATGAACATGACACACTTTGGCAGACTAGTACTAAACATTACTCCCAGAGCACCATATTCATCTATTGAAAGAGTCCTAAATACCTTAAAGATTTGGTAAATCAAAACAACTGAGAATGAAGAAAAGATATTCATCCATTGGTTTACAAGTGTAGACCATCACCTGTTTTGTTACTATATTACAATCTGATTGTGAGAGTTGGTGGGTGTACCATGTCAACATGGGAGTACATCCATTTTGGTATTATGCATTAGACTCTTGTGATTGGCTGCAAGGCCGCCTAGCGAGCACGTCCCTAAGAGCTTGTCTTCCATACTGGAGGGATATCATTAAAACCAGGTCCTCTCATTTTTGTGCTCCCTGAAAACCTTCTGACATTACAACAACCAATCAGAAATTCAGAGAGGGGGGAAACTGTGACTATCTCGGAGTGCATTAGCTGCAAGGGTGTGAGCCAACAGATTGCTCACTTTATTTTCTGAGGTACGTTAAAACAAACCTGTCCAGTGCCCGTTTTGAGGATGCACCACTACGCTGGAGTTTTTCACGTTCCGACAAAACCATTTTGTTTTCTACCAAGCATTATGAAGGTTGCCACAACGACGGACAGCGGTTCCAGTCGAATATTGCATAATGTCTTTCAGTTTCATGAGGGTTGCATTCTATACACCATCACATTGAGAAACCATTTTCTTATTACGCACAAATGAAGCGGCAAGTCTGATTGAATTGAAATGAACCATTTCGCTGATTGAGACTGCAACAGGTGCTCAAACCGTCAGATTAAAAAAGAGGAACATTTTGGGAACGAGACAGAAAGTGCAAAGAGTTCGGGAATGAGAGAGAGAGAGAGAGAGAGAGAGAAGTGGAGAAATTAATAAGTAAGCGCAACAAGAATGCTGGACATTCTGGAAGCAGAGATTTCAAAACAAACAAACAAAAAAAACCATTAGGTAGCAGTGTTAGTAAGAGAACAGACTTAGAGGGGGATGGAGAAACTAAATGGCACTGGTCAGTAGAAGACCACACTTGATTTCCCCCCGGGGGGGCCGAGCACTCTGTTGTGGGAGCGTGGGCGTGGTCCGAGGCGTGGCTCATGGTCCTTCTCTGATGGCTGTTTGGGGGATGGCTCAGCATCCTGCTTTGCTGTGGGTGCAGGTGCAGGTGGCGGTATCTCTTTGGTAGGTGTTGGTTGGGGAGAGACGGTCTCCTTCACTTCTTCTGTCTCCTTAGGCTGAATCACTGACATGCAGATTACATTCATCAAATGCCAAAGAAACTCGCACTCTGAAGTCAGCTGACTTTCCCCAGAATTATGTGCCCTGCGTACAACCGTCAATCTTTACCATCACGAATGACCTCGTTTTGACCAAAGGGCAGGAAGTAGCTGGATGCTTAAGTTTATAATGTAAATGTACTTAGATACTGTGTAAGCAGACAGCTTAATCTAATATACTTGAATTTACGTATACAGACAGAGTATCCACACATTGCCTGAATTTCATGAATGACCCGTTTTTAAAACAGGTCATAGATGAAAGAGGACACTGGAAACACAGCACAATTGTGCAGAATAGACTACAAGTTACATCAGTCAAGTAGATTCTAAGCAAATACAGCCTACTGAAAAAGGAAAGCATGTCCAACATATGTGTGGGAACAACTAATGACTAGTGTACCCAGCAAAGTAATAAAATGCATTTGTACATAATTTACGCTGAAATGGGCCCTTTCCTTACCTGGTGGATCAGGTGTAACAGCCGCACCCACAGTTATGTTGTCCTGTGAAATGGAGGAGGGGGGGGGAGGCTTATCAGGGATCAAGTGATGTAAGAGGAGATGCCTCCACTGACCACCTTTATAACTAGTCATTGCCTTCTGAACTGCTTGACAATTCTAGTTTTCAGTACATGCAGAGTCAGTACAATGACCAGACAAAAATGTTAGTTTCTTCAGTGGTAACAAACCTTTGGCTTGTTTGGATGACTTTTGACAGTGGGTTGGCTTGACTCTGGTCCACTAAAGATGTTGCTATTCACTCCGACTGGAGGGGTGGGCTTTTGATGAGTAGGAGGAGCCTCAGTGTCTCCAAAAATTCCACTGCTCTTCCCACCTTTGAGGAAAACAAAATCAGCACTCACCAAACTTTTAAACCAAGGGCGCATACAATACATCACAGACCGTCTTTAACGTGTTTGAAAAGCAATGAGTCCAATGTGACAAAAGCCAACAGATCACTGCTTGGATCTGCAGGGCAGTACGAGCTTCAATGGGTCCTGTACACACATGGCCAACTATTTAGACAAGCCTCCAAATACTAGCAAATTACACCCAAAACTTAGCGTTACCTTTAATACAGGTGTCATTTGAATGTTTTACAGTTAATAGCTGCTAACTTGCTACTACTGAAAGATTATAACGGCACTGCTTAGGTCATTTCAATGGAACCATGGGGCCCCTTTTTCCAAGTGTTAATTCAATACCCGTTACATTCAGCAGGACCATCTACTGTTTATCACATGAAATGCAGTTTGGTTGTCCGACAAAATAAAAATGTTATCATATGCCCTCACTGTTACTTTATACAAAGTAGCAGCGATTTTACTGCATGGCGGTTACACAAAATTGTTTACAGCATGTTTGTTCTTTTTGCTGAGGATCCATTTCATTGGTGTAGGCTTTACACAATTTCTTGTAGCCTGTATCTAGGAATTCTTGTTTGTACCCACATACTGCACTCATATACCCATATCTGTTCTTAAAAAAGGAGCCACTGTGATTACAGCCACAAAAAGAACCTAAATATAACAGCATAAAAAAGGTGTTTGTCTCACAACTCATCTTGTGTTCAGAGTCTGTCAGCAATACCTTTGGGCCCATTCCACCCTCCCCCCCCCCCATCCCAAAGGGCAAATACTAACATCAGCATGGACTTTTCTAGAACATGCCACAAGCTGAGAGCCAATCAGAAAGCAGAGTCAACAGTGTCTACAAGAGAGCCACTTAAAGTTAAGAATTAAAGTGAAGGCCTGCCTCTTCATATCATTCATGATTATCATTTGTCATGAGACTGAACTTGCAGAACAAGGATGATTTGGATACAGATCAATATTTAAGCAATGACATTACCAGTCTGCTATTTAACAAAAGTGCAGAAACCTTAAACTGTGATTTAGCAAAAATAAACTCCTCCCATTTTCTTTTGAAACCTTTGACCTCAATTGACGGTTTGATTTCATCACAAAGAACTTTCAAATCCACTGTCACCTTCTAATGATAGCAGTTAGAAGTTAGCACAAAGGGACTAGAACTGGTCAGTGACCAACAATGCCTAGTACAATAATGCTCACTGCTGCCAGACAAGGACTGCAAGTCAGTCACAGGGAGTGAGAAAGGAAACATGTGCGTGTGGGTTAACCAATCATACCCTCCTTCTACTACCTGATCACACTGTGGTGAGGATTCTCAGCAAAACGGTTCAAAGAGATCCAAAAAAGAAGATCAAGGAAAGGAAAGGAGTGTTCCGTCTGCTGCAGATTAAAACTTATACACTTACCTGGGGGGTTGGAACGTTTGGGACTTCCTTGAGACTCCTCTGGAGGTGCAAAAATAGTAGAGGCCATCTTATTCGGCCGTCTGGAAGCACCAGCGTCTTCCTCATGGCCACCAAATATATTGCTGCTGCCACCTCCAGGAGGCCGCAAAACCCTGTAGTTATACATACATGCTGCAATTCAATAGTGTGATATATTAACTCTGCAAATTAATGATTAAATTGCTGGACCGTGACATTTATTTGCATCAACACTCACTAAACCAAGAAAAAGGTTTTCCCTAACTCACTGGATTAAATATACAGACCAAATACTGTCTGGTAAAAATAATAATAATAATAATAATAATAACAATAATAATAATAACAATAATAACAACAACAAAACGACTACAAGGTACAGTACAACAAAGCAGAAATCTTCAACACCTAAAGCACCCAATAGCGCCACCCTGCATAGAGGGCGACTCACACTGGAAAGTTAAGAAAGGCGGCAAGGTCGGGCATTCGTGGATCAACAGCAGCAGCATCATCATCATCATCATCATCAGGATCAGTAACTAAATGTTCCACATGACAGTGATGTGAAACAATCTGGCCATATTTAAAAACATTCAGCGTAGGTTACATACAATTTGGCACACGTACGTTACACTTCCAATCAGTCACATAGCTAATTCATTTAGAAAGCGAAATATAGCTACAACTCAGGGCACAGCGTATGTAGCAACGCAACTTAATTAACCTACGCTATTTTCGGGTACATAAATGATTGGTGGATATTCTAAAATATGCTCTATGACAATAAGGCATCCAACTATGTTTCCATCAAACGTAGGTAAAAGTTAAGTTAGAACTTTTCTACTAATAACTTAACTGTTACTTTACTATAACGCTAGAGGGCTAGCTAGCTAGATGGTCTCATGATCAGGAAGGTAATCTAGAATCTCAGGAGCTAACTATAGCTAACGGCAACTGAAGTTCGTAGACTTAGACTACTGTAGACTATTGCTAACATTCTCATCACACTGGACAAGAGTAAGATATTTCCCATTTTTTCCGACTAATGGTGCGTATAACCAGGCATCCTAGATTGTTAATGTAAATTTGCAAGCAGCTCGTTACATGCTAATTGGCAAAGAGGAAGCTAAATTCAAGTTAGCATAGCTAGCTATCTTGGATGTCTGCTAGCTAGCCAAGTCCCCCCTTTTGACTCGAAGGAATTTACCGAGCTAGCTAACTAGCGAACACACCTAGCACAAACTTAAAATTGTTCATAAGTAAGTGGCTCATACCTTGAGCTTGGTTTTGCACTGCTTTCCAGTCCCTGAAACGTATTTGTGGAAGTCATGGTTGCTTGAGTCCTTCTGAAATGAAGGCTAAGTCTCTAGTAATTCTACAACCTTAAAACCGTCGCACTAATGCAGCTGTAAAAGTTGGCCACAAAAAAACTGCATTAAGAGGCAATAACCACGCCCAGGAGGACGGGACACGTGTTTGGAAGTCAAAATAGAGTTCTACAGCGCAATGTAATTGGACCCAGCATTAATCAATCACAGTCAACTGGGATTCTATTGGATAAAATGAACCGTTTGTCAAACCAGATTTGGCTAGTTGATTGGCTTAGTAGTTACTTTTACCGCTTAACCAGTGCCTATGTAAATGTGGAAACTGTTTCTACCGTACTATCCTGGTAAAACAGTAGTTATACACATATATACAAACATTAATTATATACAAATTCAGTAATATAAAGTCTTTATGGGGCTATAGTAAATATATATCTTCTTAAGGTATCTCCTGGATTTTTTATTCCTTAAATCTGCAAAGAAATAGAAAGAAAACAGTTCCGTATCCGTGTTTTAAATCTTTGCCTGCATTAAAAGCATTATGTGGCATTTATGTTGCATTGTTGTTGTATCGTCATACCAATCAGACGACTTTATTGAATGTAAACAATGAAAAATCTATAGTTGAAATTTTGTGAGGTGTAAAACGTATCATATTTATATATTGACAAGTACAATAACCATTAGTACGACTCTCAATAGGCATTGGCTCAACCACGCCCTAACTAGTAGATATATCACGTTCAAACAACGTGCTAAAACTGACCAATCATGGGATTTGTTTTTGAGCGGTCGTGGGCGTGCTAGTGACGCGGTAAAAAAACAGGAAGGTTTGAGGGTGTCAGCGGCGTTGACGGTTAGCTTTGCTCTTCATCTTATAGTTCTCAGTTCGCCAAATCCAGTTTACGCCAGACAAGGTAAAGACAATATTAACGTATAAAGTGAGTTTTTGCAATCGTCGCTGCTCAACCTTACGCCTGAGCATAATGTCTCTCTACCACTTCTCACAGGGTAACTGGTAAACTTAATCTGGTACCTCGCTAAACGTTAGCTAGCCAGTTTGCTAGTTAGCAGAAGGCACTGTTCGAGGGTAAGTTAACTTAGCTAGCTGGCTTAGTGGCACTTGTTGCGTGTTTTATTGTGATGGAAAGAAACTGGTTAGTCAGCGAAATATCTGTTTAGCTTCGTCGTGTTAAGCTACAGAGTTACAGGTTGAGGTCAGATTCAACAGATCCTTGATCGGGTGGTATTTTCACTAGTCACAAATCAGTGCTAAGTGCCTCGCATTTCACTGTGGTGTATATGTTTGTGTGTGTGTGTATGTATATGTATGTATGTATATATATATATATAATGTGTGCCTTTATTAATGTGTCGGATTTAGACAGACTAACGTTTACTAATGCGTTCACTGGGTATGGATGCTCATTTCGGTGACTGTAAGACTGTAGTCACGGATCCCAGCAGCTGTCAACATTTGTCAACATTATTGGTTAGCAAAGCAGCTGTGACCCATCTAAAATAGTTTACATTTTTGACTCGGTATAAGTACCATATTAGCAGAAAAAGAGTTTTGAACTGAAGTGTAAGATTCCACGCAGTTATTCTTCGGCTATTTTCTAAGTTTTGGCACCTTTACAATAAAGATTTTATCAATACTAATAAATACGGAAAAGATCATTTTATTTATGTTGATCACGCGTATATTTTATGTTTAAAAATGCTTCATTTGCTTTTTTGACTAGATTTCCTAGATTGGAAGGCACCCACCTTTTGGCAAATTGGCAGAGTTTATAATGTTGCTGGCAAATAGCTATTAAATGCGGTGTTAAAAGGGATGATTCTGGATCAGAGCAGAACTCTTGATTGTCAGTGTCATCACTATAATAACCATAGTGTTTTGTGACACGTAAATTTTTTGAGTGTAATGTGTAACACCACACCCGCTTCGCTGAGTAAGTGTAGTTTATCTAAACTATCATGTGCATTCTATAGATAACTTGATTCTTACATACGTTTACAGTTGTTTGTGTATTGTTAGAAGATTGTTGATTATTTGTCACCCAGTAAACGTAAACTTCTATTAGAAAACAGTATCAGTTAAGTTGTGATGACGTAGTTACAACAAAGTCCAGACTCAGAGTGACGAGGTGCTGACTAGGATTTTTTATCTTGTCTTAAACGTGGAACAAGTCTTCGTTAAGGTCTGAGGATCAGTCTCGGTCTCAGTCGGTCAGTAGTTCGTTTGCATTTTATTTTAACCATTAATGTGTATGTTCTACACAGATGTTTGTTGTTATGCTCAAAGCACCGAGTTCGTGAGTTGGAGTGTTGCTGTTACTACGAGAGCTAACAGTTGAGCTGCGCGTATTTGAAGCTCAGTCGAAGCAGCAGCGGGGAGAGGACGAGTCTAGCTGACCTCGTTCTTGGTTGGAATATGTTTAAATTGGACAAGTATTGGTCTCCAAAATCTTCGGACTCATGGTGAAGAGAAAGAAGATATCGTCTGCTGTCGAAGAGCTGGAAAATGGGTAACAATGCTTGAAAAACAACCACTTTAAATAGAGGTCGAATGCGCGAAAGATTTTCGTCGTCGTATTCTCGTTTGTGCAGGGCGCTAAAGTGTAGGCGCTCGCGTTTGAATATCGGATTAAATAAAACATAACTCGCTACTCAAGTTAACCAAAACTAGGCAAAGGAGTGAATTGGGATTAATCAAAATATTGTCTTTTGGTTGAAATCGTAAGTGTGTAAATAGGTATTTTTTCGATGTGATTTGTCGGGACGGTGAGAGGGGATTTGAAACAAACAGCGGCGGCCATGTTGAGTTGAAGAGAATGTCGCCTTTCTAAGTTGATCGCTATTTTGTTTTATACAAAATGTTTTAAAATATGTTTAAAATGTGTTTGTCAGGATGACAGTGGGCAATGGAGCCAGCTTGGGAGTCGAGGGAGCAAACAAACTAGCTGGAAAGCTCGAAGCCTGCGAGGATGAGGAGAGTGCAGAGCAGGCGAACGAGCAGACGAGTACAAAGAGAGACGGAGAGGAAACACTTAATCCATCAACTACGGGCAGCTCCAGTTCGCCCCAGACTCTTTCCACCTCATCGCCGAGCCCGTCCGGACCCCAGTCAAACCCTCCGTCCCTCATCTCGCCCCCTCCCGCACCACACAGTCAGGACCAGCATCATTTTCTCCGCTCCAGCGTGCGACCTCCGAGCAAGCGGATCCGGAAAGATATTGCCCCGACGGTGAACGGTCACAGCGGGGCAAGAGCGAAAGGTGAGTAGCTCTGTCGGAGTGTGTCCGCTCACCTGTAATACGGAAACTTTGATAATCATTCATATTTTCGCAGGTGAAGCGCTTATTTAATCGATCCGAAAAATGACCTCGTAAAATTATATAGCTTGGTCTGATGGTAAAAAGCGGTTTAATTGTAAACGGGGAACTAGAGCAACCTCCATAGTAATGACAGTTGCATAGTTGTTTTTACGGGTACTGAGTTAAATGGTTGTGTTGATTAAAAATAAGTTAATTAGGCTGAGTAACATCTATTTACAAAACTGTCACACGTGCTGATGTATTCAGCTGACAAATTGCTATATTTCAACAACCAGTTTAAAAGTTAGCGCTTTTGCCACTGTGAATGTATATTGATGTATTAATTTATTCTTTAATATTGTGATTTCCTGACTGCATACATGGTGTGGCTTTGGCATTTAAGAGCCTGCTTGTTTCATTTGGAATCGGAATTAAATTTGGAAGTAAAATGGAGCCAAGTGGTATTGCTGCAGGTCCTTGCAGTTTTTAAATGCATCCTGGAGTGCATGGTAGATTTTCATATGTGCTGTGTGTGTTTGTGTGTGTGTGTGTGTGTGAGGGAGAGAAGAGTTGGGGGTAGTGTTGTTGGCTTCTTTTTCTCCCCACGTGTTGTTTTTGGATGAATGCATTGAGCAGCAGGTCTGGAACACCTCCGAGTGGCTACACACACACACACACACACTTGCTGGCATGTGTGTACATACCGCCAACATGCAATTCATACACTACAGTGTAAAAAAAACAAAAAAACAAAAAAATCAAGTAAATTCAAATAGTGTCCTTTTTTCCATTCTGTATCTTGTTCATCCTTTTCAAATCTAGTGCATTCCTATTTTTGGAGGCAAGTTGCACTGCTTAGGTAGAACAATTCCAGACTGTTTTGTAGAAGGCATGTAGTTGGACTGACCTGTAATCTTATGTAATCTGCTTTCTGATCTCGGGCTGAATTTCATCACTGAAGCCTTGATGAACCATCTTCTTTTAGAACCTCTGCTAATATCCTGCACCGTTTTGTGTTGTATTTGTCCATCTGTCGGTGAGCTGTTTTTTGTGAGTACCTCTCTGGGTATGATGTCATGTAAACACCCTTTTCTCTCAGTTAGCCTATAATATTCAGAATAAGATCTTGTCTGAATAAACACGTTCCAATTATAGCAAAGGAGAAATATCGCACTACTCATGTCTTTCCACCTACTAGTGCCCAGATGGTTTGGTCTTAACTAATTTACAGTTGGGTGAGTGTTTGCTTTTATATCCTTGTGTGTTTGGGCTGTAGGTTCACTAGGATGCTGTCTACTACTTGGGAGGAAGAGCAAGTTTTTGACGTCGAAGACACTCTCTCGTGCACTCTTGTGCGCTCGCGCTCTCTCTCTCTCTCTCTCTCTCTCTCTCTCTCTCTCTCTCTCACTCTCTCTCTGTCTCTCTCACTCTGTTTTTGTTTCTCTCTGTCCCAGGAGGTGATGGGGTCCCTGCTGTGGCTGCAGCAAGTCATACAGGCTCTGGAGGAGGGTCTGGGGCAGGAGGGAGCTCTCGATCGGCCCCTAGGAATCAGGCACCGGTGGAAAAAGACGAGGGGGGGAATCAGAAACGTGCGCGCAGACAGTGGGAATCCTGGAGCACAGAAGACAAGAACAGTTTCTTTGAAGGACTTTACGAAGTAATCTTTTATTTATCTAGATATCCGTTACATTTTTAAAATTCATGTAGCTCTTTTGATCCTTAGGAATGTTGTGTGTTTCATATTGTGTGTCTGGTAATGTACCATAAAAAAACAACTGTGAAAAATGACCTGTTGGTCGGTCTCCTGCAGAAGTATACGTACACTGTGATTATTAGTGTTGATTATGATCCATTGCTTTTTCTCTTTGAGGACTTGATTTTCTCTCTCTTTTTTTTTTTTTAAAAGCAGTGAATAATTGGTACGTACAATGTTACTCATGGCTTGACTTTTCTCCTTGTATGTTTTCCTCTGTTTCTCTTTCTTTCTCCCTCTCAGCATGGGAAGGATTTTGAAGCCATTCAGAATAACATTGCTCTGAAGTATAAGAAGAAAGGCAAGCCTGCCAGCATGGTGAAGAACAAAGAGCAGGTCCGGCACTTCTACTACAGGACATGGCATAAGATCTCCAAACATATTGATTTCAATAACGGTGAGACACATGGTCAGGTTTACACGCACTGTGGCTTCCGTGCGATAATTAGAAAATAATAGCAGGTTCATAATGCACTTTCCTTAATCCCAGCAGGCTACAAAGCAGCAGTTTGAAACTATGCAGATCGTCCTCAAAGGCCAAATTAAAAATTGGGAGTTTTAAATGGCTTTTTGCTGTTTTTAATTTTTATTTTTTAAACCATCCGAAACATGAGTGTGTTTTTTTTTTTTTTAATAGGGTTAGGTAGAACATTTGGTCGTTGTGCTGTAAAGAAAAACAGCCCCCTCCCTGAAGATCCTACATTTGCGGGGAGGCTGGTGTAGAACTAATGGTGCGCAGAGAACGAGGAGGAGTACAACACTCACAGTGCAGTGGGAGGCTTTTTTGTTTCATACATGGATGCTGTTAAGAAGGGAAAAGCCATCATGTGTAGACACATAAATTTTTTTATTGGTGAACTTGGTGAGATTAAAAAATTATTAATGTGCTCCTCTTTCCGGTGGTGCAGATGTTTATACTCATGTTGATTTTTATCCCCGCTTCTCCTCTTCCTCAGCATACTCCCGTGTGCTGAAGAAATCTTCGCAGGAGCTCTATGGCCTTATATGTTATGCTGAGCTCAGGAAGAAGGTTGGAGGCTGTAAGTAGTAGTTGCATTGGTTATTCTGAGGGGTGGGGCTAGTAACTGTTGCATCACAAAGGGGCGTGTCTAATTGTCCTCTCCGTTTTGTTTTCTCCCGCCACCCTCAGTAATGGATGACAAGAATGTGGCCAAACTGAATGAGCTCATACAGCAGGGGTATGTGTGTGTGTGTGAGGGAGAGCTGAAGAGACTGCAATATATGGATGGATCGTTTTAAAATTGGTGATTGTATAACGCAGGTGTGTTGGTGTTCGTGTGGTTTCAGGGCTACCACGGTTCGCTCTAAAGGCAGGAACCTGAGGATCAAAGCTCCCATGTGTCGTGCGCTGAAGAAGCTTTGTGACCCAGATGGTGTGTGTGTGTGTGTGTGTGTGAATAAGTGTATTCACGGTAGAAGATGATGATGATGAACGTGTTCTGGAATGAACATCTAAAAGAGGCAGAAAGTGGGTCTAGTACTGGTGAGGGTGGGAGTGGAAGGCTGTAGAGCTTGTGGCACACCTCCAGTGTGTAGGTAGGGTGAGTTCAGTGTTTCTAAGGTTACTGACTGTGTGAATGACTATGGGAGGGGACTGAGGTTATGGACAGAATGGGGAACAGTCAATTTAACAGCGTGTCTTTAGCTCTCTCTATTTCCCTCTATTCTTTCTCTCAGGAGTGAGTGATGAGGAAGACCAGAAGCCCGTTCGGTTGCCGTTGAAGGTCGCCGTGGAGTTGCAGCCGCGTAGTAACCATTCTTGGGCTCGAGTTCAGAGCCTGGCCCACAATCCTCGGCTCAGGTGGGTCATGCAGCTAAGCATGGCATGCTAGGCTCAGGCCAGCTTCGTATGAATCGGCTTCGAACGCGAGTCTCGCGTCTCTCGGATATCTTGAACGTCTCTTGAGCTACAGAGTGTTGCGGTTCAACGGCTAATGTCTGTATTGTTCACAAGACCGGATTTCAGCTAGACTGAAATCAAAGAGGACTTGAATACTTCTGGTATTCCCAGTCTGGATCAGTGTTTGAATGGGGGGGGGGGACTGACCTGCAGCTTCTGGTCTGTTTATATTACGCCTGAAAGTTGCTCGTGCCTTATCAAACAAACCTTAAATATGCTGTACTCTTGCCACATGACTCACTCACCCGTACATCTGCGTTATATTTAACCTCGTGCTGGTGGTAAAAGCGCAACATGGTCTTATCCCTGGTGCTTATCTGTTTATGTGGATATCTGTCTCTGTTGCCTGGCTGCTGACATCATGTGCTTGTTTTAGGATGGTTGTCGAGTTGCATAGGAAGGTGTCCAGCCTTATCGAGTTCCTCAAACAGAAATGGGCCATTCAGGACCAACGGATTGTATCCTTTGCTATGCAGACATGTGTCAAAGAGAAACCTCGTCGCTGAGAGGATTCGGGAGGTTTTTCCTGTGTGTGTGTGTGTGTGTGTGTGTGTGTGTGTGTGTGTGTGTGTGTGTTTCAGGGATTTGAAACAGATTGAAGCTTTTTTTTAAAAATTATTTTATTAGTTCAGTGTAAAGTCCTTAACTCCAGTGTGTGTAGCTTAAGAGCCTGGCGGAGCGAGAGGCGCTGGAGAGTGTAGCCCTGCCCGGTGAATCCGAGGAGCTCTTCCTGTACCCTGCAGAGAGCAGCACAGTCATCGCGTTGCCTGGGGTGGCCCGTGTGGTTCACTCCAAAGCATCCTGCACAGTACATTGGCAGGAAAGCGGGCGTGGCCGTCCAGGAGTGCGGGACCTGCCCGCCGCCCACATCCTGGGCATCCAGCCTGCGCGAGGGACAGGGAAACCCAGCAAGGGAGGCCTGGTGGGCGGGGACTCGAAAAGAACCGAAGGACAAACCCCCGAGGGGTCGGACAGCAACACATCTGCTCCTGGGGCAGAGGGCAATCCAAACCCAGTTCATAACACTACCATTCCCACTCCTGTGGGTGTGTCCGCAGCTCTGCCCTCCTGCCTAGGACAGGAGGGGAGCTCAGTGGTGACCCCTGACCCAGTGGGGACCTCTCACACTCAAACGTGTTCTAGCAGCAAGGCTAAAGAGACTGTCGGTCAAGGAGATTCCGCCCTCCCAGACCATAGCAAAGAGGAGCCTGCACCAGGAGGCGGGGCCGTGACCGATGGAGCTCCGCCTCCTCCACCTCCTGAACCCTCAGGACGCACCGAGGAGGCGACGGGAACCGGCCGCTCCCCACAGCAGATCCGCGAGGAGGGCTGGAGCTCGCAGGGCTCGGAGAACGTGACGCTGGCCGAGCTCTACCTCATGCTGGGCAAACCTGGGAGGCTGCAGTTGGAGTATGAGTGGCAGCCCAAGCCCCGCCCCTCAGCCCTGCCATCTTCTCACCGCGTGCTTCGCTGTCTCCTCAGACTTGTCTCGTCGGAGGTGAACCCCAAGCCCGTGAGTCTCCGTGTGTTCTTCCCGATCTTCACCGTGACCTTCTGCTGGCACTTGTTGTTGACGTTGCACCACATGCAAAGTGAATTCACTCCGAATGCGTCTCTCTCTCTCTCCTGTCGTCGTGACTGTCCTGCTCCCCCAGGCTCTGGACGTGTGCTCGGTGGGGACGTCCCCTCTGAAGCCGGGCCAGGACGAGCAGTCCCTGACGCCGCCGGGCAAAACGCAGCCCGGAGGGACCAGGAGCCCCAGCTGCGGGCGGCAGCAGCACGCCGCTCGCTCCAAGTTCCTGCCTAACGTCGGCGGGGCAGGTGCGTCCCGCGTCCCGCCGGTCCGAGCGAGGGTTGAGCCGCGTTGGCACTCGCTCAATTCACGCGATGTCGCTTCGCAGGTGCGCGGAATCTGCCGCGGTCGCTGCTGGTCGCCGGGGGCGATGGTGATGGGGCCGTGTTTGCCGTGCCGACGACCCTGCCCCCCAACAGCTCCCGCCACTTACGGATGTTCTCTCCCAACAAGGAGGCAGAGCTAGCCTTCCGCCAACAGCTGGACTCCATCAGTGTGAGTTATCCGATGTACACCTCGAACCCTGATCTAGGACCGGCTTAACCAGCAAGCCAGAACGCACCTCTGCAGAAAAGTGAAGCGCTCGGTTTTAATGGTGCGATAATGGGTAATGATGCGCGATTCCTGTAACGTTCTACAAGTGAATGAGGAAATGTGAAAATCTTCGTTACTCACAATTGGACTAAAAGCTCGGGGAGGTGTTTTGTAAGGTTTCGCAACCCGAAGGTGGTTTCCATCCAAGCCTAGAGCTGCTTTCTTATTAACATCATTTGCAGTTATAAAGAGTTTGTTTGGTGCCTCGCTGAACTCATCTGTTGCCGATTTGAACTGGAACCCTTGAGGCCTAGAGACCCAGTTCATTATTTACAACCGGCCCGAGAAGCAGAAAATGAGGATGTG
This sequence comes from Sternarchorhynchus goeldii, assembly GCA_028565775.1. NCBI lineage: Eukaryota > Metazoa > Chordata > Actinopteri > Gymnotiformes > Apteronotidae > Sternarchorhynchus > Sternarchorhynchus goeldii. The sequence continues at coordinate 23,171,696 of JAOXYF010000001.1, read as the reverse complement.
CAGGGAGGAGAACACGTTTGCACTGTCTGTGTGTGTGCTGGTTACACAGGTGCATCGTTCAAGATTATGATGGTTCTAAAGTCATACGGTTTGATGGGCATTTATAGCAGGATTTGGCAGAGAGAGAGGAGACGGTGCTGAGACTTTCCGTGGACGATGTTTGCATTCCTCGTTTCACGTACCATTGGAAGCATATTTCTTCTTTGCATTGCTCTCATGCAGAAATCCAACACAGTCGATTTCCCACTGGAAAAAAAAAAAGCTTCTCTTTGTCATTATTGTTTCCGAGTTTTTTGCTTTGGTAACATTTTAATTTTCTTCTTTTCAGTCAGATATTTTCCTACTGAAGCAGAGGAAGGGCAGGAGTCGTCCCCTGAGAAAACCTCTTGTCGTGCAGGTGAGACGAATAAACTAGAAAGTGACTTTTCGCACGTGTTCACATTAGAGGCTACATCACTCTGTGCTCCTGACAATTCCGACTTCATGCTCTTGAATGTGAACACATCCGTCCTCTGAAACGGTATGAAACGCATGTACACACCGATGCATTTTGACGCACAAAACTCCTATTCACGAGATGTCGTGGTATTTTTAAAAATGTCAAAGCAGTCACACTTGTGGCTCTTCAGCTGTACATGAGCTGGTTGAGGAGCCAGATGGACAGATTTTGCCGTTTGCATAGCTACAGTTGCTACTGCTGTTGATCTCCGTTGTTCAGTCTCTCTGCCGGTACTGGAGGACTACAGCACTAAGCACGTATACTGGACAAAGCCACATGAATTCGGTTTGATGGTTCACATTCATGTTGCGTAGCCACGAACTTGGATTCATTTTCAATCTAAGACCACATAAGAAAGTGACTCGAATCTGATTTGAAAAGACGTATATGTGAACACAGCATTTTTACTGTCAAAACTGTTTTCTCTTAAAATTTGTTCACTTGTATTAAATGTTTTACCTGCAGCGAACACTGTTGCCCCGAACAACAGGAGACAGCTCCCAGCACGTGTGCTCCTTCTCCATTCTCTCCAACTCTTCAGCTACGGGTAACACACACACACACACACACACACACACACCATTTACTGTTTGTTCTGGTAACGTTTTCTGTTTGCTATCATTTTAAGAGATTAAAAGAGTGCTTTTCATTTGTCGTCTTTGTTGACGATTCTCCTATAGGCACTGGTTCGTTTCGGCCCATCCAGACCCGGCTACCATCAACGCGACCCGTTCCTGTCAGAGCCTCACCCACTACAGTGAACCCTACGTCCTCTAATCAGCTCTCCAGTAAGGCTACTGTCTCACCGCCTAAAATGGCGCTGGCTCTCTGCGCCTGCGTTATCTGCTCCTCTTAACTGCAGTGCCGAGAGATTCCCTTTCTCTCTGTTTGTGTTTCAGGTGCAATTGATCTGGCGGCGAAGTCTGCAGGAATTATCCCAGGCAGCCCCTGTCGGGAGCTGGAGGCCCCTGCTCTAGGGCCCAGTCTCCTGGAGCCCGAGGCCACTGCACCTCCAGTGTCCACTGCACCTCCAGTGTCCACTGCACCTCCAGTGTCCACTGCACCTGAGCCCGAGCTGCTCCAGCAGGAGCCAGAGGAGGTGAGGCGGACAGACAGACAGAGATGCTGCAAATACACACAACAGTTTTTCATGAATGAGTAGTTTGTTTTCAGATTATTTGTGCTTGCCAGCATACACTGCTTGTGTATTGTTGTAGTGGAAGTAAACATTGCATTCTCTAGCATGTTTTGGTGAACGTTGTACACTAATCATGATTGACTTAATTTTTTTATCCTTGCTGTTTTGTTAGGGTTCCTTGCAGAACGGTGTTGCTCCACCATCTCCAGGGGGCGGAGATTCCCTTTTTGCACCTCCCAGTGTTGCTTCCCTATTGGACATTTCTCTCCCTGGCCCCCCAGACGAATCCCTCCCCCCTGGAGAATCAAACACTCACATCAGTGACTCCATTATTGAGCTCGCAATCAATTCCGCACACTATGGTGGGTGTTTTAAATACTGCTTTAATCTGTGGGTCCTTTCACCTTTCCTTCCGTCTCGTGCTCACTTGTGAAACTTTCGTAGGTGATGGATCCTCGCTTTCTCCTCCAAAGCTCAACGGCAGTGACAGGTCTAAGCTCCTCCCCTCACCCAGCGACAGCCCCGCCCACAGCTGGATGCCGTCTCCAACACACGACCCTCAGTGGTATCACAACGACTCGAGCGACTCCACATTGGGCTGCCTGCTCTGTGAGTCCTCATTCGAATGGTCTCAAGCACCGTTATACTTGGTGTAGGGGTGTGCATTGAAAATATGTGAAAAATGAACAAGAACATCTGTAGTTTAGGTAAAGAATGGTACAGGGTATAACCTGTGACTGTACTTTTTTTCTAATGTAATGGTTAATCATATCAACTGAGAATTACATGCGTCTTTTTGAGCTTTTTAAGATACAAAAGATTATACATGTTCCTCCCATGGGCTTTCGTGATTCTGCACATCTCAATATGTTAGATGTGGGATTCTGAGCGTTTAAAAGTTTGAACTGTTAATGCTTTTCCCCAGCGTTCCAGTTGTGACCCTGGAGCGCTCCTGCACTATACGTTTTTCCCTTCTAACCCACCTCTACCGCCTCCTCCGCACACGTTAAACGCGAACCAAACGGAAGCTGCGATCAGGGATCGAGACCCGGGACGTGATCAGTGTCCTGTCTGGTTTTCCCTCGCTGCAGCGAGCCTGGTGTCGCCCGATAAGACGCGGCGTGCCGGCGTGCCCCCCGGAGGCCCCTCCAGTGGTACTGCTTTACTGGGCCCCAGCCTGCTCGACAGCAACTCCCACGATTCCTTTCAGGCTCGCGACCTGCCTGACGTGGTCGAGGTGAGAGCCTGCACTAACCGTCACTCAAATTTCAGCATCATGTTTGCTCTGATTGGTCAAAATTGAACCACGTGACTACTGTGATGAAGGGGAAAAAAGGCTAGTGGTTTTGTAAAACCTTTTGGAGTCATGCTTCCAATCGTGTAAGGTAGAGATTATTTATAAAGAGAGCTACTGTTCCTGTTTGGTTTGCACAACATGCATGTAAACATGCTGAAATTAAAGCTGACCTGTGAATTTTAACCCTCACATTTACCGTTCCATTAAAAATTCAATGTGACCAAAGAAACAGAGGTGTTACTACCTAAATGTTTTGTGACTGCACTGGAAGTTACTGGCTGCACAATCACCAGTCCTTATGATGGCGGTGATCTGTACACGGCACTATACCTGAATATGGCTATGTTGATTATTATTTTGTGTGCAGGTGGATACTCAGCTCGCCTGCATGATGAGTGAGAGCAGTGTTGACCTTATCGACCGCTTCAATGACCTCGCCAAAGAGCTATCTGTGTCCGAGCCCAGCCTCCCTCCTCCAGGGGTCTGAGGTGAAAGGTCAGGGTTAGGAGTTTCAACCCCTCCTACATCTAGGGCGCGCGATGCTAGTTCGACTGTCCAGACCCAACCCTGAAACACGAACATGTGAATTACAGTTTCTGTGTGTGTGAGTGAGTGAGTGAGACGGGGTGAGAGAGAGAGGTTCAGCTTGTTGTAAGTGCAATAAAGACTGCTCTGATCCTAAAGAGCCAACAGGAGTGCGCGCGTGCGCGCGTGCGCGTGTGTGTGTGTGTGTGTGTGTGTGTGTGTGTGTGTGTGTGTGTGTGTGTGTGTGTGTGTGTGTGTGTGTGT
>JAOXYF010000001.1:23140432-23166725 GCA_028565775.1 Sternarchorhynchus goeldii | reverse complement strand
GTGTGTGTGTGTGTTTGTCAGTTCTGTGGCTGTTGTCTTGTGAGCCACGCCTGGGACACTTTCTTTAAAAAAAAAAAAAAAAAATGTAAAAATTAGTTTACAAAGCAACCTCATGTACAGAAAACATAAGATCTGCCATACCTGAACAAATATTGCCTCCTGTAAATCCTTTCATCCTGTTTGTCTCGCTCTTTGTGCATGCGTGTGCGCGCGCGCACACGCGTGTACGTGTGTGTAAAGAGCCACGGACCGCTGTTTCCCGTGTTTTGTCTTAATGTTTGTTTTTTTTTATGGATGCTAAAGATCTATCCTTAATTATCCTACGCAAAATCCTAAAAAAGCCATATGTGTGCGCGCGCACGTGTGGGTGTGTAGCTCTTTGTGAGGATCAAGTGTCCCACTGGTCATTGGACAACATCAGTATTCATCACAATTCGATGACATTTGGATGGTTCAATGAAAGACACTGCAGCTTTTAAAAGAGCCACAAGAGCCTTTTGGTTATTGAGGTTAATGTTGGGTTTAGGTATAGGAATTAGCATCATTTAGCTGCAGTAAGAGAAGTCAGTGGAAATCTATACACCACAGAGACAGTAATATAAACCCTGTATATGTACACATTACCCCAGCAGTCTTTTACTCTGGCTTCCATGGTCTGATTGGCTTGAATGAATTAAATTTTTAATTCTTATGCCGCACAATTGTTTTCTTATGGGAAAACTAGTGCATTTGAAATTTCTCCAGAACGAAAAGCAGCTAAGTACAAATGCATTCCAGCCTGCCTAACATTAGACAGAAAATACACATTAATATACTACCGTAAAGTACCCTATAGTAGTAATATAATTGATGGTAATAAAATCATCTAACACTAAAAACACGTTTCTTTCTATGGATTTTGAAGCCATTAATTGAATGGTTGGTTGATAGGGCATGACGTCAATGTTGATGTTTGTTTTGTCTCTGATGTAATGAATGAAAGAATGTTTTTGATGTAAATAGACCGTAACAGATTACAGTATTCACTGCGCTTTTTTAAAAAAAAAATAACATACTGTAAATTATTTGCATTATTTATTAATTTACATGTTGCAACGTGTAATTTTTTTTTTTACTTACAAGGCATCTAAGCTTCTTTCTGCTGTTTTAAAGATCTCTGCGTTTGTAAAAGGGTTTTATCCTACTATGTAAAAATAGAATTCCAGAAACGTGGTTCTTGGTGTTTCTTGCTGTTTTTTTTCATTTGAATCAGACAAGGAGCGCATTCTTGACTATTTGTGGCCTAAAATTTGACCTACAATACACAATCTGACCGTTGTGTATGCTCGTGTCCAGATGGATGCAACGAATGGTCCCTCCTACCCGCTTGTTATTGGACAATAAAAGCCATGCGACTTTGTCACTTCCTTGTTTAATCACATGGGTGTTAGCTTCCGGTAAGTAACTTGCAGATGTTTATGTAGGTTACCTAGCCTTTTGCTTACAAATATTTGGATAATTTGAAAATATATTATATTGGAATAAAGATTAGCGTTTTAGAATATCTAAAAATCTAGAGTTCTGATTAGTAATTGAGTCATGAACAACCTGATTCTATGAGACTACAACTAAAATGAATTGGCTGGCTAGCTAGCTCGCTCGCTTTAAAGATTATGCTCAATCTGCTGTCCGTGATGACCAAATGTATTAACTAACGTAGGTGATGTAATTGTGCACCTTTGCCTGTTGTCAGTCGACAAATGTCCGAACAGGTTAACCTTTGGTTTGCCAACACACTTTTTTTTTGCCTAAGTTGCAAATGGTGATCATGGTAGTCCACATTATGTTAAAGTGAAGGTGGAGGTATAGATGAGAGAATACTTATGATGTGTGTATATGTGTGTATAGCCGAATGGAACGGTCATTGGGTGTAGGAGTGGGCGCACTGGCTCTAGGGACGGCTGGTCTACTGCTGTTATTAAAGATCATCCAACGAGCGAGAGGCAGGCAAAATCTAAAGGACAAAGTCGTGGTCATCACGGGAGCCAGTTCTGGCCTGGGCAAAGGTAAAGAATACAAAGATCTAATAGAGATGTTTGTGTGTATGATTTATGATTGCGAGTGAATGTTTCCATAGAATGCGCGCGGGTGTTCCATGCTGCCGGGGCGCGGCTTATCCTGTGTGGACGGAACCAGAAGACACTCCAGGAAGTTGCTCAGGAGTTAGGAGCCGTGACGGATGGCAAAAGACGGGTACACACAGAGCTTCTCTTACATACGCATGTCTTACACGCAGTACATGCAGTTCTTGCGACTGAAGACGTATTTGATACGTTTAATGTGTACATTAAAACATTTTCAAAATAAGCGTACTAAGATCGAGTTAGTGAGTTATCAATTTATTTAGAATATAATGAAATGTTTCATGCACAAAATTTTTATTAAAGTTTTTATTAAAGCTCAGATCCTCAAAGCTGGGTTGTGTCCTCTTGTTTTTGTCAGACCTATATACCTTGCATAGTCACCTTTGACCTCTCAGACACGGATACAATCTCCAGAGCAGCAGTGGAGATTCTGAAATGCCACGGCCACGTGGATGTCCTAATCAACAACGCAGGCATTAGTTACCGTGGCAGCATCCTGGAGACCCATGTTTCTGTGCAGAGGGATGTCATGGAGACCAACTACTTTGGCCCTGTTGCCCTTACTCAAGGTACATCTACTTGCTGGGTAATCTGTAATTGTACTAGTAACCGTGCACCTCTGTAGTGGAATAACAGTGACAATTTGTGCCTGATGTAACGTGTATTGTATCAGAAAAGTGAGTTTGAGCAATGAGATGTATAGAGAGAGGCGTAGCTCCACCAGAGTTCAGTTATCATCATCTCAAAGGAATTAACTTAAAAAAAAAAAAACAATGACTGCATAATGAATTGGCCAGTATGAATAAATAATGCCTAGAATAATGTAACGGGAATATAAACAAGCAAAAAAGATGGGTGTGCAATCTGAAAAGGACTATAGCCAAGCAAATGATCACTAAAAATGACTTCTGAAATACCTAGTTAGTTTAGATGTATAAATTGTCATTAATTCATGCTCATTTTATCTGCTGCAGCTTTTGTTTGTGAGGCCTCCTCAATTTCCCAGGTGCATTAATGCATTTGGCTAGATCATCTGATGAAATCCTAACCAAAAAATACAACCAAATAGTAAATAAACTTATATAAAATGTATTTGTGTGTGTGTATATATAAGCCTGTACTACCTATATAGTAACTCTGGCTACAATGCTACATCATATAAAGTACTAACATTGTCAGAAGCAGTATGCATCCATACACAAGGATGTTACTTACACTCGTCTGTGTTTCTCTAGCTATTCTTCCATCCATGGTGGAAAGAAGAAGTGGACACATAGTTGCCATTAGCAGTGTGCAGGGGAAGATTTCCATCCCTTATAGATCTGCCTGTGAGTACACGTACGTGGATCTTTTGGCATGAGTGTTTTGTGACTGCAGTGCCTGACGTGCATTTGTTTGAAGGGTCTCTGTCCTGAATGCTGTCACTTACACTGCTTGCTTGAATTGACGGCTTATTTTTGAAGGGGGGGGGGGTGTTACAGGACAGTTCTAGCCAGACTCCGTCTGTCGTTACCGTGGTGATCATTCCGCACCCACAGGGATCCACTGCACTGTCCATTGTGGGTAGCAATGGCTTCTGTGATATATTCTCGGTTCGCACGTGACGCTGTAGATTGAGGCAGGAAACTGCCTGCTTAACTTCACAAATGGAATGCACCATCCATCTGGCACTCAGTTTCACACCTCGTTTGAACTCATGAGGATTCATGAGGTCTGGCCACGAACACACTGGCCAGTGTTCCGCCTCGCTCACTAGGAAACGCCACACAACTTATACAGGTGTGGGCGTTCTCAAGCCATTCCGAGTTAGCGCCCTTTCATAATCAATTTACATACTGCTATCCATGACTTTTGGCACAACGTTGTATATATGAGATTTTGATTAACTACTTCTGTTGGCGCAAATTTGTGGAATTACTAAATTCCGGTGTAATTCCACATCTTTGCCAGGAAGCCCAGTTAATACTGAGGTTTTAAATGTTCATATACCAACATATGGACTGTAAATAATGCATCCTAACATATGGAATGTAAATGATTTATGTTCAGATGCAGCATCCAAACATGCCACACAGGCCTATTTTGATTGCTTGCGGTCAGAAGTGGAAAGGTTTGGATTACAGGTGTCCGTCATCAGCCCTGGATACATCAGAACTAACTTGTCAGTCAATGCTGTTACCGGGGACGGCTCTAAATACGGAGGTGAGACGATGTGCTTCTTGGTTCTGAGATGTCTGTACTTGAAGCATAAAAGATGAGGCTTTAAAGCATAAAATGTCTGTCTGTTACACTTGTTTTACTGTTCTTTGTCTCTCAGTAATGGACAAGACCACTGCAATGGGGTGGGAACCAGAAAAAGTGGCTGACGCTGTTCTGAAGGCTGTGAGTTATCGACGGAAAGATGTTCTGCTGGCTGGTCCGCTGCCTGTTCTCGCCGTGTACCTCCGCACTCTGTGGCCCGCTGCCTTCTTCAGATTGATGGCCTCTCGTGCCAAAAAGGAGCAGAAAGTTAAAGAACAGTGAGCGGGGAAACAGAGGGTTTAAGTCTTGTTTCAGTGGATTTTGATAAAGATGTTTTTATGTTTTATTGCATATTGAAGGTATGGGTTCAATAAGCAGTACAGAAGATGAACATGTTTAACATGTGCAGTTTCCAATATTGTCATTATGTAATAAGGCTGCTGTATGTGAAATAAAACATGGATGTTAAAAGTTCTGTATTAATCTTCCTGCATTTCTGTCCTTCCATGATTTTCCCCACTTCTTAATAGGTTAAAAAGTAGGTTAAACTTAACTTTGAGTTTTAGTAGGAGGTGTTAAGCTTCATGGGTTTGCATTATTTTGATCTATTCACCTGACCAAGCCAGACCAACTAAATGGATCACCTAGTAATTAGATCAAACCTACTCAACCCTCTTAGGTCTTGATCTCTAGTTCAGATAGGAATGATTTCTACAGCCGTTTCTGTTGTTTTGCTTCTAGCTTGCATTAAATTTATCCCATGAGTAACACCATACTGTTGCTATGTGTGGGTTTTGCTGTGAGGGATAGACTGGCTAACGTTTTACACCTAGTCTTTTAGAATGACACACCTGTGGTTCATACCCTCACCTTCCAGAGGAATGTGCACACAAATTCTTCTTTTTGGTATCGACACAATGCATGACTACATAGCATTTTTGCTGAAAGGTATGCAGACTGTGATCTAATTCTGTTTTATACCACCTACTAACAGTTTACTAACCCAGTTACCATTTCCCTGGAGAATGGAGTTAGAGAACAGTAGGAACAGATGCCACTATCAAGCTCTGCTACAAGTATGATGGCCATGCAAAATGTCTGTACGTTTATCAGTGAAGAGACTGAGTTAATAAATGCTTCTTTAAAGATGACACGTGTGTAAATGTTTAACATGGGAATTTTGAAAATGTTTCAAGATTACTTTATATACTTGTCCATGTATAGTCAAAACATTTTCCGAACTGTGAAATTCCATAGGACGCTGCCTACTGCCAGAGTCATTTCTCACATTGGGCCTGTTCAAAGTAACTAAATACTCTTAGGCCCTATAGTCTTAAAGAGCAAAAGGGTGATTAATTAAACCAACATGCCAATTACATCAATAAAGCCAAATTTTTATAGGTACAAACATGGCCAGTGGTCCAATCCACTGCAGTACTATTTCATCGACAGTTCTCTCCCCCAGATCATTTGGACATTTCAGTAAACTTCCAAGATTGTATACTGGCTCATAAAAGGTTCTCTTGGAACCATCTGTAAACATCCAAGATACTAACTGATAATTTAGTGACAATGTTCAGTTTTAAAAGGAACATTTTAGACATCCAGTCATCCGCTTTCACCAACTCATGTTTAAACTGAAGCTGGATTTTCAGTCACAGCTAATTCTAATAGTCACAATATGAATTTAAGCATTTTGCCAGTGACCAGCTAGTGTCTGTATCCAGAATGCTGAACCCTAAATAAGTGAATGCTTCTTTACTGTACATCTGTTTGAATAATACAGATTAATGTCAGTTCACTGTTCACAATGCAGTTAATCTTTTTTCCCCCACTGGGAAACGTTCATATGAAACGTTGTAAATGTTTTGGGAAACTCTGCAATCAGAAGTTTCTGATTGGATGTCTACCTAATGTATAACCCAGATAAATCCCTGACCATACGGTCTAAACTCCATCTCAACTACAAATGGCTTCTTGAAATACAAACAGGTATGAAATTTTTAAACACCAAAAGTACAAAATAAACATTACACTGTTGGTGTGGAACGAATGCCACCTTTAAGGGGGAAGGAAGACACGCCTCGGAGAGCTGCGTCACTGTCTGAGACTGTAGGGGTGACGAAGAACTACAGAATCATCTTGATTCACAGGCTACTCTGACTCATGTGAGATGATACAAGGTTTACTTTTACAGGACACAGCGCACAGCAACTGGATCCATGAGCACTGATCAAGTAACTATCAACCCTTTTTGCTTCGTAACATTGTCTACATTAAAAAGTCTTACACAAAGAGTATTAAAATGTGCCGTTATATACCATCACACAAAAAAACCCACAATACCTTTCAATAAATCTTTTAGGATGAAGTGACCCTGGCTTAATTACCATTACCGGACAACCAAAGTCACAAAGACCTTGCTTGCTAGACCCAATAATAGGATTAACAAAAACTGTACAAAAGTATTTGCATGTAGGTTACTTTCGTAACATGAATAATTCAAAAACACAGTTTGGCAGTGAATTAAGCTCAAATGAAAAATCAGCAGAGATGACATTGAGGTTAAATCTCCTACTGTTTAATGAAAAGGTGATGCACCAAGGCAGGGTACAGTAAAACTACACAGGGGGGAGGGGAGAGACGACTCAAAGGTTATACTTAAAAGGTCTGTTTGTTTCACCTGTCCGCCATGCCTTCGCAGTCCAGTGGGTCATTGCCCAGGTGCGGGAACACAGCGCATGTGGCAGGGCAGGGAGAGGCTGGGAGGACGCCGAAGGACGAGAAGAGACCGCGAGGGGCGGGGCAAGTGCATTGCTGATGTCACTTCAGAGTAGAGAAAAAGGGTAAGAATCTTCATTCTAGTTTTACAATAATGAACCCCCCTGATCCACCTTCTCTCCTATTCATCCTCCCATCCTATCCAATCTGATCCGATCTGACCAGTTGCTCCCTCACCGTTTGAGCACAGATGGAAGAGAGTGAGGGGGAAAGTGCCTCTGGTTTCTTCACATTCATTCCATTCTGGTTTTTTTTTTTTTTTTTTTTTTGGCTCTTTGCGGTTGCCCTCTCCATACATGCGTCTGTCTGCTTGTTAGCATTCTGTTGTATCTGTGTGGTGTATGCAAGTATTTCTATTTAGTAGTGCTTTTCGTCTCCCCACCAGTGTGTCTGTGTGTGTGTGTGTGTTTTGTATACACGTGTATCTTTGTGTGCTTGCAGCAATGCTCATACGGCATACAGTTCGTAGATCTTCTTGGCGCAGTAAGCCAGGGCGGCGAGAGCTATCGTGTTGTGCAGTCTTTTTCTGTGCACGTCGTCCCGCCGCACCAGAACCACGGGCGTGGACGAGGTGAGCGTGTGCAGCGGCAGCTGCGACAACTTCTGACCGTCATACTCCACCTGGTACTTGCAGCAGGGGTCGAACTGCCAGGATATGCCGTAGAGGGCAGCGCATGCCAGGCTGAGCGCGCCCGCCGGCAGCGCGACGTAGCGCGAGTAGTCGGCGGAAAGGGTGAGAGGCGTCAGGAGGCAGGCGGCCCCCGCCAGCACGGCCGTCTTGTGCAGGCAGTTCCCCACGGCCACCCAGCGGGCCGTCTCGTCTCCGATGCGTGTGGGCTCGATCACGATGTAGCGGTACTGTGCTTCCAGGGCCTGCTCCAGCTCGTACTCAAACTGCTCCTGTGCATTCTCGCCGTTGTAGATTTCGTGAACGATGTAACACTCTGCTGCCGCCATCACTCCCCTAGAGAAAGAAGATAAAAAGAACGAAAGAAGCCAGTCACTATAACTTCATGTTGGTCTTTTACTCTGATTATTTGCCTATAGATAAAATTTGCATTTCTTGAAAGGCATCACTGTGTGTAAACCTGACTCACTGAAAGTCTGAAAGCCAGAAAGAATGAATGAACGGTTTTTGTACTTTGTCTGAAAGACACAGAAAACTTGCTCACCTGTGGCCTTCGTTTATAGTCGACGAAACCATGCTGCCCAGATAAAACTAGCAGTGAGAGGTAATACGCGTACAGTGACAAATCATTAAACTATCTAAACTAAATAAAACTACGATTATTAATATGTGCTTTATGTGAAATTAGCTCGTGGGTTAACCTTGCTGTGATAAATAATGCCACAATTCAAACAGGAATCTCACCAGGATATTTTCTGGACAATAAATATTTACTTCAGCAAATTGCAAGTTTGCCAGCATAACTATCCATAGTTTGTAATTTTGTGCTAAAAATTGCATTAACCAGATAGCTAGCTAGCTAGCTAAAATATGTTTTAGCTAGTCAGTTAGCTCGCTAAGATAATTCTGTGGTAACTCAATCTGTGAAATGTGGTGTACACTTCCAGACAACATCCCCGAGTAACTATTTCATTACATTTACTTGTGAGCATGGCTAAACAGCTAGCATAGACATTTTAGTTAATTGCTTTTTGGATAACGTTAGCAAGAAAGTGAGCTAACAAGCTAGCTAGCATAGCTAGCTAGGTTAGGAAGCAAGTGTGAGCAAGTTATCGCTAGCATGCTAACCAAAACATTTCATGAGGCGAAACGAAACAATATTTTCAGCATTTTCAAAGCTGTATTATTCACAGAAGAGTCTAATATTTAAATGATAACACAATGCTTGTTGTTCCACGTGAATATCAAAATTATTGTTCATAAACCAAGGTTTCAAGTAAATGTTTAAGTGTAACTGACCTCTCCCTGTTGACTGGGACACCGCGCCTCCTTCCCAACGACGCCATCTTGAAGAACGGGCGCATTGGTGTTGACGTAAAAAATTGGTGGCGCACTATGGGTAATATAGTGCTACTTACTATGTTTTTAAACGGCCAAGATTAAATGCTATATATCTCAAACTACACTTCCCATAAAGCAACTCGCTCGAGGCTTCTACCACTCCTTCCAATTGATGAAAGATATTTATATCCGTGTCATGTCCATTTAGAGGGTAGTTCTGTGCAAAATACGCAGTGCAATGCATGAAAATAATAGCCGAATTACACCACTGATTGGATTCCAGAATGTGATTACACTATCCTTGTTTATGTTTTGATACGGCCGACGATAGCCAATCAAATGCAAGGACAACACTGTGGGACGACCAGGAGGACGAACTACTTCTCTTTATGCAAACATTGCCAAAATAATGCGCATTGACATTCGTTTATATGTGGTAACCCGCCCCTTTCATCTGCACTACAAACGGGTGTGACACTTAGGTTGGACTTACCCATACTGTGTTCTTCCCAGGCTTTGGCAGTGAGCTCCGTACCCGACGTGCAACGAGCGTGTACGCACTCTCTTATAACCAGTTATCTAGAGCTCAGTAACACGTGTACTCTTTCGCTCAGTGTCTCCCTCTGTAGCAGAAACTTGCATAACACTTAAGCGCCCAGACCGAAATCTGAAATGCATCTTTGAACTGATGTAACTTCTACGTTCCGAGATGGTCAAAGGACAAACTTTGTTTTCGCAAATAGTCTCTAAAGCAACCGATATGATTTTTTAATATGACAGGGCATATCTCGTTTTTATTTGTAGCTCTGACTATGGAGAATAGCGATGTTTTACGAAAATGAGGAACTATGCAATAACAATAACATGAGTCTAAATCAGAACGTATAGCCTGGGATGTACCGTGCAAATTGTTTCACGGCGTCCTTGACGCACCAGGGCAGGAAAGAAAAAAAAGCAAAGGGCCTTGCTTTTATTCTTGAATCTGATTGGAGCCTGTTACACGCTGCTAACACCTCATTGGTTTTCTTTAATTCTGGAAATTGTTGAAAACAATAATTCTGGAAATTGTTGAAAACAAAACTTGATGCTTTTGTATTTTCCTTTGGGGAAGGCAGTCTTAAACCAGATTAACCTGACAGTGCCCAGGACGTCGACGGTAATTTGAACGATATACTTCAGTCAGAGCAGTTACATTTGCTGGACACACCCCCAAACCCACACCCCCCTTTCCAGTAATGACCTGTTTTGTGTTTGGGAGGGTTAATGTGTTGTTTTCCAACGGAATCGGGTAGTCTGCTACGAGATCCTTTTCAAGGACAGCCGAGGACCAAAAGAACAGTTGTTAAATAACTTTTACACTACAAACAAAAACGGAAAAAATCTTACAACCACTACTTCTAAAAGTCAATATATGTCTAGAGCAAGGTGAAATACTCGAATTAGATGTTTTTCTTATTGCCATTCCACTGGAGTTTAGATGCTAAGGAGGATATATTTGAACAGGTCTGAAGACGGGTTTAAAATAATTCATATAATAATGTGAGAATACCAACATCTTAAGCTCACAAACCTCTCTTGATGGACACCTTAATGATATTATAGTGGGGGAACATTTATATCATTTCGTGCTAAAGTTTTATTTTTTTCCTTAAAATAATTGCTCAAGATCACATTAACTGTATAAAAAATACCGACCGCAACATTACATGGTACGTATATTCCTTTATTTAAAAACATGAATATTAATATAGAGTACATAAATGTGTAAAAACCTCAGGCATTTCTGTCTGTAAATTATAAGTGACAACTTTTAACAGTCACAGAATAGACTACAGCAAGCCTCTAATTATTTAGATGCGATGGCCATTATTGTAATCAAAGTCACTGATGCTGCTACTAATGTTTGGATGGTAGGGTAGGCTGAACACCCTACTGAGCCTCGTAGATGCACTAATGGCTGTTGGAGGCTTTCAGTGACTCCATCTCTGATAAGGCCATGGAAAAAGGAAGGTATGGAGTAATATACATGCATGCACCCACCACACACACACACACACACACACACACACACACACTCACACTCACACTCACACTCACACACACACTCACACACACACACACACACACACACACTCACCCCAACATGTGCGCACACACACCATCCCACAAATACACCTTTTATGCAAATAAGCCCAATAGCACATTACAGGCTCCATGTGCTGAAGGGCAGTATTGTGTGTTTAAAGTGTTGTTCCTGAGAGGTTCTGCTCCCAAGCCTACAGGAGGGGATTGTCTCAGGAGGTTCAACTCCTTACTGGCCCTGGTTTCCACACAGCAACACACACGCACGCACGCAATACACAGTCGCTGTTTAAGCACATTGGTGACCAGTGCTGGCCCCCAATCAGCCCACCGGTCAGACTGTGCAGTACGTTTCCTTTAGAGATCAAGTGTAAATAAGCACCACTGGCCCTGAAGGCATTGGGCTAGAGAGCCTGTGAAGTGTAATAATACTGCAACAAACTAAAACAGACTGTTGTTTTCAATGGCTGTCCTGGTAATCCATGGGACCCTCTGTGTTGGCAAGAAGATTTGTTAACAGTCCTGAGTACTGCAGAAACAGGCCCACAAGAAAACACCCAACTTGTCTCCCTCTTATAAAGAATACATGCTCCAAAGCAGACACTTCTACAGTCTTGCCTGTGTACTTGCAGATGACTTCTGTCCTTTTCTCTCTTATGTGTAATATCTCTCTGTCCTGTTTTCTGAAGATCAGTTAAAACAACTGGGAACACACATCCATCCCCGTCCCCTGCCACAAATGCCCCTCCCACCCAAAAACACCCAATCAGTAACGAGAGTCCTTCACTTCTTGTACCCATCTCTCTCAGTGGATGATGTGCTCCAGGTAATGCGGATGTGGATTTTCTTTGACATATTTTTGAATGTACCAACAGGTCAGGTGAGCCTTGAGGTCTTCTTCAACCACGAAATCCATTGCAGCCTAAGAGAAATACAATGCATTAACTTCAAATTACATAACTTCCTCTGGAAAACCATTAAAAAACAAACTTTCAATCAAACATGCTGGACTACGACTTGCAACATGCTGATGAAATTATTTTCTCTTATTACCTGTGCAATCAACATTCAAGTATATTATACAATCATTTGGTTCTTACCAACCCCAATGTGCTATTGCTATACTATAATACTCAACCTTAGCCAGATGCTTTGCAATGCCTCGTCCTCTGTAAGCATCCGGAACCTCAGTGTGTTGCAAGTCCACCGTCTTCTTCCCCACATATTCATACAGCAGGACAGCCCTATCATATGAACCTACCACGCAAAAATACATAAAAGGACTGTAATGGTCATCACAACAATGGATGCAAAACATCTGCAGACATATTGTAAGAAGAGTCATGTGTAGGCCATCGTTATTTGGAGTCTGCCTTCATTAACTGGATTTTGAAAGTTCTTTTGGGATTGCTAATTAGTCTTTAACATTTATAAAAATTTGAAGTGAAGAAGCAGCATCATTATCGCTTAATTCTGGAGCACGTCGACTAACTGAGGCATTTTATTTTTTACAGAGAAAAATCTGGTCTGGTTAGCCAACAGGAAGTCAGTCGAGGTCTGGCTACAGTTAAAAACACTAAATCAATGTTTTGTTTAATAATATTGTCAAACAAACTGAGAACACATCTCACAAACATTTCTGAGCATATTTGTAACCACGACGTTTATTGTTTCTGACATGTACTTACTAGTAGCTTTGACGATTTGTTTTCTTTCAACATTTTTAGCTCGCTAAGCTAAAGCTAGGCTAGTTAGCTACAGAACTTGTCTAGCTAGCTACCCAAGTAGTTGGCATACCTTATTCCAGCTTAGTTGAGTCTCCTGGTCAGTTAAAATACACTAACCATAATGCCTGACTAAGTTAACATTACTAGCTAGCTAGTTATCTATCTAATTAACTAACTACAATTTTGTTTAACTTGCACAGGCGACAGAAGTAGTAAACATACTGCAGAACAAAACCTAGACGCACTAGTGTAAATGTCCTAGCTAACTAGCCAGCTAGCCTAGCTAGCCAATGTCACTCGTGTGGTGCGCCGAATAGCCCATTATGAAAACAAAGGTAAATGCAGACGCTCGTCTGAAGCGTCTCCCGTAGATCCATCGTTAGCTAGGCTGTGCAACTTAACCCACTTTACCGTTGAGTCGGATGCTGAATTGTCGTCGTTTTTTGTCGTGTTCAACGCGTATCGGACTGTTGATTTCGATGACATTCATCTGAGCAGCCTGGGCCATAATGTCTCGGCGTCTGCTGCAGCAGGAAACACTGCGTGTCACTGTGGCACGACTAATTTGAATTCGCTGAGAACAGTATTCATACCCAGGCTGGCCAGGGCGAGTGAGTCGGAACATGTAGCAAAACACTCCATCCAAGGAAATCAGCTGTGAGGTCACATGCAGTTTTCAACCAATAAGAACCTCCTCCAATGTTTTGTTCTGCGGCCTCGTGATGTACTTACCACACTCGACCGCCAGATGGCGAGCTTCTCACTATGAAAAAAAACATAGTGTAAGGGTAACCAGTAAATTGTCTACGTTGACACAGGACTGCGGTATATACGTTATAAAAGAAACACTGCCACAATGGTATTGCTTGCTGAAAACGCTCATATTGCACTTCCCCTGCACTAGTTTTTAAAGAGTATGCTTGCTTTTTACTCTAGGATCCATGGAAATAGTCATTCTCTTAGTTGCTGAATTCAGAACACTAGTTGTCATTAAGTATGTGATCTGAGGATTTCAGTTTCCATTGAAACCTGATTTGAGATACCCCCCCCCCTTCTTTTTAACTAATGTGGCCACTGCATACCAACTCACTCCCATTTTTCCATTGTGGTTAGTTGCCAACGACCACGGGGAGCTACAGCCTCAACCAGTTGCCAAGGACCACTTAGCTACAGCCTCAACCAATATCCCCCCAATAACCGATTATATGTCTCATGCTAGAGTGTTTATAGCTTAATGAGAAGGTGACTGGCTACCTTTTGTCAGTATGGTTCAGTGCATGGGAACATGATACAGATAAGAGTTTTTGCAGTACTGCCTGGCTTGCTGATTGTTAAATTAGTTCTAAAAAGACATAAAAAGGTGTGGTTATGGGTTTTACATAACAATAATATTAAAACTGCTAGCTTTTTGTTACGGTGCACACACCATCCATTTTCTTATCACCGTTCTGTCCAGTGTAAAACAAAAAAAATCAGAACGTAATTACCTAAGACTTCCTGGGGAATGTAGAGCAGAGAGGGGGAATAATGCAGCAGAATGGAGACTCTGAGACATACAGAGTTAAAAAAACTGATTTATATCCCTGCTGTTGATACAGAAGTATGTGTGCGGACCTCCTTAACAAACTAAGAGACATAAAAAGAACACAAGGTTGTATAAGAAATTCAGACAAGAAACATATACACTCAAAGCTGTGAAACAAAATGAAAAACATTCAAATATATATTTGCAAAATTTAAACTAAAGCAAATAAAGGAAACAACTATTATTCCTAATTAAAGCAAAACTCATTATTTCCTGCTACCTATTAAGTTAATGTTGATTTAACTCTTAGCTTTAGTATAGCATCCATCAGATAAATACTTCTAAAATGTAGAAAAACTAATTCTGAGTGTAGTGTTACTTCACACAGCCTATGAGGTCTGTTTCTGAGCCGGCACAGAGGCTCCTTTATTCCAGCATTATCGGAATTACAACATACCCAGTGCAGAATAACAAACTGGCTTCTACTAACACTTCAGGACTGGCATTTATGCATGTGCGCTTTGAATATAAATGTGTGTTTTTCTAAGGCTTCTCTTCCATAACCTTCCTAAGCCTTTTTATTATATCCTCTCCATTGCTCCATGGTACCACGTTGGCCTGGAACTCTCCAGGTTTGGCCTCCTCCATCTCCTGGATCAGCCTATGCATGGGGAAGTCTCGGCGGGGAAACACCGTATCCCCTGGCGACAGTGTCAGGGAGGGGCAGAAGTCATTGGCGCCGTCACCGACATACAGGACCGTCTGGTAGCGCCTGCCACCTCTCTCGCGCACCCGCTGTGCTACGTACTGCCGGACCACTTCCGCCTTACACATGTTCACCGGGCACCGCAGGCAGTTGTGGGCGTGGAAGGGGCGGAGCTGAAGCTGGCCGTTGTCATCGAAGTGGGCGGGGTTGGTGAAGATGCGTAGGAAGAGGGGCCGGAAGCCCAAGCTCTGCAGCCAGGTCTCGATGAACACCGTGTTGGCATCGGACACGCACACCACCTCAAAATCCCGGGGAGGACAGGACGTCAGGAAGCGCAGTAGTGACGGGATGCCCGGGCAAGGCGGGAGCCGTTCTATGGTGTTGCGGACGGTTGCTGGGGTAACTCCCTGCTCAGCGAGGAAGGCCAGCACGCGCTGCATGTACTCGTTGTATCTGCCCGGTCGGTACGTGTCTTTAAGCCAGCCAGGCAGAACACCGCCAGGTGCCGCGGTAACCATTGCGTCATCGCTACATTCATCGACGAGCGTCTCATCAAAATCAAAGAAGATCAGGAAGCGCCTGTCATTAGGAGGCAGGGCTTGCCTGCCGTTGTCATGCCAGCAGGACTCTTCTTGTCCACCCGGAGGATGAGGTGGGGCAAAACAGCAGTTGAAGACAGAGTCCCTCATTGTAAGTCGTGAGAGAAACTTCAAAATATGTTTCTGTTCTTCTTGTTTTCTTTCTCAACAACCCTGTTAAGACACATGAAGGTGAAACTGGTTTGTGAAATTATACTTAAAAGAACATAAGAAGTAAAATGAGTAATACTAATAATTGTTAAACTAATAATTACTAAACTAACAAGTCACAAGATAACTAACGCGAAGGGAGCTTCTGGGAAGTTTGGATACAGTCAAAATGTAGATATCTGCAGGTCTCCCCTCCCTATACCTATAGAAATGTATTGTTATGTAGATGTCATTCATAATTTTGTCGGATTATTCCGTCATACTCATTCAGTTTAAAAACAATATGACAGGAAATAGGAGGAAACGAGTTATTATGCTTTGACAGCCATATTGCCAAAAACCTAGAGTATACGCTTAGTAATTCTGCTTACATCTGAATAATATTCCCTTCAAATGCTCGTTGATAACCGAGGCTAGAGAAACTAAAGCAAATGGCAAAATACATAAAACGAAGCATCTAAAATGGTTGTTTGAAGATATAGTACATCCAGAAAAAACCGTGACTGAACTATCGTTTAAGAAAACAGTATGTTGAACTCTAGAAATACTCATTATCTACTTTTTTTGTTAAAGTGTTTTAAAAATATATGCATTACAGTTTCTCCTAGATATATAATCCGAGGATGAGTTCTTTAATACCATTCGGGAAACACCTTTCACATAAAGCCTGATTGTCACAACTTTTTCTGCAGATTCAAGTTTTTTGAAAATCAGCCACGACGCAGGTTGAATATTTTAAAGATATACATATACTCCACTCTGTCGGACACCCAGTGGTTGACGATGTCCATTTCGAAATTCCCATTGTAACTGTAAACGATATTTCGTGCCTATCGATATATTGTGTTTTCACCACAAATTACTCTATAGTATTACCACGTTTCCTAATATTAGTCGGGGTCTACTAGATTACCACTGGTCTTGATTTTGTGTAATTTTTCCGGAGTCTAAGACAGCAAAGCACGAAACTTGCCTTTATGTTGCGGTGTAACGGCCAATGATGAATTCCGTGAGAACCTAAGTTACATGCAATATACTCAACAAGACAACAGAGTGACGGTTTACCTTAAGTTTTCGCTCAGGAGGAAACGTATGGCCGCCGGTCTTTACAGATCCTGTTCTGTCTAGTTAGGTTTTCTGTGAGTGTAATTTATAGGTAGTCCACAAGTATCCTCATCCAGCTGGTTGCGCTTTAAGGCCACACAGACTGACGCGCCGGAGTAACTACGCCCCGCCTCTAGCGAACGGAGCAATAAAACTAATAATAACAAAACTATTATTATTATGATTATTATTATTAAACAATTATTATTATTATATTATAAAATATATTAGTACGCATATATACATACACACACACACAATGTCGTACAGCATTGAGGATATACTAAAATTAATGTCTAGAATACATTCCCTTTGGAAAGTGGTTATAAATCTCGAAGCAGATTTGCCTGCTTGTCAGAAATTATAGGACAATTTCAGGGACTCATTTAGAATATAACAATATATTGTTTTTTCTTAATACTTGAAACAAAGAGTGAAACTTTATCTAAAAACACCTCTTGGTGTCTGATTTACTTTGTTTAGATCTACAAGCAAAAAGTATCTGAAGGTTCACTTGCACAGCAGATGAAGGATGTCTTGTAGAAACATTTTGTTTCTCTAGAAATTTCTCTATTACCTGATATTGTTTCACTAATTTTGAAATGCTTCTAAGTTTCCTTGGCCAAGAGTTTCTGCTTAATTCTGTATATAACACACGCACACACAGTAGTTTTTGGCCATCAGAAAGCTTCAAAAGAAATAACAAAGACAAGACACAGAATAAATCATTACCAGTATGTATGCACAAATGTACGATTTCTCCCACATTTTGTAACCAAAGCTTTGTCTCTTTGATCTTTATACCCTTCTCTCCATCTGCTTGTAACACCCATCCAGGAACTGGCTCCAGAAGCTATTTTGAGCAGTGGTGTAGGAAACGGATTGGTGTGGGTGGGTGTCTGTATGTCAGGATATAATAGTCAGGATATAATATCTTTGCCAGAAAAGACACATACAGTCAGAGATGTGTCTTTTAGATCCGTTCCTCAGATCCACTCTAACGGACTTTCACGAGTACAGAGTCAAAGAGGTCACGTGGCACACGTGCATCCACCAGAGGTCAATGCACCTCAGTCTGTTTGTCTGTAACCCTAAAGTTAAAACAGACTAAGCAATTTCTGTCATTATCAGATCCCTTTCTAATCTACGTACAGATAACTCATGCGGAGAGCACTCGGCTTACACATGAAGTGTGTCCTTTGACCTACATTATCCATTAAGGGTTTTGCTAGGCAGCTTATGAGCTTATGACACGTTTGATTTGACTGCAAGTATTCACTTGCATGGGGGGGGGGTTGAGAGAGAGAGAGAGAGAAAAAGAAATCGAACACCATCTCTTCATCATCAGTGTATATCCTTTCTGGTTACCACAGCAACAACTCCTTTAAAGAATCCACCGTGGGAGTATAACACAAGCTGCAGTGACCTGATGAGCCCCAAGGGAAAGTGGCTCCGCCCTTTTGCCGCCTGATGTTGAGAGTCAAGACTGAGTCCCTTTGTAAAGCAATCTTTCATCAATCAATCATCAAGAGTGCTACAGTGTGAATGTCCATGGGCGGCATGTGCAGTGTGAACAATGATTAAACCTGATCAACAATCAGTCACAGATACTTTGCCACTGAATTATAACCCAGGATGTACCACCGGCCAGGGCTCGGGCTCGTTGGCCTTTGATCATTAACAGGTTGAGGATTTAAGCCTTTCTGGAACATGATACCAGTCAAAGATTCTGCAAAGGAGCCTGTATTTTGGTAATGTTTCTGAAAACCACATTTATCTAATCATTGTTTAATCTCTTCTACAGTCATGCCAGGGAGCTCTATTCTGTGAATCAGACAAGAGCGGGTCAAAGGTGAGACACACAGGAGCTGCTCTGTCCATGACTGCACACCCTGATTCAGACCCCCATAACAAACACATACAGACAACAAAGTTAGAAATAAGACTACTTACTCTTTTACTTCCTAAAGTTAGCAGAAAGTTAAATGAACTTTATAAAAAAAAGGCCCATCATTAATACATGTCTGTCATTTCTTAGAATACAAAACAAAACAAAACAAAGAAAACTAAATTAGGCTTGAATTGGAAGTTGGCAAACTGCACATCTGAGTCACAGACACTGTGGCGCAAGTCACAGATGCTACAGCTGAGTGGTGGAAACAAGAAAAGGGGAAGCTTACTCTGGTTTAAACACATCTCCCCCGAGGGTTCAGTAACACGGGCTGCTTACATTTCTTAACTAGAACAATTCTAGTAGAAAGTGCATTCTATCAACCATGAGAAATGGAGGAGAATCAGAAATCTGCAAAAAAAAAAAAAAACCAAACCAGACATAAAGCAGTGGTTTAAACAAGGAGACAGTCTAGGACAGCTACCTACACCAATGAATGAGAACAGGCTGGGAGTATGAAAGAACAAGAACCTGTTAATTAAGGGACAATGTCAAGAAATGAAAAACACGAAAGGGCATCATTTAAGATGGAAGTCCCAGGTCTTTGCTGTAATTCTCCTCCTTTTCCAAAAGGCCACATTCACACGCACACACACACCCACACACACACACACCCAAACACGCACACCCACACACCCCGCTGGAAATTATCAAAATTGTTCTGTCAGTTACAGTTCAAACCTGTAATGCAGCAGTAAAGTGCGGAGAATAGACAAACAAAACATGGATTTTATACACACACACACACACACACACGCGCACACGCACACACAACCGATACTTTAATGAGCCTAACGAAAAGGCCAGTTAGCAAACCTTTTCTTTTTTGAAACCCATTCCACAAGATCATTTACATGGTACTCATGTAAAAGACAAAGAATCTAACAAGCAGCTGTTCATGCCACCACCACCAGAATGACAAGAAAATGTCTCTCTCTCTCTCTCACACACACACACACACACACACACACACACACACACACACACACTACAGCGCAATTCCTGCACATTCACAAACCTGTGATTATCTCATTCAGCTCAGGAAACACACACGTACTTAGAAGTTTAAAAAACAGTAACAAAGTTCACAAATAAAAATAACGGGTGAGTGGGTTTAGATCATAGAGAACGTCATTAATTCATTATTTGTTTTTGTTTCTTTCAGTCCTCCATAACACATCACAGCATTGGTCATTGTCAGCAGTCACTTTCTTCCAAAGGAATCCACCAAGACCTTCCAGAATGTTCCTATGACTCCTTTTCTGGAAGACACACTTGCAAATTCCTCAGTGAAATCATTTTCAACGGAACACAGTCCATTTGACACCACCACCCGTGAAACAAAAAGTGTGTGTTACCTTATCTATTAAGTGCCCTATAGTGTACATGTGTAGGTTTGTATATACACACACACACACACACACAAATATAAGTGTTTATGCTATATATGACAAATCTGTGTTCCTGTGTAGAGAAGGTGAAACTGCAATTGGAAAAAACTGAAGTTAGAGCTTTCACAAGTAAAGAACCCGTAGAATCTTGGCAGCAGCAGTTGGATATGTTGAGGGAGACTGATTGGAGACTGTGACTGCAAGACAGAGAGCGAGACTGAGGGACAGAGACATCTTGAACCGGATCGAGAGAGACACTGTCCCAGAACAGATCCAGAGAGACACTGTCCCAGAACAGATCCAGAGAGACACGCTGTTCCAAAAATGAGAGACAGTTCCAAAACCGACTGAGAGAGACACTGTGCCAACTCAAATACAGAGGGAGGTTTTCATCATTATGATGCAAGCAGAACCTTTCCATAAGAGTATAGAAGGTGTAAAATAATGCTTTAGAAGATCATCTGCATGTGTGTTGTTTTTTGATAGAAGAGTCACTGAAGCCACCACTCTGGAAAATCCTTTGTGATCACATTTAACAAGCTTCTGCCAAGTCAGCAGCTGAACACTCAAACACACAGAGACGTTTTTGCTGAGGTTGAAGACAACAGTGGTGCGAGTGGGAACGGCACGCGGGTTTGCGTGGGTTCAGTGGTGCTGCTGTGCCGGACCCTGTCTCAGATACGAGTCCTCGTGTCCGCAGTGGTTGGCAGGCTCGCTCTTGAAAAGGGCGGGAGGAGGGGGCAACAGGGAGGACGGAACTGACAGGTGCTGAGGGGCGTGGCTCGTCATGGGGGCGTGTCCAGTGTGATGCACTGCGGTATGCGTGTGTGTTTGATGGTGCTGGGCAGGTGTGGCCTGCATGTGCAAATGGGAAAAGCCGTGTCCAATTCCACCTCGTTGAGGGGCGGGGCCCGTGGCAGAACCAATCATCCCTTGGCCGGCAACTGCAATCGTGGATGTGGCTTGGGAAGGCTGGGCTGTGCTGGGGGTGTGCCCAGTCGAAGAGGGCGCGGTGTGGCCTGCTAGGTGAACCGACAGGGGCATATTGGCGGGCTGCAGGGTCACGGGGCTAGTGACCCGGAAGCACTTCTCACGGTGCGCTTTGAGCATGTTGGAGAAGCGGAAGCGCTGGCCGCACACCTCGCACGGGTACGGCTTCTCTCCCGTGTGAGTCCTGCGGTGGCGCTTCATATTGGGCCGGCTGGTGAAACTTTTCCCACAGATCTCGCAGATAAATGGCTTTTCACCTACAAAGAGATAATGGGAGAGAAAATGAGGGAGGAGAGAGAGAGAGAGAGAGAGAGAGAGAGAGAGGGGATACAAAGAGAGGAAAAAAAGCTCAGAAACAACAGATCAACATCTAATCTCATTTATCTCATAGTAGGACTGTTTAAAACGAAGCATCAACACTGAATGAACGAACGAACGAATCAATGAATCAATCAATCAACCAATCAGTGGGGAGGTACCAAAATCTCTTTCAATACTCCTAACTGTGGTTTTAAAAAAAGGAAACCTACGGTCAGGGTTAGAATTAATCTCACAGATGTACATCTTCCCACTTACAGGAGCATGGTGGGTACAACCCAGCTACTGAGGCTGAGCTTTTCTGCTTGAATGTTCACCAGAGAACAATTGTTATAATGTTTAAGAAGCATCACTAATCAACACCCACTTACATACTGTTATCTACATTCATGTGTACAGTAGTTCTCTACGGTCAGTTAGCTAGCATGCTATTCGCTGTACTTATTCATATACATTTTCAGTCCTTTAGTGTACCATTCGCTATAAAGTAATCTTTAGGTCAGTCAGGCCCAAGTTAAACCCCTACAGTTCATAAATGCTGGAAGCAATATGAGAGACTTAAAGTAGTGAGCTGGTACACATACACATGGGCAACAACAGATGAGAGAGAGAGAGAGAGAGAGAGAGAGAGACAGTGGGTGTTTGTGTGAGTCCTTGGGTAATATGGAGGTATAGGTTTTATTAAAGGGCACATCTGGAGCACCATGGGTGTGTTCCACCACAAAAATGTGAAACTATCCGTAAAACTCTCCGACGGAACAGAGGGAAAATTAGGTAGCATGTGTAGGAGAGCAGAGAGCTGTGTGAGATCGTGACTGTGCTGCACAACCTCTGTGTGTGTGTGTGTGTGCGCGTACACATTTCTCACCTGTGTGGGTCTTCATATGTTCATCAAAATACTGCTTCATGTTGAAGTCTTTACCACACCACTGACACATGAACTGCTTGTGTCCAATGTGGATGCTCATATGAGACCGCAGCTGATACTTATACTGGAACCTCTCATCACAGTTCTACACACACAAACACACACACACACACACACACACACACACGGACAGACAGCGTAGGTGAAAGCAGCAGTTGTACATAGACGGCACTTTATAATATATCCGACATAACCTGCCATTACATCTTATAAGCCTGTCATTACCAAGTTATTTATATGTGAGGCAGCCCAACCCTGCTCATGCACGCTCATGCGCGCGCCCATACACACACACACACACACACACCATTCTCATCCAGACCAGATCCAGCCAGAGAGAAGCAGTGTCTATGAGCACTGAAACTGATGCTGAAGCTTGTTTTTCAGGTTCAGACTCATGAGTGTATGGCAGGAAACGAATATGTGAACCTTAACGCTCCCCCCAACTAAAAAAAAAGACATAACCTAGTCATCAACCAACACCCTTATTAATATCATTCATGTATTAATGCATTCATCTGCCTTAATGCATCACTTCACACACGGCCTTAAATGAACTGCAAGGAAAAGAAAATTCCAGTAAACGTTCTGGGCGTACTGGGAACACAAACGCTCACCACCGCACGAGCTATTTAAGAAACGAGAGAGCGGCTGGGGAGAGCCGGTCGGGCTTCTCCTGCCCGGGTCTAACTGGCATCATGACGTCCGTGGTGAGACAGTATGCCACAGCGCAGGACACACTCGTTACTCCAGTTGTACCAACGTCAAGCATGTCAACCCATGGCAAACACGCCACATTCTGTTCATAAATAAAATCTCAAACAAGACTTTCCATACACAGTGCAACACAGTACAGCCAAACAGAGGCCAACAGTACCGTCACGGCCAAGGGCTGACTAACATAAATCTGTATTTTGCCTGTAAACAGTCCGATTCCATCCTGGGAGTATATTTTTTCAAAGTTCCCAAACATGTTTATCTTATTATTAAGAATATGGTCTGACAAATTCTAGAAACAGAAACTTAAATATCATTAAATATCTATGAAAATATTCGTTTTGGTACAGTGAGTGAAACAGCACTCAGAGTATATTTTCATGGCAGTAACTACATCTTATTTGCACATGTTCATCAATACACACACACACACACACGATGGGCTTTATTTGGGTGTTTGAGCGAGTACACATAGATTTCACTTGTGTGTACATGTGTTTGCTTTAACCCACTGTGTAAGAGATTATGAGAGTGTGTGTGTGTGTGTGTGTGTGTGTGACCTGAAAGAGCTTTCTCCACTCTGCTCGGGCTTCCCAGAGAGGCCTGAAGTGACTGTGTGAGAGAAGGTGTATGTATACTGCCGTGCGTTTACCTCACAGCGGAAGGGTTTCTCCCCCGAGTGCTGCAGAGAGTGCACCTTCAGAGACATGCTGCGTTTAAATGACTTTCCACACGTTTCACACGTAAACGGCATGTCCTTCGTGTGAGCTGAGGGAGACAGTGGTACAGTTTTTGCAGTTCTTACAGACTGTTCTTAGCACGCGTACTTCCTTTGATAACGTGACTAACATTTACTATTAGATGAGCTTAAATCATGGTTAGGGTAACATTATTCAAAGTGTTCGTTAAAATTACACTATTGTAAGAGTTCTTGGTTAAAATTGAAAGAAGTGAAGGCAAGAGGAAAAATATTTGCTAAAATGCAGTGTCCTTCTGTTACTGCGAGTGGCCGTGTAAAGCATGAAGTATTCATTCAAGTGTCAGAGCTGTCAGGTCCGCTTTGGCGGGAGTTAACAGTAACATTAATGGGGGTTACCTGAGTAACATCAATGGGGGTTACCCGAGTAACATCAATGGGGGTTACCCGAGTAACATCAATGGGGGTTACCCGAGTAACATCAATGGGGGTTACCCGAGTAACATCAATGGGAGTTACCAGAGTAACATCAATGGGAGTTACCCGAGTAACATCAATGGGAGTTACCCGAGTAACATCAATGGGAGGTTACCCGAGTAACATTAATGGGAGGTTACCTGAGTAACATTAATGGGGGTTACCCGTTATGTAATATTAGCTGATTTCACTTTTTTGCTTCAGAGTATTTCCTTTGTTGTTTGACAAACCAGACAAGCCATTATTCTCAGATTATTTCCAGTGCTTCCATGTGTCTGTTATCGCTATATGCAATATGCATTCTCACCACAAAAAGTAGCTATATTTTCTTCTTACAGTCAAGTTTATGGCTTCTGCCAAAAGTAAAATATCTGAAGAACACATGGTTAATGATAATAGCTTGCTGAATTGAATGTAGCAACGATAGGGTGATGAGGACGCGCGCTTTAGCAGGGTTAATGGATAACAGCCCTGGGAATGGAGAACAAACAGACTGTCAAACATGTGATACCGAAGCACAGGAAACCAGCTGTAGAACAGGATTACAAGAGAATAACACAGGAAACCAGCTGTAGAACAGGATTACAAAAAAAAATAACACCAATAAAAAAAAAAAAAAAAAAAAAAAAAAAAAAAAAAACCCCAAACCAAACCTCATACTACTTGTCTAGCCAGCTGCAGGAGAGGGGCATATACCGTCAGGCTACAATAACACACACAAACAACAGGAATGAATCAGATACAGGAATATCAAGGCGGCAATGGAAGGGCATGAAGCTTGACATGCTGGTGAATTAAACAGCTGAGCTTCCCAACAGGTAATGACAACCAGGTGTTAGTAGAGAGGAGAGGCAGTGCACTAGGTACACTCTGCCGAGGGCACGTGGCTGGCAGAGATGAGCCGATTGACTCACGCCTTGTTTGGTTTTGCACTGAATAGCAGACGTTTTTGTGTGACTTTTTACAACAGCCATCACAGCAAAGCCCCTAGTGAGAAGCCTTTTAAAGGAACCAAGACTCAAAGGGGGTGGACATCGTCCTATGGCTAAAACCATAATAACAACAGTATAAACAGTAAGGAACAAATAATGTCATGAGAGGAGACAGGTCAAATCTACTCCAGGTTTTATGATTAAACATGAGAGGAGACAGGTCAAATCTACTCCAGGTTTTTTGAAGTTGAACTCGACTAGATTTGATGTGTGTAGGTTTGTCCAAAAAATATTCTCAGCCAAAAGGTTTGTTTCAAAGCACAGTAAATAGCTTGAATATTGTTTTAGTGTAGCTTTCTGAAGAACCGTACATTCTCTTAGCTAAACTGCTCACAACACTGATGATAGCAACCAAGACAAAGACTCACTGTCAAGAACCATTCATTTATCTAGGTTTAACCTGGTACTTAGTGAATATACATTTTTATTCTCACACGTATCTGCAATTGAAACATCTCAAATGCAAATCAAAATCTGTGTTCGACAGTAAATAATTCACAGTATGTCCCCAGAGAACATTTTCATCACTGACTTCTGATTGAGTTCTTTTTGAAAGTTTGCAATGAGATAAATCTGCTGGAAATGGAACGCAGCATAACCCACGTTACAAAATGCTCTTCCACGTTTCATGCAATTACATATATCCACCACAGAGGTCGCCACTTCCCCAAACTTACATAGGACTGCTTTAAGATGAGCATTTAGGTTCAGTGCGAGTATCATGGCTTTCTAATCTCTTCATTCTGAGATATTCTAAAAGCACAACTGTGTCTTAGTGAGAGCACATGGTTTGTTGTGTGTGTGTGTGTGTGTGTGTGTGTGTGT
>JAOXYF010000001.1:23123418-23140332 GCA_028565775.1 Sternarchorhynchus goeldii | reverse complement strand
ATATTCTAAAAGCACAACTGTGTCTTAGTGAGAGCACATGGTTTGTTGTGTGTGTGTGTGTGTGTGTGTGTGTGTGTCTTGTTTACCATATGCGTGTGAGTAAGGAAAATTAGAAATTCGTGCATTGCTTGTATTACTCACCAACCATGTGCTTGCGGACGTGGGCCATTGTGTAGAACTTCTTCTCACAGATCTCACAGGCAAATTTTTTCTCAGCATAGCCATGGACAATCTTAATGTGTTCATGAAGTGACCACAGCTTTTTAAAGGATTTATTACAAGACACGCACTAGAACAGAACACACACACACAAAGTTAGAACTGACATTTTGAGATACCAAAACACATGTATTATATACTACCATTAGAAATACCCGTACATTTCAACACATTCTCTCCATCCTAAGGGTATAAACTGTAATGACTATAGTCAAAGCCTGACACTCCCTGCCCCCTTAATACATGTGTAAGGCTCTCCCACCTGACTCTGTCTCCCTCTGCTGGTGATACAAAATAGTGTTGAGTCTGATCCCTCTGTTAGATTTTGATTCATCTGACAGTTCCACATGTGACAGCCCACTATTTTATTACATGTTATCATTATTAAAACACTATGAACTAACATTTCATACCGGACTGAAACATTTACAGCCTTTGTACACTTCAAAGAAGCACCAAAGGAACGTCAATTGTAATATATCTACAAACACTACCAAACACCCTCAAATACAGTTTCATATTAAACACATGGTAATCATCAGGGGCTGATTACTGGGCCTGTATCATCAGGTTGATTCCCTGCTACTTTTTCTCACCTGGATGTTCTTCTCACAGTCTGTCTGCTGGTGCAGTGCCAGCTCACTCTCCAGCACAAACTTCTTGCCGCACTTGTCACAGATCTGCATGCGTCTGTGAGTAACGTTCATGTGCTTTTCCAGGTACCAGCGGGTGTTGAACACCCGTGGGCACTTCTCGCATGCCAGAGTCTCACGCTCCTCCCCATCGCCCTTGGCCCCTCCCCCAGCGCCGCAAGTAGAGGCGGCAGTGGTGCTTTTCCCATCACGGGTGGACCTGCGCTTCTGGGGCGGGACTTCGGCGCTCTTCCGTCGCCCCCTCGTTGTCATGCCGGTGGTCGCCGTGGCCACAGTGACTGTCGCCATGGTCACACGGCGACTCTTCCTGCGCGGCTGGACACTGACCCGGCCTCGGCGTGGCCGTTTAGCTCGCAGCCTCCGACTCTCGTTCTCCTCTTCCTCCTCTTCATCCTGGTCCTCCTCGTCCTCCGGTTCCTCCTCTGCACTCTCCTCCTCTTCCACGCTATCATCTTCTTCGTCGTCCTCCTCCTCTTCCTCCTCCTCCTCGCTGTCGGTCTTCTCATCTCCGGCGGGGTTCACTGAGCCACTCTTGTCTCCTTTAGATACATGCAAAGTCTGATTGTTTAGGTTCACCTCCACAATGATCTGTGCTCGTTTAAACTCTTCTTCCTCTTCAGCCCGCTCCTCATCCTCAGTGTCTTCAGACGCGCCATCGTTCCTGCGCTGTGCCGCTCCCTCAGTCCCAGACCCTCCGGAACCTTCTTTGTAGTACTGCTGAAGAGGGCCAGGATTTGGCTCGAGGTCAGGCACCGTCTGAATTATCGGTTTGGTGGCCATCTTGTTGTCAACCAACACCGGGTAGGGCTTGGCTCCACCCTCCTGCTTGTACAGCTTTAGTGATAGGTCAGTGTCCACCGAGGCTGGGTGGTGGTAGTAGGTCTGTGCTGGATGAGTCCTTTGCGATTCTTCTTGTGACATGTCTTCTAGGGCAGACATCTCTTCCTTCAGTGCCTGGCACGACTTCATCAGTGTGTGTGCGTGTGTGTGTGTCTATACAGCAAGCTTTGTGTTGTCTGCACTGTTCTCTTGATGCTTGATAGACTAGGCAACTAAAAACAGCCAGGATCTGATCCCCTGCCCCTCCCTCGAGGCAGTACGAGGAGGGGAGGAGGCAGGAGTAGAGAGTGACACCTCAGCCCAACCCAAACTGAGCCTCCATCCCCTCCACATCAGGAGGAGTGAGAGGGACAGAGACAGGGAGGCGTCACGAGCCTAAGCTTCCCTTCCACGCGGTGGTCGCATACAGCCTGTGCACCCACTGGGCCGAGAACTGCTCCTGCTTCACTCCGACACGCCGTCACTCTGTGACACAACTCCAGCAAGCGGCAAGGACGTCTCCACCTCTGTTGAAGTCCACCGAACCCGCTAGGAAGCCAGTGTCATTGTAGTGAGATTAGCCTCTGGTGGTCATAGCAACTGCCTGAGAAAACGATAGACCAACCACAGAAAAAAAAAAAGAAAAAAAAACCAGACAAAATAAATTGTTTTAAGTGAAATTAAGTGAACTTAGAACAAACAAACAAAATACTTGGACACTATATATGTGCGTTAGTATATTTATGAGGTTTGCTAACAAGTTGGAACAAACGATGTACCAAAGTATGAGTGCAAAACACAAACAAACAAAAACCTCAGCCCAAAACATCCAAGTGATTTTACTCAACAAGTAACAGAAGAAAAACAGATAATGGAAAAGATATAGTAAAAATAGGATAATATCCAATCAGCTACTTTGTTACTATGCAGTCCTGTTTTAAGGGCGCGTCATCAATGGTCTAAATCTCTTTTTTAAGAAACGTGTTCAGTTTTCTGCAAGCACTGACAGTACCTGAAATACTCTCAGAGAAAGGCTACCATGCCTACTTTCTAGTGTTACCAATATATAATCATGCCGACCACCTAGCCGTCACATAGCAGTGTGTTAAAGAGAATCATTATTCAAACAACAGGAAACGTTATTATTCAAAAAAGGGAAATTATTGTATAGTGGCATTGTACAAGAGATAGTACTACCTGAAAGATTTACACGAACGATAATATTTTAAAGGCAGGGATTTTTTCATCTTATTAAATCCTTTTGGTCTTCAAATAACAAGGCACTGAATGCCAGAAAGCTGCATTAGTGTGTGTGTGTGTGTGTGTGTGTGTGTGTGGGGAAGAGAGAAATGAAACTCTTGTTTGGTTAAGGTGCAGAGATCTAAAAATCTCACTACCACGTTCACAAATATAGGTGCACACACACACACACACACACACACACACACACACACACACAACCACAGTTGTTTCACTTCTGTTGAGAAGCATGTGTGAGCGACTTAAATTGAAACCACAAAAGGAGCCATGTAGAGAAAACTAAACCCTTAAAAACACACCTCTTCCACATACTCACAAACACCTGAATATTTAAAGAAATCAATATCTCAAAGAAACCAATAATGGGCCAAAGTAACAGATCAACGCACATCAAAATCATTTAACCACAAACAGATAAAACTGCATAATTGCAAAAAAAAAAATTGGATTTCTTTGCAACTCTAGAAGAGCAAGCATTCTATGTAGAATTAGTAGGAACTTTCAGTTAATAACACCTATCGAACGTGATAAACCACTAATCTAGAATTAGCATAATTTGAAGTGCAGTGAATAACTTAAAACCACTGCACACTTTACTACTACGAGTGCTATTTTTATGTTAACCACAGTCTTCACTGGAGATTTACACAGCCCTGACTGAGTTACAGAAATTAGCACCAGAGAAACAAAGCTGGACTACTGCCTAGGCATCTTTAACCCACTTTTTGCAATTTCCAGCTAGTGCCCTTTACAAGCTGGAGGACAAAAACACACACACTCACACACACACAAAATAAAATGAATAAAAGTCATTGTAACAATGACAGAATGAGTTCATGTCTTATTCTTTGGTACAGCACATGGTTAGAATGCATAGTGAAGATTCAGTCAACTGACAGTACTGTCAGTTATATTCTTCAAAGACATAACCACACTTTCAGTATGAGTAATACCTGTGAATATGCGTTTGTGCCGTGTTTTGTGATTGTTTCCAAGGAATATTAATAGCAAGAAAATAATGTGTCTTTATGCAAAATGACACTGAGGTACACTTCTTCCAGTGACCTCTGACTGACCTTACTGACCCCTAGAGATTAAGAACCAGTATGAAACTCAAAGATAAATCACCAATTACCAACAATAAATTGGGAAACCAGAAAAATAGCTGTTTAACCACACACTACTCTTAACGGTCTCAGCGCTTACTTCCTGAGTCTCACGGTCGTGTCGTTGTGTGTGTGTGTGTGTGTGTGTGTGTGGTTGCACTCGCTTACAGCATCCCTGCCAATGGGTGTTTGCAAGCAGAGCAAGTGTCTAACACATTCTCAATGTATTAACTCTAAACAAACACACAGTCAACAACCAAACCGGCAGCTACTCACCGCTGTCAGTGCAGCAGAAAGGAACCCACACAAACACGCTCAGGTAGCATCTACTCACTCCCACACACACCCACACCTATGCACACACACACACACACACACACACACACACACACACACACACACACACACACACACAGCTACTTTTCTTCCTGCATCATGCAGCTTTCTGAGAATCGAAATGTACCAACTACGTGACCACACAATGGGTGCACGGAGGGTCACGTCCTTTGCTCTAGTGTACGTTAAAACGTTTCCCTGGTTTCGCGTGGGACGCTCTAGACTTTTAGGGACCGGTTTGCATGAAGGAACGGAGGGACTCATGCCGTGTTCCTGCAGCTCCCGGCTGTAACCTTCTCTAAGTGGAGTAGTACACCTGCATGCACAGGTGTGCGTGGAGAGAGCAGAAACGTGTGGGTGTCTTGTTCTCTTCTTTCATTCCTTCCTAGTCTGTAAACTCACGTCTAGTGGAGTCTGTCAGCGTGCAAGTGTGCATGCGTGGAAACCGGTCGCTGTGGCAGATGGTTTCATCAGCAAGAAACTGAAGTTTTGCTGGTTTCAGTGCCAAAGGAGATATTAACGGCAGGCCTGTTGGACCACTCCCAAATTCAGCCACAAGCCCTTCCCCTAAAAATGGCTACGACTTCAGAGAGGACTCCTGGGGTGCCGTTTCTATTAAAAGAGATGTTTTGTACATTCTAAATCTCCATTTTAGAATGTTGTCTTAGGTCTAATATTCGTTATTGTTGACTAAGTCAGTTAACGGAATCATTCTGAAACTGAGTCAAACTCAAGAATGCTCAAACATGAAACTAATGAATGGGGTGGGGGTTGTTTAAGGATGTAGAGGTGTCTTGCAGAGTGCGAACACCGACAAAGCAGAGTTGAACTATCACACGTCCCGTCGCCGAGGTTCCCTTCCATCAGTCTCCATCACCCACTGGCTCAGTTAAGTCTATGGACTGTGAGAGGGACTTCAATTCCCAGGAACCCTGGGAGGTCACATCACACCCCATGTATACCCAATCAGGAAATATTTCCTCAATCCAAATCACCAGATTACTGAACTCTCACCTGCTTCTCATTTACTGTCAAGTGTTAACAGTATTTAAACTGGAACTTTAGTTCTCATTTCTGTTGTCAACTAAACTCTCTCTTCCTGCCTGTAAACCATTCTGTATATTAGCCTTTTGTATTTCTGACATACTCTTTTGGATTATCCCTTTACTTGTATGATTGGAACTGTTGGTCATGTTTTTGCCGTTGGACTGTTTCTCCCTGTATACTGAATGTTGTGCTCTCTAGTTCTGATCATGGCTCATTCTGACCACATCTTCTGTGATGGTCCTAAACATGCAAGTACAGACCAAATGTGTTTGTCAATTTGCAAGCGTCTGAGTTTTTTTGTTTTGTTTGTTTGTGCAGAGAACAGAAACTGATTTGTGACTGTGGCATTAAGCAGAGCAGAATGTCTCTTGCACAAGTACTCCTGCTGTATAATGCTGCATCGAATGACAGGAATGTTAATTATTCCAAACTGTTAAAAACTGTGGATAAAAGCAATCCTTTGTACAAGCTAATACCAACATACATGTGTACACACAGATTAAGAAGTGATATTTTGTAAAGGCGATGTGTTAAGAAAACACAAGCCTGTCAAACAATGAAGTTGCATAGTTATCTATAATTAAGAAAAGCCCCTGCGCCTCAGTGAAAGAAAACACTTTCTTTTAGTCTTCCACCTTGTCTTTCTTGATTTTTGTTTCACCATTCCAAGCTAATCCTCTCTTGTTCATGAGAGGGATAATGACTCACGCATTTTAATAACGCATTGGTTGTGTCACACATGATGGCTCCCTTTGATGCGGGAAACCGTCAGACCATCGAAATCTAACTACTGTAATTACTCACTCTTCATGTGGTTATTACACATGTATAGCTTTATAATCTTTCTGCTGGTGTAGAATAGTGTTGAATCCTTCTTAAAACTCCATCAACAAGAACGATGGATCAGTTCATCTATTACCAAGGATGACAAGGGACACTTTGTGTCTCACACAAAAGCTGAGTACATTTAACCTTTTACTGACATCAAGTAATTGCAAATAAGATCACCATTACACATTTAGCAACAAAAGCAAGACATGGCCAAGACACCACATCAAGAATTCACAAGCAATCAATCACTTACAAAAAAACATGAGAGAATGTATGAAACAGAATCAATGTGGGGAAGTTTTTGGGGGGGTTTTTTTTTTGGGGGGGGGAAGGGGTAATTAGAAGTCAAGAAAGTACTTAAACTTAAAAAGTTCAGTGGTTGCATATAATAACCAAAACTGACAAATACAATCAGACTGTACCTGCTGTCATGACAACAGCAACACACCGCACTTTCTTAAAAGAAGAAACCCTGCCAAAATCAGCCTAGGTTGAGGACTGGTCCTGTGGGCCAAGCAAAAGAGGGTTGGTGGTACTGAGGATAAACTGTTCTGAAATTATCTCAACATGCATGACTTAGAATATCAATAACATTTAGCAGCTTTGAATTAGGTGCTCCCCCTGCACATACAGCCTGTGGAAATGGGCTGCTGCCTGGAGTCATCTTGAGATGAAAAACAGAGGCTGTTTTTCCTCAATGTGACATTGGGTTTCAGCAGTGTAGCTGCAATATTTAGCAAATTCCACAAGCTCTCCGGGCAGGAAAGGCACAGGTGCGAACTGTAAAAAAACAAATTTTGCAGACAAAAGGACATTCTTTTGCATATCGTCTTGCAGTTCCGTATTTTTGTTTGTCTGTTTTTGCACCTTCAGAAATGATTTGATATTGTCCAACAATTTAGGAGAGTATCATCTGGATAGATCAGTGAGGACTGTGCACATTTTCACCCCTGAGAAACACGGGCCCTTCATAAATAGATGCTAGCAGAGGAAATTCAACTATTTCTTGGGCCATGAAATTAACCACTCAGTGACACTGACTGAGGGAAATGGTTTATTCTTCTTACAGCAGGTTGTGTTGTGTATCCCAAACAATCCCAGGTCGACAGCAAGGGAAAGAAATAGTGGAAGAAAAACGTCTAAAATTACATGCTTACATAAACGTACATTCTTTCGCACTGATTCTCCTGCTTTCTGACCCAATATGGCTACAAGACCAACATTCAGGATTACATTACACTTTCCATCCATCTGTTCAACGGTTCGCTTTTGTGAGGTCGTAATAGGTTTGTGCTAATAGTTTTCCTTTTCCTAGTTAATTTCGTGGTCGATCGTATTTAATTCTAAATCAACAGCCACCAAACGCTTAAACTACACTAGTTTTGTAAAACCAAACTACTTTGTGCACGATCCGCTTCGTGGGTTGGTGGGACCGTGAAGTAGCATTTCATGTAATAAAACCAAAAAATGCTAAAATGATATACACATTATTGTCCCTCGGGATTTTTTCTTGGACTCACACAGAAAACCAATGAATTCACTTGCATACATTTCATAGTGCCAACGTATGACTTCCAAATTACAATATTTCACAGCCTATCATACTTAAAGGTGCTATGTGGATCCTATACGATTACCGATAGCGCAACAAATTTTGTGTTTAATAAAGAGGAACTTGTGGCAAGAACTGGAAGCGGGAACAACCGAAAAGTATAGATAACTAGATAGCTAACGAAACAACTCCCAAATAATTAGTTAAGTTCGCGGCGTGATCAAAATTACCTTAAAATGCTGTCGTATTTGTTTCATTTTGGTGTACATTATAATCATGGGTGTTTTATAGTGACAGATGAGAGAGGCCCGAAACTTCCAGAGCAGGGAAGTGGAAATTCCTCTGCCCTGGACAGAAGTCCGCTAGCTAGCTAGCTGCGCCTTAGCGAGCTTGCAGTTTCGTGGGGGCCTGGTCTGCGCCTCCACCATTTATCATCAAAGTCTACCACCTAAACTAGCTAGGCTGTAAAGGAGATAGTTGGAAAACCTCAAACCACCAACGATTTCCTAAACGTCGACGGACTGACAGCGCTTCCCTGACAAAGACCAACTTTCGGGAAACAATGCAAAGAAAGGGTTAAGTTGAACGAAACCTTGGTTGGTCAAAACGGCAGATGAGCAGCAGGCCGTTCGGCTAGTCAAGTAACCAGTGGTAGCTAAGCTAGTCGGTTAGCTAGCATGCTAGTGCTCAGTGCCTGCAGAATTCAGCTGCGTGAAAGGGATTTCTTTTAGTTAGCGATCGGCTAGCTAACAAAATAGCAAACATAACACGAGGTATGCTGCTTCTTCGTATATTTTTTGTTTATTGGTGCTCGTCAGATATGACCCTTTTGACTGCAAGATAATTAATACCCGAGAAGCTATCGTATTCTCGTCGCGGAGGACTTTCACTTTTTTTAACCCCCAAACCGCCCAGATTTATAACAAATTGAACCTGAGATTTTCTTCGTAGCATAGCTAGTTAATACCGTCTATGCATGCACGCCAGGAAAGGTAAACTGCAACGAGTAACGTCGTGCTGTATGATTTGTTTTCAAAACACATTTTCACATTTAAACAAGAACATTTTCAGGAATCCTCCTCCTCTTTCGGAACAAAACCCTGCCGAATGCAAGTCATCCCGCGAAAATAACTCTAAACACAACATGATTAATTTGTGACAACGTCATACCTTCATAGATTCTCGCGTGAGGATTTCTTGGACATTTTTCGGTAGATGAACGATTGTCATCTTTGTAAATAAATGCAAATCCAGAAATTAACTTGTAGCTAGCGAGCTGTGCTCTTCGTTGGATTACTCACCCGAAGCACGAGCGCCCTCTCCCTCAGCGCATGCACTCCAACTTGCACAGAGTAAGATCCAGGCACGTAAAAGAATAATCTGTTAAATGACTTGTTTGCGATCCATAAATTAATCATCTCACTCTTTTTGGAATGTGTGAATAGTAACTGCTTGCAAATATGTTCCGTGGGATAAACATATACTGTCACAAATTTATTTCGCTTGCAGCTTGCACAGCCTTCCACAGTCGCTGTGTAAAAGCCATAGCTTTGCTACCCAACTCTCGCTACGTGGCTGGCCTAGGTCTCGCGCACCAACCATCTCGCACATCCAGGCGACCAAAGCTGCCTGGGTTGGGTAGGCGCGCATGTTCTCTCCCCCCCCCCCTTTGCTAAAAGTATGGCGCACATGCCCGTTTTCATTTCATAAAGTCCAGTCTAGGGAGAAATTATTTTAACTTATTTTGATATCTACAATAGGATGCTATCCTCAACACACATGCTAGCAACGCATATCTAATATGCTGCATAAGGCAAAAATAATCTATCTAAATAATAATAATTACAACAGCCACAGGACATTAATTTACCTAATATATTGGATTTCAAAGCTGACTACCATTTCTTTAGTTGAAGAAGACTTTTTTGCCGACACTGGATTAACGTTATTTGCCTCTGCGGTATCCTGTTCATGAACACCCCTTTTGATCAACCTTTTATTTAAAGGGTTGTTCGGAACCGTGGAAAAGTAACACAGTTAATAATATACTTCCCTTCCTATTTATTAACATAACTAAACGTTTTAAAACAATGCTGTAATTTGAGACACGGTGAGAGATCGGTTACTTGACTGTCGAAATTGTAGGTGTATCAGCCAAACTGGAAACTGAACTTTTTAATCCAGTATGAGGAGCAGTGTCCAATACTCTTGAGAATATGGAAAATGTGCACAAGGATGTAGGAACATCTGTTGGAAAAACGAAGTTGACTGGCAGATGTGTTGACTAACTGTGCGATTTCACAGCGATTAATCCACCTGTTATCACAAACAGCATAACTAGAGAAGAGAAAACTAGACTAGAGGAAAGTTATTTAGTTCTTATTGCAGCAAATCTGTGAAATAAAAAATAAAAATGAAAGATGCAATTTCAACCATTTCATACTGGAACAAAATAAATATTTTGCACTATTGGGATTTGAAGTCTTCTGGCCTATTTAAAGTAGCCACAAAGGTGTGTGTATGTATAATGTGTGAGCTCTTACCAAACAGGAAAGACAGACTGACATCCTGTGCTACAGAGAATTTTGTGGGGACAGTTTGACTAAGGGCAAGGTAGAAAAAGAAGCTTCAGCTGTTTGTATTCCATTTCCCTTCACTACCTTCTAACAAGCACATTAAATATGCACAAAATCAAATCAGATACGTTTATTTGTGTCTGCTGTGAATGTATACACACACTGTACGGGTATATCACATTAAAACAGCTCCTCCCAGATCATCCAGTGCTAATCCTCATCATTCTACTGAATTCTACTGAAATGGGCTTGTGCACAGCATTCTGGTGAACAGGAGTCCTGACCAGTAAACCCTGCTCATCACATCTCTGGTTATTTAATTCACAAGAACAAGAGCTTGAATTTAAAAAATCCTCTCCAATTATGAAAATGAGGAGAGTAATACAATGCTAATAATAAGAGTAAACTCCAAAAGCCATCATCAGGAGAGTTCGAGCCCCATTGATGGCAGGAGCCTGAGAACAAAACCAACTGTGCTCACAGGGAGGGAGGGATGGTGTCTCTCTCCTGTCAATTACAGCGACAGTTGCCAATTGTGAGCGTCTGTGAGCTCGTGCGTAAGAAGGGGACAGAGAGCGCTATCCTCCAAGTGTGTTGCATCAACCACAATGCTGCATGAGCCACAGAAAGATGTGGTGACTGGCTGCATGTACCATGGAGGGAGCATGTGATCACCCTTGCTTTCCCTGGTTGGCAGTGGTCATGTGACACAGGAGAATTACCTGAGGAATGGGCTAAAACTAAAATAGGGAGAAAAATCCAAAAAATTAGTAAGCTTCAAAAACACCCCTCATTTTATCCACATACTTTAAAGTGTATAAATATTGATGGCAGCTATTTCTGTACTTCACCATATGTGACTTGGTTTCAAGGTGTGAGGTTGCATAAGTGATTAATGCTGCTGCCATCTAGTGGATAAACAAGGAAACGCCCATGACAAACCTAGACGAGTGTGACTCTGGACCATGACCTAAACTTAGATGAAGGGTAAAGTGCACCAAACTTTGTTTGTTTGTTGTAATGAATGAGTCTTCTAGAAACCCAAGTTTAATAAAGTGGTGCACTGAACACAAACTAGCTTACAGCTGCAGAAACGATAAAGGCATCCAAACTAACCTGCCATATCATTATGTCCGTCCCGTCCCCCCAAATACTATCCTTATTATAAAAATGTCCTTTGTTCAATTCCTTCCAACCAGGTCGGGTCAAAGCTGGATAAAGGTGTACACTGACAGAACAAGACATCATTTGCAAAACAGTCTTTCCTAAGAACCTACAGCTTTGAACACTTACAACTTTGACTTCAACACACGGCTGCTCTTTTCTAGACAGGATTCCCTTAACCAACATTTGCTCATAGCTCTAGTCACTTACTTACCTTTTTGCTAGATGCTTGCATATATTTGTCTTTACAATTAGCCAGATAGATTTTCATGAACTCAAAACGTTATGTAAATGTGTATTAATACACGTACTTTCTTGACGTCTAATAAATTCAATTTTATTTTTATTTTATGCATCATTCGGGACCTGTGGAATGCGTGCGTTCCATACACTGCTTTCTGCCATACAATAGGAAAAACAATACAAACAAAACGACACATTCAGGCTAGTAGGGGCAGAAAGTGAGCCTGATTTGCCTAGTGGCCAACTGCCTCTCAGTGGCAGAGATCAATAATCAGTGCTGAGCTCGATTACGTTCGCGGTTAACTTGAATTCACTTTAATTTCCATTTTTCATAGGCTCTAGTGGA
Source organism: Sternarchorhynchus goeldii (assembly GCA_028565775.1). Classification (NCBI taxonomy): domain Eukaryota; kingdom Metazoa; phylum Chordata; class Actinopteri; order Gymnotiformes; family Apteronotidae; genus Sternarchorhynchus; species Sternarchorhynchus goeldii. The sequence continues at coordinate 23,128,180 of JAOXYF010000001.1, read as the reverse complement.
AACAAAAGGTTGATTTCGGGGGCCACTGTTTCAATCAGACCCTGCTGCTTTAGCCATTTTACATAATCATTTAAACACGTTTAATTTCACCATCAAACACAAACCCACACACACACACACGCACTGCTGTGCAGCTAGATTCGCCCTTGGATAAAGTCCCACTGGTGAAAACCCTTGAGGGAGTCCATCATGTCAGCCGTAGAGAACGAGACGGTCAGCTGCCTCTCAGCGAACGGCGTGTCAGTTCTTCAGATGCACCCATCCTTCAGTCAGGCAGCCACAGTTATGCCATGAGGGGGTGTGTGTGTATGTGTGTGTGTGAGTGAGTGAGTGCGTCTCTTTCACTGAGGCAGCTGCAGGAGTGTGCCCTGGCCCGAGGGTAGGTATGTGACGTTGCGGGAGCGACTGAGCTGGTAGGCGATGTCCTCGGCCGCCTCCAGTTTTCTCAGCTCCACCAGGCCGTCGCCAGCCTCAGCCAGAGAGTTGGCAATCAGCAGAGCTGCCTGCGAGTCTCCCGCCGCCGAGATGATGGCCGCCTGCTTCTGTTGCTCCGCCTGTCGGACAGAGACACGCCTACGCTCAGCTTCAAGCAACGTAAACAATGTCGGCCATTTGTCCCCTCACTCACAGCAGATTCAAAGATTTATGGCATATGACAAAGGAAGGAGAAGAGAAGAGCACAGAAGATACGGCTAAGACGATATAAAGCACCACCTACTGCTCTTGTAGGTGCTTTATGTCTAAGGAAAGGTGTAACCTAAGCAACGGTGTGCAATGCGTTGGCATGTAGAGAAAAGCCCGTCTTACCTTCTCTACGACGAACCTCGCTCTTTCAGCTTCCTGCTGTGCCACCTGCTTCATCTCAACAGCTTCCGTGAACTCTTTGCCAAATGTCAGATGCGTCTGGAGGAAAAGGAGACGGAGTTACTGTGGATGCTAGAATGGTGGAGTAAGAGAGAGCCAAATGGGGCGAGGAGGAGGAAGATTACCAGGGAGACGTCGTCGAGGATTAGGCCGAAGGTGGACGCTCTCTCGGTCAGATCTTCACTGACCTGCCTGGACACCAGCTCTCTCTGAGTGATCAGCTCTCCTGCATCAAACCTGGCCTTGGGGGTGCAGACACACACATGCACATACAGATGGGATTACAGAGTCATAAAAGGTTATATTTCTGCATCTCTAAAAAAAAAGCATTTAATGCTCCTCACAACAACAGCCTTCAGCACTTCAGTGGTGATGGAGGGAAGCACTCGCTCATCGTAGTCTTCACCAATGCTGGTGAAGATCCTTGGCAGCTGGCCGGCTACTGGTCTGAACAGAATTCTCAGAGTGATGTTCACATTCTGCAGGTCTAGCAGAAGAATGAAGAGGAGAACAATGCTGATTTAGTATGTTGGTTTTCAAAGCAGAGACAGTGAATAATTAGATTATTACATCCACCTAGGATTGCGTTTACATCAATACTGAACACAACCTGCCAATCCATATTTATCACACACATACAAAATAGTCAGTGAAGCTCCATTTAGGTGTTCTAGTGCACATTTACTGCTTTTAAATGCACATGTAGTTTAGCTTACAAGTACAGCATTACGCTACTGTAAAATACTATTTTGTTTACTCGCTGTTAAACAAAATCAAGATATTGTATTACATTCTTAATTTCCAAAACAGACGAAGGTAGGTTCTTGTGTGTGTTCTGGTTCAGATTATGTTACAACACCAGAACATGGTCTCAGCCATGAAAACCACTTTATATCTCTTTGAAAGTGGTTACCTTTGCTTCCAGTGACGACAGGCACATTGCGTGGCCGGGACCGGCAGTCGAAGATGATTGGTTTCTGGACCCAGGGAATCAGAAAGTGGGTCCCTTCCCCAACCACGGCGTCCTGGACTCCTCTAAATCGGTCAAAAATGACTGCCCTGTGTCCGGCGTCCACTACAGATATGAACCAAGTACAGACATGCGCCAAACACACATTCAGATAATTAACCAAAACTAATCAAATTATCATGTTTTCTCCATCATAATAATAAAAAGTATGATCCTTAATAAGGTTTGAATTAATCAAAATACATTAAAAAATTAAGTCTGCACTTAAATGGCAAATACTTTATAGTTTCTTTCCTTATTTAATTCTGATAATCGATTCACTACTAACAGTGCCTGGATGTATGGAAACTGTTTTAGTGAAGAAAAAGCTTTTCTGCTTATGCAACATGCAGAGTAATGTGCTTCTGAAATAAAGGCACTCATCTGACCTCATTTTAAACGACAAATGTAATCTAAAACAACTGAAACAACTGAGTTTAGACGAGATCCAACAACGCACTTACCATTATACAGGGCAGAATTTACCACACCTCCTCCAATGGCCAAGGCCAATCCCAACTTTCCAATGGACTCAAACAGCTTTGCCATGACGATAGTCTGACAGATCTGGAAAAACGAACTTTGTTTTTCACACTGCTTCACAATATGATGAAGTTATTTTGCAATATGATGATTTTCTTTTGCTCAAAAATCAATGTCATTTGGTCTACATCGAAGAAAAGTGGACCAGAACCTCTTTATCTAAATAATCAGATACCATCATTTAGCGGAGAATGACTGAACGGTCACTTTGGCTAAATAATTTGCGGCCAATTTTCCTCTTTGAGGGGAAAAACTAATAGACCGTTAGCTAAATATATTAGTAAGACAGTTATATAAAAGAGGCCTTCTCTCCCTTTTCGTTAGACAAAGAACGATGACCAACAGTACTCGGTGAAGCGAACAGCTAAACTGTGGATGCATGATAACGAAGAAAACGAAAAAAACTACAATTATGCGACATTAATTATGATTGGGCTAATATATTGCAGTTGTAATTTAGACCTAGCTAGTTAGCTAGCTAGCGCTGCTGCAATGAACTTGCAATCCCGCATCTACCATCACAAGCCCCGCTTAAAAAATACAAAACTGAACTCAAGGTGGGCTTGATTGTGAGAACACACGAACAGGTCTGCATAAAATACACGCCTCCGTTTAAATATTAAGAGAAGAAATTGCTTTACCCTTACACAACGTGACAACTTACCCAGACTTCTGATGATTCTGATAGCGTGACCTCCACCGGAGCCGACGTAAGAACCGCATGAACTTTCGTGTCGTATGCGCATGCGCAGATAGTTGAACAACAGCAATTCCGATTGGACATATTTCAATCGGAGATTTCTGGCATGTGAGTACTAAGGGAAATTATTGTGTCATATGCGTCCTACTGTAGTTTTGGTGAGATATTACGTAGAATACACAACGCAATACAACTTAAAACAGAACTAATGCTATGTCTTCAAATAACTCTATATTAGATTTCTTAGTTAGGGATTTCATAATTAATAATAAATAATGACACTATTAAAAAATAAAGTATTATTATTATTATTATTATTATTATTATTATTATTATTATTATTATTATTATTAATAGTAGTAGTAGTAGTAGTTGTAGTACATTTACATTTAATGTATTTAGCAGACGCTTTTATCCAGAGCGACTTACGACAGTGCTTCGTTGTTGACTCACAGAATGCATCATAGGCAGTAAATAGGTTAGAGTTCAGTAGAAATTTGAACTAGATCACTGCTAAAATACAAGAATCCTAGTATGCGTTCTATTAAACAATGATAAATAATAAGTGCTCAAATTTGAGTTACTCAGGCGTTGGTAGAAAATAAAAGTGAAGCATCAATTGTCATTCAAATACTCTACAAATAGAGTCTTTAATCTGTGTTTGAAGATTGCAAGGGATTCTGCTGTCCAGACAGTCTTGGATCCAGGACAGGGAATAGCCTAGAAGCTTGTCTACCATTGTACTTGAAGCATGGTGTTTCAAGCGATGTTGTACTTAAATGTTCGAAGTACTCGAGGTACGTATCGGGTTTTTGACCATTCTCATCATGTAGGAGGGAGCTGGTCCATTTTTTTTCTTTGTAAGCAAGCATCGGGGTTTTAAATTTGATGCAAGCAGCTACAGGAAGCCAGTGAAGTATAGTAGTATAGTAGTATAGTAGTATAGTAGTATAGTAGTGGTGGCAGCAGTAGCAGTACCAATACTGTTAGGCATGAATAGGATATCCTTTAATAAACCATTTTTTTGAGACATGTATCTGTTACACATACACACACCTGATGTAACACATTTTTAAAAGATGTAACAGACATATTATAATAATAAAAAATGATAATATGAACATAATAATACACAACTCATACAAACATGTAATGATCTCTATGAGAGCAATAGAGATTAAATATTTAAATATGCTAATTTCACAATGTGAGCAGGGGATAGAGACACCAGAAGTTGAGCTCATTACATGGTCTAGAAAACAGTAGGGTCTCAGACATATTAGTGGCAGAGTAACATTTTACCCAAATTATAAACTGGAGGTTTTGTTTGTAAATAAAAAAATTGTAAAAAAAAAATTAATGGATATAACTGTGCATTTGACATATAAAACCTTGAACCTTTTTCTTCAAACGATGTGCTGGAGTCATGTTCAAACACATCAACCGCTTTAAGGTATTCAATTAAAAAGTTGCATTAACTGCTTCCGCTCTGAAGAAAATCCTGCCAAAAGCATACATTTGAATTTGGCATTATGAACCAATTCTGTCCTTGTGCTGAAGTGTAGACACCATTATGAACCAATTCTGTCCTTGTGCTGAAGTGTAGACACCATTATGAACCAATTCTGTCCTTGTGCTGAAGTGTA
>JAOXYF010000001.1:23049426-23123318 GCA_028565775.1 Sternarchorhynchus goeldii | reverse complement strand
GGTCCATATCTGCAGTCAAGCCTTGACCAAGACTCTCTTAATTGTGGCAAATCTTACCTGTTCTAATTCCCCTGTTCCAAACCATTTTAATGTTTCTGGGAAATATCCAGGAGGACGAGTCATTCCAAATGCAGGCAGAAGGCTGGGGTTGCTGAAGGAGAGAAATTCAGTTCAGTCTGAAAAAGTTTCCATTTCATTGTTTCACAAGAATCTTGCTCTTCAGGGTCTATGGGCTTATCATCAATAGTGGCTGTGATATTTACATTCAATAAATGCAAGACTGCACTGAGTATTGGTTACATTTTTAAATATGCAGTGAAGCGAACTGTTCAGAACAAACAGAAATGCTTTTTAACAGTCTCAGTAAGTCATACCCAATCATTCTGACAGTCACATCTCTGAACAACTTGAAAAAAAAAAAAAGTAAAACTGGTTCATCCAAAAATTCATAATTCATACCAAGGGGTACTTCCTTATCATACTATACAAAAAGAGGTAGTGTATTCGAAAAATCTTTCATATGTATCACCACTAGATGGCATCAGTGCATTTTGGTTGTGCTCTTCTTACTTTAGTTTTTTTTTTCTTCCGTTTTCTTAGTCCATTACTTCATCTTATCTATCGGTGAGCAACCCAAGTGCAGGGAATGTAGCAATAACTGGTGCTAAAGCGATTCTGTATCATTTTTTCATTACTCATTCGCCAGTGACAATTACAGTGACACACAGAAATAAAAACAGAAAAAAATTCTTGTTTACTTTTAATTAAACACAAAAGTTAACTTTTTTTTTTGCTGAATGCAAAAGTTGAAGTCATTTTCTGTAATGTTGTGAACGCTAACCCTCTGAGTCAGTAAAAGTCCTCTCACTTTTGTTCATTGTTCTTACCAATAGGACTGTGATAACTGGGTGAACTGCATGCAGTGTTGAACACATTCATTACACATGGCCAGTGAAAATCCAATCAGTGAGCAGTGAGTTAAAATGAACATCAAACAACACTGAACAGCTCAAGATTAAAGAAAGAAAATAAATATTGCAGAATGGAACTTTGATCCTGTCACAAGTCTATGCTTTTCTTAATAAAATTAGATGCAAGTACATTTCTTGGACTCTCCTAGTCTAGTCTGTTCAGTATGCTAGGAACACTTGTACTTGTTTTAATATCATTTTTTTGAAGGTGTAATTCTGTTTATGATGGCAACTTAATTTGCTGAGCATTCAGAAACAATTTCAGTGAAAAGGGCTCCATAGTCCAGCAGAAAACAGTGAGGGTGGAGGCTCCTCCTCTAGGCTGAAAATGTCAATAAGCAGTTTAGCAGGTCTCTCATATCCAACTGTCAAGGATCTGTTTGTTTCAGACAGAATGCATTAGATGGCACTGCTGAAGCAGCCTGGCTATGTATTGTGAGCCATCTTCAATATTTCATTGCAGCTGGTATGAGTTTTGCGCAACTCTGCGACTGCATTTCCATGAAATAAACTGTGGCCCGGAGTCAGGCTAATTTTATGGCAGAGTTAAAGCTGGAGCAACGTCATAGAATACAGAGAGTTAGAAAGCGATGTGAAGTACATCAAAGCACACCAGTGAGCGACATCACCACCAGCTCAACAGACTGATGCAAAAAAAGCAGTAACGTAATAAACATAGAGAAATACAATGAAAATAGCAAATTCATTCCTCTTTATATATTTTAGATTATTTTTTACTTACAATAAGTTTATGATAGAGGCCATACACTTTCACACTTGTTTCATTTCAGTAAATGAAAACAGGAAGAGAAGATTAAGTGACTAGGACAGTGGGACAATATTGTTTACTTGTTTACTTTTCTTTGGGATTCTGCTGAGCTTCCATTGCTTTTCTGCTGTGAAGATGTGAGTGCAGACGCTGCAGATATGTCCTTAGCACCGGTCCCCCTGGCTCATGTTTACACTGCTCCAAGACGAAAGTTATTTACGTAATTTTGGTGACATTAAAGAGTGTAGTAAATAAATATAATAAGCCACACTGTAGGATAAACAGATTCAGTAGCTTCACACTCATTACTAAAGAATCTTACTTTTCAGTCAGTAAGAACAGGATTAGCTTAGGTTTATTTTTATCAGGTGAACTGCACTGGCAAACTTACATGGAAAGCAATTATTAATCTCAAATCCATACTGAGTGCAGGCTGTTTCAGGGCAATAAAACTAGTCCCATTATTTCTCATGATGTAGGACCATATGTAGCCACAAAGACAATCCAAGGCCCTTAGTAATACATTAATTGTAGTTGTACATTAGCAATAAAATCAGCCTAACCATTATCTACGATATTAGTGCATCTCCAACGGCGCCATCTATAGGTGGCCGTTTACTGAACATCTGTTTTGGTTATTATCAAAAGTTGCTGGAACAATACACATGTCAGACAGTCAGTGAATCTATTGTTATTCTCCTCTTACTATGTTACATCTAAATAACACCTCCACAGTTACTCACCACAGTAATTTGAATTCTACGTTCTGCAGTAGTAACAAAATAGAAAGTCAGCTAATAAGTATTCAGGTGTTGTAAAACATAATAGGTGGGAGTCAAGAGGGGTATGCCAATTACCCTGACCAATCCTGTGCTTTTTTTCCCTTTGCTATAAGAGAACTGTTTAATAACTTAATTGTTTTGGCCATCATATTATGCTAACTGCTATACCTACTAAAAGATCAAATGTTAACGAAAACAGTCTGACTCAATTGTTTGTGGGAGTTCAAACAGCCGTGGCACCAGGATTACGCTGAGCTGTGCCAATCACAGTCTGGGAGAGAGGAGATAAACACATTCAGAGACCAGTAAAAATGATTGGTAGACTTTGCTTGTACCAGGCCACCCTTAACTCACAGTACATATCTAAATGACTATCCATGTTGATGAGGGAGGAAAGCTCAGACATCTCCAAGGTTGGTCTGACCTGATACACAGACCCTATCTGCCATAGCTGCATCCTTTTTCACATTAGCTATCTTACCAGCTGACTCTGGTAAACTAGAGTCCTCCAAGGGCAGATGAGGGGATACCTAGGGGACACCTAGTGGACAATAAAGTGAATTAAAGTAAGTTGGAAAAATGTGTTCAAGCCAATAAGAAAAGGCAGTGATTTAGGAAAATTAGAGCAAGCCAATCAAAGGAATCAAGGATGCCCCACCTTCAGAAAATCTCGTAATTATTTAAGATTACTCATTGCAATTAGCCAATCAGTGTTTGTTTTCAAGACCAACCTCTGTTGTTGCTTAGATTTATTCTTTATAGTTAAAAATTAAACTTAATTTTGATTTTAAATAATTGCAATTTTGCTTATAGATTTATCTTATTCCCAAATCTATGTGAGATAAAGAAAAAATTGATGAGCCAGCCATGAGGGCAACATGCAGAGGTGTGGGACAGCATGGACTACCCAGGCAGGAGTAGAACTGCTGGCTAGTGTAGGGAGAGCCTGTTTTTTTATTAGCAGGGGTGATGTTCCTGCCTGTATAGTCTGCCTGGTACAAACTTCACTGAAGCATGCTCCTGCACTCCTGGAGGATAAAACGTAATACCTGTATGTGACAGAGGTGAGCAGATGCCATTACACAAAAAGGGTCATTGTCGGTAGGCGGAGGTGAAGTAGAGGAGTGTGAAAAACAGCCTAAATGCTTGAGTAGGTGGTTGAAATTCCTGTGAAACAGACTGACCATTTCTTAACAAACGTTCATGGATGCAGGTGGTCAGAATTCCTGACATCAGAGACATTCAGCAGCTTCGACTGCAGTAGAGGCTTTATTTGGGTTTTGCTCTGTGGATAGAAGTTGTTCGGTCTGCATAAGACACCCTGTGCTTTTTTTTAATGTTCTGTTCACTGTACGTATGTTTGTCATTGTGTTAGTTTGTGTTATGTTCCCAAAATGCCACTGGATTTTTAACTTCTCCTGGATAAAATTTCACTACAAACCGTTGTTTGGTATAGTTATATAAAGTTGTAGAAAGGTTTGACTTTGTACATATTGCAACTTCAAATTGTATCATAAGTTCAGTGTTTAGTTAAACTTATTGTCACCTTAAATTACTTTTTTTTGTTTTTGTTTTTTTGTTTGAAAACTTGTTACTTTATCTTTTCTATCACATGTAAATGTCGTTGGTCAAAACATGGATGGATGGCAGTTCGATTTGAAAGCAGTTGATCAGAGTAAGACACTAACTTCCCTTATATACTCACTTTGATGCCAGTTGATTTAACTGTAAAATCATTTTCTTGTTTTTCATAAAGTTAGGCTGAAGACAGGGTAGAGAAAAATACAAAACAATAAAGTATTCGAGGAAAGAAGAGAATAACGTTTCTGCAAAGTGCCAAAGGAACTAGTTGTAGACAGATTCTCTAGGAGAATGCAGGCCTTTCTATCCAATTACAGTAATGAACAATACAGTTGATAACATTTACCAAAAAAGTAATCCCAAGATTTGATGTGTCCAAGATAATCAGCTTTATTAATGGCAGCCATTTTGTAAACAGTGTGATTAGTAGCCTAACAAAACAACTGTATTTACAACAAACATTCATCATGACTGTTAAAGAGGGCAAAAAGAACAATCAAATCCAAACTAGCAAAAAAAATTACCAGGGCAGTAGACCGATTTGATTGGATGCATTACCCCTTGTCCTGATGAACAGGAGGTGCTCTAGAAATCATAGAACCAATTTTAAATGCTCACGAAAAGACCAATGCCAATTCCCTATGCCTGTATTTAGGTCCCAATTAGAAAAAAATGGGACTGTATTGGAAAATACTTCATATAATTGGCTGCTCTATGTAGTTTCTTCATATCACCAGGTTAAGGGAGCCAACTGTGAAGATACATAAAAGAATGTAGACTGAACATATGGTCCAGGGACCACAAAACGTAGCAACATCCTAGCAACAGTTACAGTGGTTAAAGTAGATGGACCGAACCACTGAAGAGGCACAGAAATCTGAGGGCAGGGTGAAGTGCTCGTAACCTCTCCTCTGACCTCCAACAAGCCTTTCAATGTGGTGCAAGATCTCAAGAGACAGGAGAAGCTATCAAAAGACACAGGATACATTTCAAGAGACCATTTGACACCAAGATTTGGGGACACAGATAGTTAAATAGGTCACACTATGTCCCTACATGTGAAATAAGAACCCTATTTGAGGCAACAGTCCAGTTACACACATCACAATAAACTAAAATAATTCTTAATAAAGAAACTGGTGTTATTTGAACCAGTAACATATTGCTTTTGATGTGATAGTTTCATTATGAGGATGATTAATCTGTACTTTTATGACTTAGTGGAGTTTAAAAGTCATGCTGGTGTTTTTTTTTGGAGGGAGGCGTAAAATAAACATTTTGACTTTCTCCTTGAATGATGTCCCATTGGATGAATATTGCATGTGTGAAGGGGTTTTCAGCACATCTGTGTATTTCAGCACATCTGTACATCTATGTATTAAAGTTAACAATGTACACACATGGTTATCAGTGAAGACAGCAACAAACAGCATGTTGCCTATGGAGAGTGATCATTGTCCTAACAGCATAATCAGGTGGGTAGTTATATGGGTATTGCATCCAGAAACATTATTTTTAGCATAGCAACATTAGCTCGTGGCCTGAGAGTGGAAAATAATTGTCACGTGTCCCCTGTTGATACTCCTGTTCCTGATACTTGTGTTCTGCTTTTCTTCGTATTCCATTCCTTGTCCTCTCCATGTTTTGGCTCTTGCTCACCTGTTTCTAATCCCCTTGTCAATTCTCCGGTTATTTAAGATCTGTGCTTTTCCCCCCTGCTTGTTGTTGGTCATTCTGTTGACTGATGTTCCTCTGTTGTCAGGGCTTGTGGCCTCTCCTGTTGGTTTCTTCCCTTTCTTAGTTTGCTTTGTCTAATTCTCCCTTTTCATGCCTCCCATGTACTGTGGCTCTGAAGCAGTCCTCTAGAAGTCTGTTTAGTTCCTAGCTCTTGTGCTTTCCCCTGTCAGTCCTGGTTGAATTATCTTAATGTGTCTCTCTCTGGTTCCACGTTCTCTTCTGCACTGGTTTGGTGACCCTTTAGTATGTCTGTATATTTTTACTTCTACTTATTGCATTTTTAAACCAAACTTGTTGCTCTAAATCTTCAAATTTCAACAGATTAGTTATGCTTTAGTGACGCCCACAGTCCCCACGTATACAAATAAAGAATTCTTTTTCCCAAGAACATGAGCAAAGAGTAAAAAGAGAAGCAGTATAAGAGAAGGTAGATCTAAAAAAAAGTGATTGTGTTGAGCCGACACGCCTTCTGCAAATACTTTTGAAAAATGGAATTACATATGCAGTCTATTTTGACCTGGCAGCTAACCTCTCATGTCTCTTTTGTGCATTAACACTGCCTTCTGCAATACTCCCTCGTTTTGTCAAAGTGTGCTAATATCATAAAAGTGTCTTTTTTATTTCTCCTATACCCACAACTCTCTTTTTCACTTCCCACTGGTCACATCAATGGAATATGAAATTAACACTGGTCGTGCTCTGCACTGCGCTAGTAAACGTTAACAGAACTCAGTAGTCGAACACTTTGTCAAGCTACTCACAAACCCCTTTTATTGAGGAAATCATTTCAGTTTCACTAAAGCAAATATTCTCCCAGGCAGACTTGGACTTCTTCACTCAGATCTTTGCCCTTTAGGTGAAGGTGCAAGCAGCAGCTATTCACCATTATTCCACAAAGTAAAACTGACAGAACATGTTGTTGTAACAAAACTATAAAATCTGATTCATATGACTAAAATATTTAGACTTTGACCAAAACCTTTTTTGCTGTTGCAGTTATTCATATTCATATGGGAGATGATGCTATAGTGGAAGTTTTCCCTAAAGTCTCCCAAATCTGCTTTTTCGTCATAATGGGAGCAACTGAGTAAACTGCCCTCTCCCCTGCAGTGCCTAATGGGAAGTACATGGAAACACCAGAGTACATTTACTGCATTTCAAAACTTTGAAGCAGCTTTTTGATTTTGTTGATGGTCTCTGAATATAACATCATCTCCCCCCTGAGCCCTCCAGAAGTGCTTTTAATTGTTTAATGGAGTAAAAGTAAGAGAATTATTGATAGACAAACATTATAAGAATATATGTTATTTTTCCCTGTAGAATACAGATGTTTGGGGTGGTACCTCTATCCTTCCCCCCCCTGCACATTGTATCTTATCAGGTTGCACAGACATCACAAAATGTTCTCTGAATTAAAGAGATCAGTCTTAAAGAGAACAGTGTTAATTCATTAACAGTGTGATCTATAGAAAACGCCCAGGCGTGATTTTGCCACTGCAGGGCTCGTTGCCCAGCTGTGCCTTTGGTAGGTGAGTGAGTGATGGGTTTGTGGTGTCAGTGGTTAGAGTTCTGGGAGATAAACAAGGGCAAAAGCACAGAGAATCTCAGCTGTTTTGACACCTTGCTGCTCATTAATCCAATGTGCCAGTGGCAGCAGAGGGCCCCTTCCATATGTTATGCAAGTCCACCTCCTTTCACTGCTCTGTGTCTCGTTGGAGCCAGCCAGTGTGATCTGATCAGCTATGTTCAAAGGATACCATAAACTCATTTTGTATCTACATCAAACAGTAGTCATCATTTTGTTTATAGCTATTGTGATATATTCTGCCCGCTCTAAGACAACAAACGTCTATAGTCTTCTTTAGCTTATAATGTGTGGACAGGGCAAGGTGATTTATATTTAGCCAGAAAGTACACTGTTGCACCTCTGGGTTGTCACACAGGTTTATTATTTTTTTGTCGCAGATGTACTGGTGTTAAAAGCTAAATGTAACATAGCTGTTATACAAATTTAAACATTTGTTAAAAGAAAAGTAGCTTTACACATGGGATCAGAAGCTTGCCACTGTTTCCAGAACAGTGTTTTAATGTTTTAACTGGCAGAAAAAGAGGAAACATGATGCCCAGAACGGTTCCTGCTCAGCAATACCAAACTTATTTTACACAATTTACTGTATACTTGAACCAAGGCATCTGAGCTTTTTATTGGGGCTGTGGTGGAGATGGGGAGGAGGACATGCCATGAACAACACCTTTGAATGGACATGGACTTGGATCATCTAAAGGGTGGAGCATTCACTCTCCAATGCACACAGTAGTGACATAATAATGGAGATGTCTAACAATATACTGTATGCCTTTAGTTTGTTTTGGAATACTATTTTACAAGTTAGGAACTGTGTGTGGCAAGACATTATATCTCTTCATGAAAGAAAGCTTCAGTTCTTTTGGGTGAAAAGGAAGCAGAAATATACCATGTGTTCCTTTACTTACAAAGGTTTGCTCAGAAAAGGTTTTAGATGCTGTGACTGGGACAGCCATGGAAGGCATTTGACTTTTGGTTTTCTCCAAACCTAAATGTGTCCAGATGTAAGAAATAAAGGGAAGGAGATGACTCAGACAGTATTACTCCATCACTCTCATCTGCAAAGCTTTGAGCTCCATACCCCAGGTTATGTGTTTTTCGTGTGCTGGCTATGAATCCAAGCGCATTCGAAACGCCAGCCCTGCCATAAATTTTAACTTTATGAAGGTAATGATGTACAATTTTTCTTAAGACAGAAGCAGAGAAGATTCATTTTACGTGCCTGTTCTTGAAACCATACTTATCTGGCAACTCTCATTTTAAGTGTTGACCTAATGCTAGAGATGGCAAGAAACCAATTTTTTTTTACCGATCTGATGTCTTGCATTTGAATGTCACCTGTTGGATTCTCAGCTGTACTGTGCTCACCCCTAGTGAGCACTCGCACCATCCACATACACACACACACATACACACACACACACACACTCATTCTCTCTCTTTCTCTCTGCTCAGTGTAATAGTCTCACTTATTGACTTGTGAGACTTGCGCTTTAGTTTGTTTGCATTTTTAATTCTTCTTCTTGTGAATTTAAGCTGTAAATTGCCGTTCTTCTCACCACACACATCCTACACACACCAGGCAGTAACAGAGCAAATATAGAGAGGCTACCTGTATTATGAGTTGCTTTTCACTCAACTTCGGTTTAAACCCAATACAAATGTAATCTGATAATGATTACAAGTTGGCTATTTTTATAGTAAAAAAAAAATGTTGGTTAGAGTTAGTTGAAGATTTATCACCAGTTTCAAATTAAATATGCTAGTCCACCTTAAAATTCAGCAGGCTAAGGGCAAACTCAGCAGTCTTTCTGCTTTTTCACTTGGTTTAAACATACTAAAGCCATAGAGTAATTAACTTCATGAACGTAGAGAAGGAGAGTGTTTTGCTGGTTCAATTATTTTCTCCTGTCTAGCTCTATTTCAGTCAGGTTTCTGCTGTTCTTCCTTTCCACTGACCCAGAAGTTCACAGCTAAACTTTAAACAATGTCATTTGTTTTTTAAAGAACAGATTAATAAGCAAATCACATTTGAGTGTGGCGCCACTCTACTTTGTCTAGTTTAAATGCTCTCCCTAGACAGCAGATAATCTGTTTCCCCACACTGGATAATCAAAATGACTGCAATGCAAGTCATGATGTTCTTATTTATGGTCAAATATGCATATCTGTGAAGCTGCAATAAACTGCATGTATATTATAAACACATGAAGTGTACAACAGTAGTGAGTGTTCCTCTGTGCAATATCACTTAAAAGGAAAATTGTTCAAAATTGTATCACCTTACAATAATCACAATAGTTATACTCTGAACAGTATTGTACTTGCTGTTATGTATAATTATACTAGCAGTTTAGATAAACTATAAAAGTACATGCACCCATAGGGACAGCACAAATTGTATTTTCTTGATATGTCTATCTTTTTAATGATCTCCCTTGGAATGGAGACTTCCAGAGTCAAGTCAAGGTCACGTACATGGCCAAGTCATAATTTTTACTTTTTTTCTTGTTTAGAAACAGTTTTTGACATGCTTTGGATCATTATGCTGGAATATTCCACTTCTGTCAAGCTTCTGGAGATGAGGAATCCTCTTGTCAGTCAGTATTTTGGTAAATCCACAGGTGTTCAAGGTGCCATCTATACATGTCATCTTCCAACACTTTAAGTGTAACGCCCACATGTAATTCCATATCACCACACTCCACATTCTTCACTGTCAGGACCAAGCATTCACTGTGGTATTCTTGGCCAGGTTGAAGACCAAATATGCTGGAATTCATCTGAGCTGCACAAATTTAGCTTGGTCTCATATGACCAAAGAACGTGCCAGCAGTATACACTGGGCTTCTTTTCATGTTCTTTAACAATGTTTATACTTGCAGTATTATGCCAAAGAGCATCCAAGGGAGTTTCATTTGTACATTGCCCATAGAGGTTGACTTTATGTCTGAACCATCATAGAAACTCTAATTTCCTATTTAACTAAGTGAGAAGCTAGATTGTGAAAGTAGTGTACTGTCTGTGGTATTGTTTTAGAAAGGTCACTGCAGCTCTGGTTAGAAAGGCCACTGCAGCTCTGGTTAGTGTCAATTATGGCATGACCTGTACCTTCTGGTTACTGCCACAACTATGTTTCAGTTTTCAGATTTTTCAGATGTCTTTGGCAATTCTTTTCCATATACAGCAATGATGCAGATATGCTGATAGACAACATTTAGCCCTGCAGCTAAAAGAGGCCATTCACTCACTAATCCTTCTGACCAGGATCTGTTCTGGAAAAGTCTGGTCATGGGGGTGGGTGGAGATAGACCCAGTTTAAAGGTCCTAAAAATGATAAAAACATGTAATTTTTTGTTCAGATTTAAATGATTAACAGCTTCTTTAATAGAGTATTTTATTTACAATGTACTTATGCCTAATGGTTTTTCTTTTTGGGGGTTTGGCCAAAAAAATCACCCAGAGAGTCTCAGAAAAAGGTACATTAGTCAATCCCCACAAACAAACTGTGAAATATGTAGAACATAATATAAAATATTTTTGCAATGACATGTATTAAATGCATGAGAAAACCTGTTTGACACACTATCCTCTGGACTAGAGACTTGTGTTCCTGTTAGTCACCCCTATCTGTTTGGCAAAGAAAATCTTGTAAAAAAAAAAAAGTCTTGTGAAGCACCCTGCATTGGTAGGTACTTGTACTTAGGGCAAATTAACTTTAGAAGTGCTTTTCAAAACTGGAGAGAATTATTACATGCAAAAGGGTTAAATTGGACGCAGAATTAGCAGCATTCCTCATTAGCAGGTATGTAAATGAAAACTGTGTAATGAACTTTTGGGGTGACAGACTTCACATATGTAATTGAGAGGATAAACCTTTGTCATTGATAGGGCTAGGTGAGGTAATGCTTTAAGTGGCTAACTATCAGTGAATGGTTTGTAATGTAATGTATGATCTGGGTCAAATCCTTTCAGCTTGCAGTGCTAACTAACTAACTAACACACGTGTTTGATGAACTCATGTGTGTTCATTACAAAGAAATGTTAGACAGAAAAGAACTCTAATATCTCCACAGCAGCAAATTGTTATGAGCTGAATTCTGTGATTATGATCGTATGTTTATGATGTTTATAATATTACAATCAAGACATTAACTTTTGTAGTGGAAGGTGCTTTGTGTCATTGGGTGGGAATAGAAGGTTGCTCCAAAGAGTTCATCATTCTTGTGTTTTTGTGTTCATCTACTGATCTGCTTTCTTGAATCTTGACTAATACACATTGAAATCCTTTTCAGTGATAAGAATTTTTTCCTCAGTTAATTTTCAAATATAGTTGTTTTACAAACTTGTGTGCTGCTATATTTGTTTTTGTAATAAAATTACACACAATGAATTCATGATTTTAGGTTATTTAGTGTCCATGTTACAGCTTTCAGTAGATCGATGAGTTAGCATGTTAACACTGAAACCTAAAACCTGTTTAAATGGCTCGCTACTATCAACTAGGTGTCCAATTTATTAGCTTTTTCTAAAATAGTTTTTATGAAACTATTGTTAACATTATTAAAGAGGGGATGTTATCTAATAAATTAAAAATAATTTTGTGCTTGTCTTGAATATTTTGGCAGAATTATAAGGTGCTGTAAATAAGGAACACAGTTTCCTGAGGAAAAGGAAGAGATTCTATGATAATGCAATGGAACAGTGTTTCAGAACACAGTGTTGCTATGGACAACATCATAAGTGACTTGGACACTAGGTTCCACACCACTGCAAAAATGCAGAGGAATTTTCTGCTGTTGCAAAAGTTGAGCAGAATAGTGACGGGAATAAAGTCCCTTCTGTATACCAGCAGTGGTTTATGAAGCATTCCACAGATCTTACACCTGAGTCTGGAAATAAAAACACCTGAACATTCTATATGCTGTCCCACTAACATGTTCCCTGTTTGGGTCCTGAATGCAGTCTGCAAGATGCAAATACAAAAGCACTTTTGGAGACGAGTGCATTGCTATGCGTATATTTTGCACACTGCCTGTGACAGTGGTTGGTGGCGAGAGAGGTTTCAGTAAACTAAAACTGATCATAAACTGTTTGAAGCCCACTGTGTCCCAGGTTTGGAAGCCCACCATGCTGCCCACTAAGACTTTAACATATTGGTCAGTGCCTTTGCTAGGAGGCTTGACACTGGGCTCTTAGTAAGACTGAACCAGGACCTGTGATAACTGTTAAATGGCTTGGTTGTAGTTATTGGAGCATTGCACACATTATGCCCACAGGCTGATAAAAACACTGAGAACAGACCCA
Organism: Sternarchorhynchus goeldii; assembly: GCA_028565775.1. NCBI lineage: Eukaryota > Metazoa > Chordata > Actinopteri > Gymnotiformes > Apteronotidae > Sternarchorhynchus > Sternarchorhynchus goeldii. Next base: position 23,110,586 of record JAOXYF010000001.1, on the reverse strand, counting down.
GGACACGATACTGTATATCTCAAAGTAATGGCAGGTTTGTCATAACATTTGTTGTGTGCAGTCCTGACCCTAAGTGGAAGACACCTACTGGTTTGATGACTAGTTGACCTTTCTTTAGCGCCACCATTATTTCTTCTCATTTCCATTTTTTACAGCTTATTTTCTAGATGGTATTAATATTTAGTTAACAAAAAACCTGCTGCTGATTCTTTTCCTTTTGTTGATTACATCATTCTATAGATGTTAAATGTGAGGAGAATGTTCAGTTCTGGAATTAACATCAAAATGATATTTAATATGTAGAAAATTCCCTGCTGCACAATTCTTCTAGAGAGTGTCAGTCTTGCATCAAATACTGTATCCAGAACTCCATGTCCCTCGCATGTCTGTACAGTGTTATATTTTCTGAGTTCACGTGGCCTGTAATGGGGCTAAAAGTAACATCTTTTTCATGATGCCCAAAATCCCTGCTGGCGCCCCTGGATGGCTGTATGTGTATTTCATACATAACGATAAGTGTTAAAGCTGCCTCTGGTTTCTGTTCTGCATTGAGGCTCATGCTACTACATCACGCTTACAATTCTGCTTTTGCCTTAGCGGAGATGATTCTGAGAAGACAACTGCCTAAGATTAACTGAGATTTATTTATATATGTGACGTTAAGCACTTTGCCCTAATAAAGTGAGGCAGGATGCCGAATTCAGGAAAATAAAGCTGTCTTATTACATTTAACGTATGACGTAGAAACGAGCAACGCAGAGACACACATGAGGCGCAAAAGACTATCACGGTAGACAAAACACAGGTGAAGCGGATAATGATAACAAGACGAAAATCTAGACGTCATGCCCACGACACACACACATAGACGCATGTACTCACTTAACACACGGAACACGAACCTACATACACACAAAGACGTCCACACAAACACAGGACAAGGGAGGAGGGAGGGCGTCCACTGTATATATTTGGATGGCCATTCCAATGCGAAATACCAAAAGGTCTCTCACTGATGAAACATTCACTATTCACTTGCTGTAGCTTATAAGAAAATGCGTCGCCCTATTTCTGTAGTGGGAAAATAACATTAAGAGAGCAGCCGTGACATACACTGTACCTATTAGCGAGAGTAACGAATGCAAATCTATTGCAGACCAGAAATCCATTGGGAAGCTGGAATAGAATGGAAGCTGATCATCTGTCGTTCTCCTTTCATATAGCATCAGATACAATCTATAAAAAAATGTCAATATAATATTTATAGTGAAAATGTTTCTATCATGTACTATTTAGTACATAGCCCAAAGCATGGCTTTTATATAGGGACTGTGCAGGTCATAAATATAAAAAAAAATACAAAGAAAGAAATCAGATAGCGCTTGAAAAGCCTTCCGAAATTTTATTTTAAGAATAACACACCCACACACAGGTCATACAGCATCTGTGGTCACATGATGAGATTGAGGCTGTAACCTCATATCCCCCCTCTGGGGCATAAGAAGGGTTGGGAGACAGTAGGGCAAAGATTACTTGGTTCTATTTTGGAAAGCCAGTTGTAGGGGTGCTCTGTATTAAAGAATCTTTGTTTTGAGTGTGGTTAGAACCGAGCGCTGTTTGATGTTAGGGAAAACAATCCAGTGAAGATAAAAGAGAATAAACTCTCCAAACCAGACACTGCTTAACTTAAAATGTCTTTATTATACTGACATGCCCTAACTGGACTGTTAAATGCATAATGACTAATGTCTTCTTCAGGGCATAATGCAAAGGAAATAAAGAAAAGTGCCCAGTTAATTAATCAGGTACAAACACAAGGGCCTCTATTAAGTCACACAAAAATGCTCCACCCAAACCCCACATCCAAAGCTATTCTATCATTCAAACATATTGATTTTATACGAGTGTCTCTTGAACATGTATCCACTTAAAACAGCCATGAGAGAGAAAAAAACAAAACAAAACCACATGCATAAAGTAAACACAACATAGTTTCCAAGTGGTATTTAGCACACATCCAAAATCACAATTGAAGCAAACCTTATAATCATCACAGAGATGGTCTATAGACGATTTCTCATTAAGGCCTAGGAATTCCATAGCTCTCAATCTCTAGATCCACATTCTTTCACGATGAAGTAATGTCTTCAGCCCCCCACCATGGACAGACCCCACAATGAGTTGGAAATTACAGTGAGAAAGAAGGTCCATCCAGCTCCACAGCACAATTTGCCTCAGTAAGATGTTGTTCAGCATTGTGCCATCACTTACGCTGAAACCAAGCAGACTTGGCACTGTGAAATTCAATGTCATGTTCCTGTAGTTCTCTGTGAATTGGCTTTACAAGATGCGCTTAGAGAACCAAATAAAAAAATCTAATTTACAAATGGACCTCATATGCCTGTAGATGCAAAAGACCAAAAAAAACCCCAAAACAAAACCCAACAAAAAACAAGCAATAAACTGCTGGAACATCAGTTAAAGGTGGGGAAGGTGAAACGTGGTGATTTTATTTGCTCCAACAACTGCATTGTACTGCATTTGTACTTGAAGCACATGAAAAAGTCTTCATAAAAAGGAAAGGCATATTGTCTTTACAATATGTAACCAAAGTCCTATAATACTAATGAGGACTGGCAGGGCTGTCTGCAGAGCACCATTGGTATCCTGGTAATGATGCAGCGGTCTTTTTTATTTAGTGACTGATTCATGCATGAAATTGAAATTGAGAATGACCACTGCAGACAATTGTAAAAAGATGCCTATAGCCCATGCAAGACAGATCACAACAGCAAAGTTAGGCATGTTGGAAATGTCCAGCAAAAACTCACTGAGGCTGTTTATGAAAATGCCATCAGGGTCTACTGATGATGTATTGGATTCTTGAAGAGTTGTTCTATTTCATAGGGGAAGATTTCAACCACTCCTTTTTCCATTCACTCCATTTGTCATTAGTTTAAATCCTTTAAGCCCTAGTCCTAGTAGTTGTGACATGAAACCCCCAGGACGTGATACCTCTTTAGCTAAGGCCTCTATATGTTATATTTTATTAGAGCCCAAGTCAGCATTGTTGATAGAGAATGGATAAAGAAAAAATTTCCAGAGGAAACCTCTTAACAGACTGCTTGATAACTTGTTCCATGTTACTGTGACTTATGGCACTGAACTTACATCGAGGGATGGATAGATGTATTCCTGGATTAGTGCTTTTCGTGTTAGGCAAGCAAACAGACACAAGGGCTCTAACTGCAGTCTAGGGGCTCACTGGTTAAGGCGTTTACTTAGTAAATAGAACATTGCCAATTCAAGCCCTACCGCTGTCAAATTGCCACTGTTGGGCCCCTGAGCAAGAGCCCTTAACTCTCAATTACTCAAGATGTATACTCTCACAATTGTAAGTTGCTTTGGATAAAAGTGTCAGCCACAATAAAAAAGTAATAAAAGCTTGTTGGAAGCAGTTGTGTCACTGGTCATATTTTGAAATCAACACAGAGAGACCATTACAAGACTACCCTGTTAAATTGGAAATTGCAAATTACCCCTGCTGATTATGAAGTGTAGAGTGACAACGTCATTTGAACCAGCAGAAGATCACCTTCCAGACAGTTTAGAAGGCTTTTCAACCCATGTTGATGTTCCTACTGGGTATGTCCATGAATGTCAAAATCTCCATTGAAAACTTTACCCAGCATGATGTCTATCCCCCTCAAAGAACAATGTTGGATAGGTTACAAAAACTTTGTGGCTTCGTAACTTAGATGCAGTAAACAAACAGCCCAGGTCCAGTGACTCAGATGTTTACCATGGAAACAAACTTAACTAAAATACCTCCTGATCAGAATACAAAGAGTTTTAGTACTTGATGACTTAGCCCATCTTCACAAAGCTGAACAAGAGATCATCAGACACATGCTGAAAAGAAAGCCTTATGTCCATTTCTCAGAGAATGACATCAAGTGTATTCCCTGAGTGTATATCAAGTGTATTAAAAATCAATCTAAAGGGTGAAACGCCTGTCCAGAAAAGCTACAAAGCTAGATGCAAAATTTATATGAGTGGGTCTGGGTCCCATTTTACCTAACCAATGCACCAACAGCTTTCCAGGGGACCATGGAAGGGGTCTTGGAGAGTTTGCGAAATGAAAGCCGCTACCCATATTTATACGATGTGTTCAAAACAATTGGTGAACACATGGAATATCTAACATTGTTGTTTTGTTGAGTGGATATGCGAATATGAAATACATTTGCAGCCAGTGAAGTGTGAATTATTTAAACAGCAAGTAAAGTATATATATGTTACCTGGTTCCTGCTGATGGATCCTATAAATCTTGAGGCGGTTCTGCAGCCAAAGGAGAAAACCCCTAAATCAACTGGAGAAGATTGTTGGCTTCTTAAGTTAACACTCCATTAGTCAGATTTTTCAAGACTTGATTCCAAGGCTTCTTAAGAAAAGGTCCAGAATAAATCCAAACTAATATCAAGGCACGTGGGCAAAAAAACCAGACACATGAACAACTGAAAATGTGAATATGTTGACCACACCACTCATTTTGGCATACCCCAACTTTCACCTACTGTTTGTGCTGCATACAGAAACATCCAACGAGGAGTTACACTCTCTGCTTCATCAGCAATAAATCAACTTAAGGCTATAGGTTATGGGTCCCTATCACTTAGTCCAGCTGAAAAGAGATATTATTTGTATTCTAACAAGTTTGAGTTTTTAGCTCTTAAGTGGGTAATTTGTGATTAGCTCAGGGACTTTATTTGTTATGCATATTCTTTTACCATTTTTACTGATAACATCTCACTAACCTATGTTCTGAGCACCGCAAGTCATATCAGTTTAGGGGGTCATTGTGTGGGGGTGCCGGCCAAACTTCAAATTTCATGTTAAATACAGGCCAGGAAAGACGAATGTTGAGGTCGATGCCTTGTACTGCTATCCTGTCACTATCAGTGGCCACCTGAGTACATTGGTGGCTTTTCGACCCAAGATGATTCTTGCAATATGGCAAGGGAGAAAGGTTGCTCTTGAAGTGGAAGTGCCTTGGACTGTTGTAGTGCTACTCATTTCCAGTGGCAAAGAACCCTTACCACATGTGGTCTCAATCACTCCCTCGGACACAAAAGCAGCATAGCTTGAAGATATCCCCAGTCAAAGAGGTAATGGAGCTAAAACAAAGAAACTGGAAGCCAAAGGGAAAAGCTGAAAAACTAATGGGACAAGACACAAGAAAACTGGTACAAGAGTAGAACACACTAATTGTTGTCAGTCCTTTTTAGACAGACAAGATCACAAGACAGAAACGTCCTACTATTTTGAAAAAGGCATGCATGAGTTCAATTATCAACACTGTTTGAGCCAGTCACAGTTGACTACCTGCACCATGAGCCAAGGAGGCTATCAGTATTTTGTGCAGGGCCTGTGTAAGAAATAAGTTAGGTAAAATAATGACTGAGAAAACATTCCATGACCTTATATTCCTTCATATATCCTGGGAAATTGCATCATGATCTGGGAATTCGAATACAATTTGTTCCAGATACTTCAACAGCTGGCTGGCATATCTCGTTTCTGCACCATGTCTCATAAACCACAGGGAAATCCCGTGGAGAAGCTGAACAGAACTCTCTTGCAGATGCTGTGGACCTGAATGAAATGGGAAGATCACCTACAACATATTGCTCACATCTATAACTGTATGAGACATGAGGTTATAGTGTATTCACAGGATATTTTTCTACTCTATGGAAGAACCCCACATTTATCAGTTGACTTACTTCTTGGCCTGGAACAGATGGTGAGTCACACATGAGACAGACCTTTGCACAGAAATGTAGCACCAGATTGCAGGAAACATTCCAAATCACTTCCGAGATTAAACAGAAGTCAACAATCAGCCAAAGGAAATAGGTATTACGATCACCAAAGGTTAGTATGAAGAAAATGACTCTGATGAAGAAAAAGAAACCTTGTACTTGCCATGTCCTTCATGTTGTTTTCAGTCGCTAACAGGCCTGATACTATGCAAGCCATACTCCATGCAGAGCACTGTTACACAGGATTTCCAAGCACAGGAACCAGAACATGTGCCTAGTACTACTGCTGATGCCCACAGTAAGCATGGAGTACTGGTAGCTCAGTGATTAAGGCTCTGTACTGGTAATCAGACCGTTGCTGGTTCAAGCCAAGTTGCTGCTGTTGTGCCCTTGAACAAGGCTTGTTATGTATTCGTTTACAGTTGTAATCGCTATGGATAAAGGCTTCAACCAAATGCATAGACTGTAAAACCAAGAGTGCTCTTTTACATACCATCTGGATTAGCACCTCATCAGTCACAGGGACCAGTAGTAGATGCAGTTAACCCTACCTGTACTGTACCAACCACGTTAGCTTATAGAGTGTCACCAGAGCTCTGGTTTTCCCTGCAGCCAGTAGTCTTGGCACTGTAAACAAATTAAGCACCTAGATTTATAACATAAGACGTAGAGACATTTAAAAGTAGGGGAGGGTTGAAAAGTGTAGAGGATTGAAAAATAGTATTCTACAAGATTTAGAAAAATAGAAACCATTTCTAAATTTTGTAAATATTAGTTACAATAAGTTACACTTTAGTTATATGGATAGCTAAATGGATATTTTCTTTGGGGCCCAGTAGGTGCGATTTGAGTTGAGCTGACACAAAAGTCAAAATGAACCTTATGTCACAGGGTAACAACTTCCATGCTGTGATGTTTTCTCCTGTCTTTCTCTAGAGAGAGAGAGAGAGAGAGAGAGAGAGAGAGATAGAGAGAGAGATAGAGAGAGAGAGCGCAAGTGAGCGAGCTCACAGGCATAAGCATTTTTTGATGTTACATTGCGCCTGGACAAGCTTCTCCTAGGCCTCAGGCTGGCAATATTTTTGCAAGTTGAAGCTGATGGGTCCTACAGTTCAGTTAAAAACAGGTATATCAGAACACCTGGCAGGAGACGGAAATTGGCATCCAGCTGTGCTGTTTGTGTTAAATGCTTCACAGAGCACTCCAACAATACTCTAGGCCATTTCATTCCAATTTTCGATTTCCTCTTTTCTTTTGTCTTATTCTCTGCCAAACTCTTTCCACCACTCCAGCAGTATTCAACTTTAAGTAAATCTATCAAGTGCTATTTCACACATTTGAAGGTCTGAGTTATCCTTTGTGTGGAGAAAAATTGCTTTGTCATGTAAGAATAAATGTAGACTGTAGAACTGTAGCACAGCAGACAGGATGCCACACTGCAGCTGCAGACTTGCAGAAGCTCAGAATAGGGAAGTACAGAATATTAAATAGTAAATGTACTTTTCAGGTGAAACAAGAACTCTGGGACTGAGACAACCTGTCGCAATGCCTTGAAACTATCACTTCTTAATTTTTTTTTATATATATTGATGGAGTATGCTAGTGGCATTTGAGATTCTTCCGTTTCTTCTGACTTCATAATGCAGAACTTATTTTGAAGTTAAGTGTATCCACATTCCAGGCCTGCGTGTTAGTACTGAGCCACATACTTAACCATTTTAAATGTTTTGTTTTTCTTTCTACCCTTCTCTGAACACCTGTTTCATTTCATTTTAATTTGAATAACTTTCATTTCTCACTTTAATTCGTATTTGCTGTTCACATTGTTTCTATCATTTTCCCGTTCACTTTGTTCTTCATTTTGTTTTTCCCTATTTTAAATGAGTGTTTTTTTGGGAGTGTTACATCTTGGTCTTCAGTTCCTCGCTTAGTGTGGGTCTGAGCTGTGTTCTAAAGTTTGACCCTACTCAAAACAATTTATCTACAGGGGTGCTGTGCACTGATAATGGGGAAACAATTTGCGTCATCCCAGTGGGACATTTGGAGACCTGGATTAGCTCGCATCCATCAAAGATTAAGGTTTTTGAAGCAGCCAACAGATTTTCACACATTAATAAGAGGAGTGGGTGGATATGTGTGAGTGCTCACACATGAGAAAAATTAATTGATACAGATACCATTAATTCCATGAAAAAGTCAAATGTCTGTTTTAATAATAACTAATATCAAGGCTCAGTTTATAAAAGCTTATTAACACAATCTTTATCAGTCTATAAAATATAAAGATGTGTCTTTTTTAATCATCTTGATCACAAAAACATTTTTATTTCTTTTTTATTTCTTATTTTTATCCACAGCAAGGATAATACCAGCAGACAAACTGAGCTAAAACTGAAATGTACCAGAAAGTACCTGGCTGCTTTTTCTAGGACACAGACAAAATGACAGTCAAGAAAAATGAAGTGACGATGGTGGACTCGGTGTCCAAGCTGACCTCAGTGGATGACTTTTGCAATCCTCCAGAAAGTCATGAATAAATGTGTGGAGCTTGGATTTACAGCAGAGCACAACCAATGCACCGCTGTGCTTCAGTGTGCAAAGCACAGGGCTAGTCCTGTTTCCTGACGTAGGTCCCCTGTGGAAGCACAGGGCTAGTCCTGTTTCCTGACGTAGGTCCCCTGTGGAAGCACAGGGCTAGTCCTATTTCTTGACGTGGGCCCCTGGTGGGAGCACAGGGCTAGTCCTGTTTCCTGACGTGGGTCCCTGGTGGAAGCCGTGCCATTTCTCTGCATGTGGTTTCACATTTAACATCCTCTGATGCTCCAGTTATGACATTAAAACACATCATGGAGGCTTTTAATGGTCTTTTGCCAGAGGGCAGATTACCACAGACTTAAGTGGAATAACTTATTCACAAATGAACAAACTTTAATTGGAGTGAGTAAATATTTTACAAAGAGACACTGATGGTAACAAACAAATAGTTTTAACCAGACAAAATAAAAACATATTTGGTCACTTTGATTGGGCCACAATGCAAGTATTGCTGCTGTATTACAGTCCGTACCAAAATGTAATTGTTGCTGGAGTTTAGCAAGCACTTTCAGTTTTGCTAAAAGCATCCACATGTGAAATATGTGAAGGTGCTAAATACGTTTGCCTGTGGGGTATTTGTACTTAATGCTATTGCATGACTGATCTTTGATCTGATGATGCTAAAGTTAGCATGTTGCTATACAGTCTTCAGTGATGCTTTTAGGTAAATTGTGCACCAAACATCTCCTTTCATCTCAATCTTTTCTCAGAGGTTGTCCTTGTCTTTGTTGGTGAAAATACTCTGTACTTCTAAAGCTTTGCCCCAGGGCCTTTTGTTACACTCTTCATATTCCCAGCGATTCATGGTTGAATCTGGAACCCTGTCCATGCCTGAACATAACATTGTGCAATCTGATGTTGGCTGGGACTTGCAGGACTGATTTCAGCACAACTCCTCTAAAGTGAAAAGGTTTGTGGTAATTCATTGCACAAATGCAAGAATGTGTCTGTCATAGCATATACAGGTTCAGGATGGTTGATGGTGAGATGTTTGATCTATTCATATAGACATTTACGTTTATTGACAAAACAAATCAAGAATGTGCATGAAGTGGACCTCCTGCCTTTATTTTTTGACATTTATTTTTCTTTTATCGAGTAGGCATAGGAACCCTCCGGTGAGCTGGCAGAGATTTGTTTGTGGTTTTTTTTTTGTTTATTTGATCCAGCTTCCATCATGGGCCAGTGACCATGACCTCTATGTGTATGAAGCAGAAGTGAGAGTTGAGGAGTGAGATTTCATTTCCTTCAGAGTGCCGACTGGAACGTCACACACCACTTCCTCACAGTAAATAAACACTCCTGTTTCCTTTTTGAATAAAATTAGTTTATCGGTCCGGATCATACATAACGCACACTGGTTCCTATATTGTCTGGTTAGGGATTTTAAGATGACTTTAGTTAGATAGAAACAGTAGAAAAACAGATTTCTAACTCACAGAAATACGAGAAGTCTTTAGAACATTGTATTCATTATAATCTACTGTGTTGATTAGAAGTAAAGCCCAATTTTAAACTTTTAAGTGTTTTTTTTTCTCTTTTGTTCTTTCTTTTGTGTTGGGAATAATAATGGCAGAACAAGAGCTGCAAGAAAACAACATCATTTGGGTTAATGCTCACTTGTAATGTTCACATACTCTAGAGGTTTGGGACTGAGAATAAAATCAGGCCAAATGTTGCTTTATAAAAACTGGCTGTAAATATTATAAAGGACAGATTCGATATGCATTGTTATGAGAACGGTCCTTTATACAGGGTGGCAAAAGGAAAATTTCAAGTTTTAGTTTTGTTTTTCCCACATGTACTTGAATGCACATTTGTATGTTTTAAAGTGTAAACAACAAAAATAGAATACAATATTATATATACTGTACACTTAATGGTCACTTTATTAGGAACCCTTGTACAGATGCTCATGCATGTAATTATCCAATCAGCAAACTGTGATGGAGCAGCATAGTGCATAAAATCATGCTGACACAGGTCCAGAGCTTCAGTTAATGTTAAGATAAACATCAGAATGGAGAATGAATGTGACCTCTGTGACTTTGACTGTGGCTTGGTTGTTGCTGCCAGATGTGTGGTTTAAAGTATTACAGAAACTCTTGATCTCCAACGATTTTCACACCGAACAGCCTTGAGTTCACACAGAATGGTGTGAAAAACAATTATCTTTGATTGAGTGGCAGTTCTTTGGGTGGAAAAACATCTTGTTGAGGTCAAGGTCAGAGGAAAATGGCCAGACTGGGAAAGAACATGGTCAGCAAGAGTATTTTGATGTGGCCTTCAAATGATGTTAAAATAGTGGTGGGGCCCAATATGCATCAAGGAAACATTCACCACACTACTGTGCCACCACCACCACACTGACCTGTTGACATGAGGCATACTGGGTCCATGGGTGCATGTTGTGTACATTAACTGAACTGTTTGCATGTCACAACAGAAACTGAGATTCATCACACCAGATGGTGGTTTTCGAATTTTACAGCTCTACATTTTTGGTGAGATGTTGCACACTGCAGCCTCAAATTCCTGCTTTTGGCTGATAGGGGTGAAACCTGATCTCCTCTTCTGTAGCTGTAATCCATCTGCCTCAAAGATTAAAATGCTGTAAAGTACATGGACCAGTTTGCAATGAAGAACTGAGGATGATCTGAGAATAAACAGAGGTCCTACCTAATACTAGCATGATGTATGAAGTGGCTGGTAAGTATCATTTCCATATGTTCATATAAACTACCTAATAATCAAGCAAGTGATGGGACACCCCACTTTCACATTATTTGGGCCTTTTCCCCCAAACAGTTTTAGCCTAATATGGGAAATAAGTCATATTCCGTTGTCTACCTCAGAGTGCATCCATGAGGAACGTACTGTAGACTACTGCAACACTCTCTGTTAGGTTAGGCTTACTGTCTTAGCTGCTCCAATATGCTGAAATTCAAAAAACATTATTAACCATCATTTACTTCTATCACCTGTCTGTACATCAGAATTCCTTGATGGTTTCAAACATAGACTAAAGGCACACTTTTTTAAGCAATGCTTGAATGATCCATAGTCACTTCAGTGCACTAGAAAAATCAGCTTTTTTGTGTGGTTTGCCTCTGACAGGATTATATCTTAATGGTATCCTTAGACTCGGGCCTAGTATACTAGCATTTCTTCCATGAAGACAACAAGCTAAGTACCATTGTATGTTGGTCGGGTACAATAGCATCTGCTAAAAGTAAACTCACAATGACCAAATGTTAATGTTGTTCCTAATCAGCAAAAGAAAAAATAGCAAACCTTTCAGAAATACTCCAACAAACTTTCTTATATTTCACAATGATCCATTAAAAAAAGACCTCTGCACTGTGGCAAGATTTGAGCGTTATAGAAAATCTCTTACTGGACTAATAGTATGCTGCTTACCAATGAAGATGCCTGTGTTTCTCTTTTTGTGTCTTTTATCTGTTAAATGGAGCACGAGAACATCAGCCCACTCTATTATTGGTTAGGTGTTGTGCTTGTACACTAGTCTGAGACCAGTTTGGAAGCTTGTCTTAAAAAAGCTGAGGCTGGCACTGACGTAGGCTAAACTGATCCTGGAGCTGTTTTTACTTGGTGCTCCTAGTGAAGGTCATTGTGGCATAAAAGCCCTGCATAGTTCTGTGGATACACTCTGTGTTTAGCATTACTGCGTGAATAGAACTGGCGTCAGAGGAGACCTGACCTACTTGCAGACTAAATTTAACCACAGGGGAACACGAGGAAGAATCTCACTGGCCTATAAATGAACAAATAGGTAGCTAAATACCTCTAGACACCGTTTTTGTAAGAGTGTACAAACGTGGTGTATTATAAGTGAAAAGAAGAAAAACGCTTCTTGAAAATGAGAGAAAAAAAACAAAGACATGAGGCAAGGAAATGGGACAAGAAAATAGATGCATGCAAATGCATGCAGTGTGTCATGAAGCTGGTTGATCCCATTTGAGCTCGAAGCAATGATTTAAACCAATCTGTGTATGGTGCTTCCTAATTGTCAGGTCAAGGACACAATGTGTTGTAGAGTGATACATTGATAGTAGAAGAGCAAATTTTTAAGTAGAGACACTTTTTAAAAAAATTTTTAACCTTGAAGTGAAATTCTCATTAAAGTGGGCTGATTTGTATCTGTATCAGACAGTCTTAATTGAACTAAAATTGTCACAAATGTGCTTCTACACAACCAATTGATATTAAGAGGAGAGCTGAGAGCACTCAGCTGTCTTCTGACTGTCATGAAATGTGATCTACTGGCAGAAGGGATCTGGCAGGCATAGAGGGTTAAGATTGATCTACTGATATTTTGGGACAAAGGTGTTAAAAGCTTAGTTTATACTCTCGAGATTCTTCACCATTGATCACTGTTTACTGATAGTAATTTTAAAATATCAGGTTTTTTTTTGTTGTTGTTTAAATAAATAGTATTAATGACCATGCAGTTCAAACATGAATCTCTCTCTGCTAATGTGAATTTCAGTGAAAAGCAACTGCGCAGTTACACAGAGCCTGTATCTGTATGTGTGTGTGAAAGGACATTGGCTTTGAATTATTGAATTCCTGTGAGGTACAGGTATAGGTCATTGATTTAAGACATTTGGGTGAGGTTGGATCACTTGCATTTTTCATAACAAAACCTTACTCTATAATTTAGTCATTCATCAGACAGCAGACACCTGCTTCAAATGTAAATACCCTCAATATTTTCTTCCATAGATAAATAGACAGATTAATATCAGGTGTTGGAATTTTCATTTATGTCATCAATGCCATATGTGGTCAATGGTGGTACCAATTCCATGCTCTTGAACTGGAGAAGTTCTACACTGATAACTGGCACAGATGTCTGTAAAAGAAAATATTTTTTGATAAAATAAGGATAAACTTTTGCCTATTGTCAGATTTCTTGATTCCAAATATATTAGTGGATTTCCATGCACATTTTGAGTCCTTGTGAATTAGTTTCTATCAAAATGTATTCATAATAAGCATTTGATCATTGCTTAGATGACTCTGAATGCAGTGTCTTGATTGGGCTGCTTTTTTGGTTGACCTATGAGCAGGAAATGTCATGATTTCATCACCAATTTTTGTCTTATTGCTTCTTGACAATGGTGATCCCCTGCTGAATGCCTAAAAGTAGGAGAACATTTTCAGATCTTTGTTGTTAATAATTACTCATTTTAATTATGTTATTTTTTTAAATTATGTTAATTAATGGCTTTTGTGTCACTTAAACTTCTTAAAATGTGCTTTTGCTGAATAGTTGTTTGTGACAGTTAGCAAATGACTACTCTTGTTCTGAGCCCTTGACTTAAACACATATAGCATTGTAAGGACTTTTTGGGCTTGTTCAGTACAATGCTGAAATTATTTCTCCAAGCTGTGTTTATGTATTTGTGGAAGTGTACAGAAACATTTTTGATTTAGCATCAAGTATTTTCAATTTTACTTCAAGTTAATTTTCAGATGTTTGTATATTATTTTTGTTCTATTTGGGTGGTAAATACTTAGGTTGCACTCAGTCCTGCATGAGGTCCACGTTGGACAATAAAATGCCATCTTGCTGATTCAGTGCTTTGAGCCAAGAGGTTTTATATGAATCTCCACAACATTCTTGGCCCTCGACTCTCACTTCCAGAATCACACTAACCCCCATCCTAAATATTTGCCAGCTCAGTTCCTCCCTCTGAGTCTAACTGTCTAACTGCTGTCTCCTTGCATCTCAATCTCCCCCGAAGCACCTAGCCTCTGTTGACAACAAGTCTGACTAATTGGAATAGACACAGGCCCCCGTCAGCTCTTAATAATCGTCTCTGACGTACCTAGTGTCACCATTGCAGCTTCAACTGCCTCACTGGAGACACACCAAGCATTCGCCAGCTATAATTACTGGAAAGGTGCTGGAGTCTGCTTTTCAACATTTATTCTCAGTTTATTTTTGACACAAGGACTCTGCTGCTGGGGTGTGTGTGTGTGCCCTTGCGTGAGTGTCAGTGAAGGCTTCTTCATTTTGTGTAAGAGGTCAGCAGAGCAGGTCTAAATTTGAATAGCAGTAAACGTCATAATGGGAAATGTGTGTTAGTGTTTAGACTAATGGTTTAGGTGATTTTTTTTTTTACACTTTTTTAAAACCTAAACAGATTGTATTTAGCATTCTAGTACAAAATAATACTAAGATAGGCTAAATATATTTTTTTAAATATATAATTTATGTATTGTATGAATCTATATGAGTATCATGTGAATATTAAAATTATATATAAAAGAATGAATGGCAAAACTCATATGAGTAAAAATGACCAAGGGAATGCTTTCCAGATTGCATGTGCTACAAAACCCTAATTTGTAATTTGCCCTGAGGTAATGTATTCTAACTGAAACAGACATCTGGTCTCATTCAAGTGCCCACAAACAGCCATCTCTTAAATATGCCTTTATACATATCAGTAGCTAACCGGTTTATCTTGAAGTGAGGCCTCTCACTAGATGCTGTTATTATTTTTCAAAATTCTAAAAAACTAAAAAAAAACTTTGATAAAATAAATGTATACTTAAGAGAATTAAGGATGGAGTTTTGGGCAGCTTTTAAGTTTTCACCTCCTGTGGTGCGTTCTGCTACATATAACTGTAAAAAGCAAAATGTCCTTATGAGATGGTTGGTGGGCTAAACTTCTGGAGTGAGATGCACTCTTTGAGGAGAATCCAAGTGAGTTAACAAGATTATCGTATATACTTGATTGCAGAGTTGGTAGGCTTGAGATGTAGGAGAATAAGTTCAACCAGGGAGAGGTGAACTAGTAACTGCTTTAGAAACAACCCAAAATCATATACAGTAGTGCCTGAAGATTTGCAAGTCCTCATGGGTAGAGAAACTGTCTTGCAAATTGAAGGATTAGATTCTATTAAGATTAGCTCGTTATAGATCTGGACACAAATATATGCAAATCTACTTTGTGGTCATTAATAACACGTGAGATACATGGATCCTGTGGGTTTCCTTGTTTTCACTGTAATAAAGGCAAACCATAGTATCATAGCAGAGTGAGAAATTTGGGCATAAGATTTTTGACCAACTGTGTAGAGGAACCTTGGAAACCGGTAAGGGCAGTAATCATTTCTTTCTTCCCAGTTACATAATCTTTTTCTTACTAATAGCACTACTTTATTATTTTCCTATGATAAAGTAACATTACGGCTATGACTCCTACTGTTAAAAGTGCAGTGACTCCAAAAATCACACTTAATGCTGACAAGAAGAAAAAGGATGAAGGCTGAGAAATCTGCCATTCTGAAGGCTTATACTTGAATATCGGATTTCAGAGATGGTTGCAACATTTCCCAAATGTATTTTAAATATTGGGATAATCCAACACTGAATGAGGGTCAGTTTTAACTGACTGAAAATGACGAGATGTGTAACAGAACCTATTTTACATTAGAGCTGTTGTTTTATTTGCTTAATTAAATATGTATTTCACAGCAGATGTGGAAAACATGGTACCAATTTGCCAAGGCTTTCCCTCAACATGTTGATATAGTGGCCAATGATTAAATCTTCTGTCTCTAGTTAGGAAATATGAGAGTTCTGATAGGGGAGTAAATGAATTTTAAATCAGTTCATTTTCCTGCCTGCTGTTCAGTTTCATTTCATTAGGATTTTTTTCAACTGCAATGTTAAAGATCTCTGCAAAACCTGAACCAGAGGACTATGAGACAGGATGCCGTGAAGCTGTTTATATACAATTGTTTTCACAGCTGTTTGCACATATTAGATGTTTCTACATTTGTCCTACATAAAAGAGTTTCAGTTGTACTACATATAAGAATGGTTTTATTCATTTATTTGGTAAGGTCAAAGCACACAAATAAAAACTGAGAAGTTTAGTGATGAGATGTGTTTCAGCACCCATGAGAAAGAAATTGGCCTTAAACTGTTCCAGTAAGCTCTTCTGACATTGTTGCATGAAACTGCTAAATATAATTCTAACAGAAGTCATTGTTCAAAACACTAGCAGTACCAATGATGACACAACACAGACATTTTGTATTTCTCCTGCTGACGTTGCATAAAATCAAAGTAGCCTATCCTTGTCTATTCATCTCAGCCTTTCAACTTGGAAAAATATCTGTCCAAGAAATAATTTAGTTCAGCTTGTGTTCATGTGGCTTTTTTAAACAAAAGAACTGTAGTGCATTAGAAAGTACATCTGAACTGATATGCATCTCTTAGAAATCCTATAAGCAAAAGCTGAGCTCAGATTGAGGTAGTGCCTTAAAAATCAGATACAACACGTCAAAGGTGCAACTCTCACTTCTTTCAAAAATCCCCTTATTATCTAACTACATTAAACAGGAAGCAGGGATCAAGGTTTGTGGTTTTCACACATTTTTGAAACTTTAAAGGTGAAAAGCACATCCTGATCCTCTTTTCCTCCATCTGATGGAGTCCACATAGGCCAAAATGTCATGATGCTTTTAATATAGTGTCACGGTCAGCCCCCGCTGAGACAAGGAATAAACGAAGCAGGGCTCACGTGCGTAAATGAAGCAAACCGTTTTTATTTTTCGGTTTCGTTTACCGACTCGGCAGTCCCGCAGTCTGTCAAGCCACATTGAGACAACGACCGACAACACTGTGTGACACATACACGCTTTTAAACACCCACCCTGACGAGACACAGGTGCAACACGTTACAATCACAACAAGCTCAATCACACGCCACACCCACAACACTCGAACGTCCACATGCGCTTCATCCACACGACACGACAACCGAACACACCTCCACACAGACACACCCACACAGACACGAGACAGGGGAGGTTAGCCAGGGCGGCCACCGTGACAGTTAGACACTAGAGATTGTTTAAAGAAATGAGAATTTTGCTGTTCTGACATGTTGTTTCTTAGAAACCCTAGCAGATAAAGTGTCTATAAATGAATGCCAGGAATCCAAACTGTAATTTATTGTTTATATGAAAATTTATATAAGGCACCTGAAGATTAGCATTGGACACTTTGCCTTCATCAATGAGCTCTACATTTAGATTTGACTGGAAGAGAGTCTTTACACAGAAAGGCATGTGATTCTTTGGAGTAATGTTTTCATTGCAGGTCGGACTTGGGACTGTTTTGCCACAAGTTGCTGTTATGCTGTTTGGATTTTAGATACATTTACAATAGCACTGCACAAAGTACAATTTGACCTAAAGATATTTACTATTTCTTGTACTTGGTGATAATACTCCTGACCCAAAGTAATTTCCCGTTGAACAATTTAGTTCACAAAATATGGAATTCAGATTTAATGGCTGTTATTCACCTGATTAATTTCAGTTACAATACTGCCCATGAAAATTTGACTAAAGCACCCTGGACTGCGTTTCTTAGTTATGAGAGAGGGTTCTTATTGCCTCATGCAGCTGGAGCGAAACCTGTAAGCCCTGACTTAATCTGCTGAGGAAAAGTTAGTGGAGATCTGGCGTTTCTCCATGTGCAGTGAATACAGGCAGCAGAATGAGTCAAGGACAGGTGTTAAGCTTCAGAGAGAAGGTGCCAGGTGATCCCAGGTGCAGTTCAGCACCTGCTGCTGATGCCCA
The DNA here is from genome assembly GCA_028565775.1 of Sternarchorhynchus goeldii. Lineage (NCBI taxonomy): Eukaryota > Metazoa > Chordata > Actinopteri > Gymnotiformes > Apteronotidae > Sternarchorhynchus > Sternarchorhynchus goeldii. The sequence continues at coordinate 23,092,532 of JAOXYF010000001.1, read as the reverse complement.
TTTCTGCTTTTTGAGGTGGTTCAGAGAATTTTGCCAACAGATAAGATATGCCAGGAGCATTGTTCAGACAGTTCCTCAGTTTATGTTTAGTATATGGTTGTATTATGATGGGAAAGAGGTGTATATATATATCAAATAGAAAGAGAGAGAGAGAGAGAGTGGGAGAGAGGGACAGCAAATAAAGTCAATACTTTGGATTTATGGGTTGGAAGCAAGCATTTGACAAGGGCCAAATTCTAATCAGTCGAATCAGTCACTACTCCAAAACAACAGATCTTGTGGGATATTTCCAGTAGGTTAGTACTTATCAAAAGTGTAACAACAGTACACAGGTGGTCATGGACACATGGCTCATTAGTGCATGTGGGGAGCAAAGTCTAGCCAGTTTGGTCTGATCCCACAGAAGAGATGCTGTAGCATAATTTGATGAGAGTGTTAATGCCAGCTATGATAAAAGAAGTCAGGACAGAGAGAGCAAGGAAGGCTGCTTGCTGTGTATGGGGTTGCACAAGCCACAGGCCAGTCAGAGTGGCCATGCTGACCCCTGTCCACTGTGGAAAGTGCTTAGAATAAGCATCATGAACTGGACCAGGAATAATGGAACAATGTAGCTTGGTCTAAAGAATTACATTATTTAAAAAAAAAAATGGTCTAGGAAATGGGAAACATCAGATATAGTTAATTACCCTCTCAGGTATGTCTTCTACATGTTCTTTCTCATGGGGGTACCTCAAGTTTCAGTCCTTGGACCCCTGCTATGTATTATTTGTAGGCTTCCACTTGGTCAAATCATATGTCACTTCAACACATTGCTTAATTTTCATTTAAATGCAAATGACTTTAAGATTTTCTTAAGGACAAAATCCATTAATAACCCCCCTCTCAGACACCTGGAATCCTGTCCTTCGCAAATCAATGTGGATGAAACAATTTTCTGATGTAAAACAGCGATAAGGCTAAGCTCAAGCTAATTGGCTCCAAATCAAATCTTAAGTTAACTGGTTCAATAACTCTTTCTATTAACAATGCAAGTGTTTCCAGTGCAATTGTTCCCTGCCTATAGAAGACCTGTCTCCCCTAAGTCAGATTATCTGCATCCCTTTCTACATTTAAATCCAACCCAACTTGCACACTCTTGCATACAACCTGCTTTGTGTCTAGACTGGTCTTTTCACTTCTTCATTCATCTCCTCAGTTCACTGACACTTTTTTTTTCCCCTTGCACTGTTCTGCCCTGTACCTGTACTGTTTTCCAGTTCCTGGATATGTTTTGCTGGCTCTGTGTTTGTTTATTTTGTGATTGTCATATTTTGTAAGTGTAAATGTGTTAAAGAAAATATGTGTTATACAAGTCAAATGTGTTATTATTATCTGGATACTACTTGGACATCAACTATCACCTACCTAAATATTATTGCACACAAAGTACACCCCCATCACGACAATGGTATTCCCTGATAGTAATGGCTTCTTTAGTAAGGGTTAATGTGCCCTGCTGCACTGCAAAATGTGTTCTGCAATAGACAAAATTAAACATATTGACTTTGTCTCCAAATTCATCAGTTCTCAGTCTGACCATGCATCTGTAGGATGTGCTGGATAAACAATAACGATCCAATAAGATCCCACCTTGCATCTTACACGGCTAAAAAGATCTGCTGCTAATTGTCTTGGTGCCAGATACCAAAAGACAAAGTTCAAAGGTCTTGTAGAGCCCAAACCTTGATGGGTCAGAACTGGTGCCAGACCAAAACTGGGGGACATACACAATATTAGGGAGGTGTTTTAAATTTTATGGCTGATTTTGAGTGTGTAAATAATACGATTTGCTCACACATGCTCACAGTCTTTGAAAGTACATAAACAACGGTCCTGCAATTAAAACCATCTGGACAATAAGAATGGAAAAGGGTCTAGGACAAACACAGTGTGCTAAGCCATGATTCAACTTTACTATTGTATTGCTGGTGCTCAGATGTAACCTGCATCCACTTAATGTTTGTTTCACTGTGTGGTCATCATGGTCTTGGCAGATCTCATCGTGATGCATTCCATCATTCAACACACTATGGACACGTTAATCACAGTGAAAGCACTTGTACACCCCCAATGAGCTTTGGGTGTTATTAAAGCTGACAGATAATAGCCATGTGGCTCCGATACATATAAACATTAGAAGTATAACAGCACGATGGGGGAACATGAAAACCCTTGGGCAGATCAGAAGGGATATTTCACTTCAGGGTGTGTGTTTGTGCTGGAGCACATACAGCAGTGTAGTCTACTTGGTAGGGTACCAGGTCAGGCCCACCACTGAACTGCCATATGCACTTCACTGGATGAAAAGTGTATTTTTCACACATTATTCCCTGCATCTAATAGATATATTTTCTAAATATTGTAAAACCGTGTGATTCCAAGCATTTTTCCAGTGGCTGAATTAGTTATTTATCTCTGGCTTTCAAGGATGTGATTCCTATCCATTCAGTTCCACAGTGAAATTGTAACAGATACAGACATTTCAACTGAAACCTTCAGTATTTCTCATCTATGTGTAGGCAGAGGAATTAATGTAGCACAAATATGCATGTATGATTAATAGTGTTGGTAATTGTGTCTGCAGTAGGCGGTTACAGAGCTCCATTTAATTTGTCATAGATGACACACACACTAGATACCTTCCTGTGTTCCTATATGGTACATAGACATAAGATAAACAAGGGTAAGTTTAACAATAATAGTCGAATAAACTGATTTTATGTACTATATTTTAGGTTTTTCTTGAGGTACAAAAACCAGATGCTGTTTTGCATTTAATTTCAGTAAAATCAAGAACTGTGACTCTGTGCCATATTGCAGGCTGAGAGAGGTTTTACACAAGGCTTGATAATCCTGGCTGGGTTTTCGTGAGGCTCCCTCACATCCTCTCTTGACATATGAATTAAGCTCTCCCTGTACACATCCAAAAGGTCAGCCTTCAGTGGCTCATTACTGGGTAATGATGGCTGCACGATTGGCCTCCACTCTGCCGATGTGTATTATATCTCTCATCGACCAATTAAATCGCTTCCACTGCAGCTCGCCCGCAATGTTGCTAAGCAAAGATGCATGCGAGCCACACTTGGGTTAACACGTGCACCAGCTCCTGTGTTTACAACAAAATGAAAAGGGCATTCAGTATGAGTATGCCACTTTAAATGTAGCACAGACAGAGTTTGTGTTGGATTTGGAGCAGGGTCCCCTTTAAACCACACAAACTACAAGCACCTGATCAGACCTTCTTTTAGGCGGTCAAGTATTTAGAGACTCTCCAAACCCGAGGTCCGTCTGATATGAGGAAATGGAAAATACTGTAATAAACTTAAATCAAGTCATCCATACTGGTGAGAAAGTGTGTGACTGTTGTGTGCTTCACTTGCTCTACTTAAGTGAAGAATGAATGGAGATATGGCAGTGTGTGAGGGTGTAGTTTATTTGTCAAACAGTCTCCCGAATATCTGAGGAAGAGAAGAACTATTATAAAATCTGCCATCCATCCCCAGAAAAAAAAATCAAATAAAATGAAGTTAGAATACCGGAGCAGCGGCTTGCTTCTGTTTTCTGTAATGTTTCTTTGAGAAAAAGTACTTAAAATGTGTTTATTTTAGGACTGTTTATAGCTGCTGACCGCCAGTCTGCTTGTGCTATGCTGAGATGTGCTGCAGCTGTGTACGTATTGCAATTGTTATTCAGACGCAAATGCTTTTAAATAACATGAATTGCTCTTTTTTTTTATTTAAAAAAAACAACAACATGATTTTCTCATCCAAGGAAGGAACAACATGATTTTCTCATCCATCTGTGATGTTAGAAGTGCTGTGGAGTGGTGCTATCAGACTAGGGTTTTAGACGGGATTAAAAACAAGGGAGGATGGTATGCTTTTACAGTTATGCAATTTTAAGGTAGTGTGTGTGTGTTTTAAAAGGAAAACATCCTTTTTCTCACTAACTGCAAGCTTTAACGCAATGGTAAAAAAGAGCTTTATACGTTTTAAATCATATTTATACGTTTTACCATGTTCTTTTCTGACTTTAAAGTCTATTTGCTAGTGACCATCTGTATCTGTAATCGATAGCCATCTTAAGCAAGAGCTAGCATGCAAAGGAGCATTTCAGCCTGGCAGAGAATAGGTCAAAACACAGTGCGTGTCAGATCATATCCAAAAACGCAGCTTTCATATGGAAAATAAATAAAGTTTAATTGTGAAGCTTTATCATCATCTAAAAGTGGGACAAAATACCTTATCAGTCTAGACAGAGGTGGACTCTTTTTATAATATTTATTTGGACTGATTCGTCTTGGATGAAGTGATAGTTAAACAGATAATAGTGTGGTAGCAACAGATCACATCCTGAAATTTGCTGATAGGTTGATGGGTGTTTGCATCATATTGCATGTATCTTTGGAGTACACTCACTTCATTATATTACTCCAAAAACACAAGGGCTTGGGATCTCACCATCATGTTTCTTACTTTAAGAGAAGCAACACTGACTCCTAAAGTTTGCTGAGAACTTAGTGTTGTTTTACCCTTTGACTTTTAGTGATTCTGTTGGTGGCTGTGTTTGGATTTCAAATGCTAATGTTTTTTCAGTTATATCAGATGTATTTCTCCTGTGAAGTAACAGTTTGCATGCACAGCAGTATCTGTTAGGAAACAAACAAACAAAAAAAAAACTACTTTCAGATGAAAGGAATGACCTTTTCTTTGGAAAGGGTAAAGAATACAAACAGTGTTCTTCTGCAATCTGTTTGATGTCTGATGTATTCAGGAAGCATTGCTGAGGATCTTACATTTGTACTAGGGTTAGGTATTAGATATTTTACTAGTTGCCTTTCCTAGTGTGTGTGTGTGTGTGTGTGTGTGTGTGTGTGATGACTCCCTATTAGGAGCACAATGAGGATCCATGTGCAGGTGAAGGAGTAGTATTTAATAAGACAGGCAGAGCAGGGGAATCCGAAAAAACAGTCCAAAGTCGAAAAACCAGAAAAATCCACAGAACAGGGAGAAGTATAATAAGGGCAAAAACAGACACTAGGTAGGCAACAAGAATACATGCAGGAACCCACCACTCGGTATGCTTACTAGAGTTTGGCAATACTCCACGATGACAGACTCAACAGGGGAACTTTAAATAGGCAAACAAATTAACTATGATGATTAGCAGCTGGTAAAGTCCTAGTACTCTGGTGAGTGTGACCTCTGGTGGCCAGAATGGGGAGTGTCGATACTTGACAGAACCCCCCATTCAAACATGCGACTCCTGTCTCAACCAAACGACGTCACCGAGGGCATCCCCAGGGCCGGGGAACGGGTCGACTGGGGTGTGAGGCGTGGAACTCCCGTATAAGGCAGGAGTCCAAAATGTCATTAGAGCCCACCCAGCAATGCTCCTCTGGACCATACCCTTCCCAGACTACAAGATATTGCAGGCCACCTCTCCGGCGACAACTGGGGAGGTGGGTGGGGAGACAGACCCAAAGATGCATTAGGTTTAACAATGACACGTGGAAGATAAGGGAAATGCTATAAGGGTTTAGCGTCTTACAGCGGGTCTTGAGATACATTTAATGGGTAGAAAGCCACACCATTTGCCCAGGAGTGAATGGACGCCATTCCTTAAGCTTGTGATCAGTCTGCAACTTCCGTCTCCTCGTTGCCCACTGATGGTGCACATGAGCCACTTCCCATGTCTGCAAGCTATGGCGGAACCAGTCATTCACAGCAGGAACATCTGAAGTCTCGTCCAACCAGCAGAAGAGGGGAGGCTTGGTAGCCCAACACACATTGAAAAGGGGTCATCCCCATAGAAGTGCGAGTCAGGGAGTCTTGCATGTATTCAGCTCATGGGAGAAATTGACACCAGTCCACCTGTGAACTGCTACAACATGAACGCAGGAAGTGACCTCCTGATTCAACCTCTCCAATCGTCCATTCGATTGGGGGTGATACCCAGAAGTTCAATTTATTGTCACCCCCAACAGGTGACAAAAAGACTGTTAAACCTGAGAAGTAAACTGAATACCCCTGTCAGACGATCTCCTCGGGTATCCCCAAAAAACTGAAAACATGGTGAAAAATAGCTTCAGCCATCTCCATCCATGTAGGGAGCTTTTGGCGTGGGAACTAGGCAATAACTACCAGGACACTACCAGGTGTTTCCCTGTGTCCGGGTTAAGTTGGTGATAAAATCCACAGTGAGATGTGACCAGGGCCCTTAGGTACTGGTCTAGGGGGCACCTGTTAGGGGGGGCGTCTTGCTCTGTGCACGGACTGAACATGCCTTAATGAACTCAGCCACATCACATGTCATCTCTGGCCACCAGTACTTATTCTTCATGAGAAGTGTAGTACAGCTTATGCCAGGATGCCCAGAACTAGGGGTGGCGTGGACCCAAGAAAATCAGGTCGGTGTAACAGCTTACCCTCTGGGCAGTTCTCAGGAACCGGTTCACAGGCGTGAGCGTTGGCGATTGTGGTGTCCCTCTCCCATAGGACGGGGGCCACTGCCGTAGTGAATCTGCTTCAGGTCCACGAAAGCTGTCTCCACCTGAGTATTCCAATTTAGCTTTTGTGGTTTTGCTTCTTAACAAGGTGGTCAGAGAGGCTGCTATCATGCTAAAACCGCTAATGAAGCGTCTGTAAAAATGTGTAAATCCCCCAAAACCTCTAATTCTTCCAGATGGCTACTGCTGACACTTTATCGTTGTCCATTGATACCCCAACAGCTCCGATGACGTATCCTAAAAATCTGGGTACAGTGAAACTTGTATTTTTCCAGTTTTACAGCTGATTATCCCTGAGTTTTTGTAGTAGCAAGATAACATGAGTGACGTGACTCTGCAAACTGGGTGAGTAAATTAAAATGTCGATCTAAACTATAACCCATCTGTTTAACATCTCTCTAAGCACCTCATTAATGAAAGCTTGAAACACTAGGCGGAAGTAACCAAACCATAAGGTTTGATCCAATTTAGTGAGTACTTGAGCTCGTCTTAGCTGTTCCAGAGCTGAAGAAACGAGGGGGAGGGGGTAGTGATTCTTTACCGTGATGGAATTGAGCCTTCAATAGTCGATGCAAGGATGCAACCCACTGACTTCTCCACAAAAAAAAAACTGCTGCAGATGATGAAACGGAGGGGCCCAGCTTCAATGCTTCCTGAATATACTCCTCCATAACCGCGGACTCGGGGAGAGACAGGGTATATATCCAGCTCCATGGTGGGGTAGTACCTGGTAGCAAGTCAGTCGGTCAATCCCAGGGTCAATGAAGGGAAAGCTTGCTGAAACTTGAGACTTGCTGAAAACATCCCAAAAGAGCCTTTATTGATCTGGTATGGATACCGTAGTTAATACTTCCGGACTCTCAATTTGCGTGGACATACACGGAGGTCACGCAGTTTGACATGCAATAGCCACTTGACACGCTAGACCAGGAGATTACCGGTTCATTGTCGCACCAGCCATGGGGCACCCAGAATTAGGGGGTTATCCAGTGAATCTATGACAAAAAGGCTGAGGGTCTCGGTATGAAGGACAGGGTGAGAGGAACAGTGATTTCAGTAACTGTTCCAGTACCTAAAGGTTTGCCATCAATGCCCTTGATTTTGAATGGAAAAGTGCAAGGGAGAACTGGGATTTCCATTACCTGAGCGAAGTTGCGATCTATGAAGTTTCCTATGGCTCCCCGAGTTGATCATCACTGCAATGGAGCAAGGTGTACATGCCCAGGTTAGTTTAGCTGGAAACGTGAATTCCTTACTGTTAATAGGGGGTGTAAATGCTAATCCTACCGGAAGATCTGTTCTTCGACCAGGCAAGCTACAAAGGTAGGCAGCAAGAATACATGCAGGAAACCAATGCTTGGTATGCTTACTAGAGTTCGGCAATACTTCACAATGATAGACTCAACAGGGGAACTTTAAATAGGCAAACAGTAGGGATGGTATTGACTTTTCAACTGAGATACCTAAATGGGTAGCCCATTTTGGAGGTTGCTATCTCTTTAACAACAGAAGTCCATTCCTTTTCATTACATAATCCCAGTAATCCCAGTCACTAGTCCTTTAGGTGAAACTGGATATGAAATTGTAACATGTTTAAATGACCAAACTCTTAAACAAAGGCTGAAAGTTCTACAGAAAAGTTCTTATCTCTTAAAATATTTAGATATATGCATTTGATCACATCACCACCGTTAAAATAAAAAAAGTAAACTTTGTGTGATTTATTTAAACCTAATAACATATGAATTTGATTCAATTTAATGGAGCACATAAAAACACAGCCCAAGCTTTCCAGGTGAAGCTGTTGATCATTTACACTGCAGAGACGAGAACCAGCTGCAGACGTCTGACCAGTTACACGTATAAAAATGACTTGACCACTCTCTCAGCCTTGAACACTGGGGTGAGGGGAAATATGTCATGCCACAATCAATAGAATTGATTTTTCAGCATTGATCATACAGGGAGGGAAAAAAAAAATACCCTCCAGGGAAGAATAACATCACATGCATACGAATTATGGAATCTGGATTTAAGGTTATGTGAAATAGAATAATGGTAGTTTGGTAAAAGTTGAATATTTCAAGATCTGCCAATGTTGGACCTGCTAATTAAATGTCAGAAACTGGCATTTTATTTAGTTAAAAGCCAATGGTTAGGAATTGAGGAAGACATACAAGCCACTTTAATTGTCTTATGCTGGCATTTAAACATTTATCAAATTATAAAGAATTATCTGTAATGAATGTTGGGGTCACTTACAATGCTACCAACCTAATTAAAGCTGAGTTTACTTTCACTTCCTATCTGAGGAATAACCTTCACAGATGTAGACTAAAATCACCCTGTTAAGATCCAAAATTTGTTAAGAGCTGTTTACTTATACGGACAGAATTCTGTTGAGATGAGATGAAAGAAAAATGCCCAGCCTTGACTGGACAATAAAGTTAATTCAGTTAAATGATCACAAATGTTTTTCTAAGTTATACTGATCAATCTATTGTACCAAACTGTAAAATCCATAGCAATGCCTATCGCATGATAATCGATGACATTTTTCTAGTTTTAGATATTTCAACTGCTATTAAAGGTATTGCACTAATCTAAATGTATTTGCATAAAAACAAGGAAAAACAAACAAACAAAATGCCTCTACCAGATATGTGCTTACATCATTGAGATAAATTCAGGGCACGGATGCATCTCAGATCATTGATTTGTTTTCATGTAAGAACATTGAAGTGTGTCAGACATTTGCCTGTACTAAATCTTTCAGACAGGCTATCCATTAGTGGTCAAATCAGACAATTTCATCCTTAAAGATCTATGTCACTTAAACCATGGGTAACTAATAGCAAAGAGGCTTGCTGTGGTCAGAGATGCTTTATCTTAGATTTATTGGCCAGTTTTGCGCTGTGAAAGGCATTGGAAGAAATGACTTATTGGCCCTGTGGTTCCAAATCTTCAGCAGGGTTAATGTGCATGCCAAAAAACGAGACAAAGCAAGGAGAAATGGCCCCAGCAGGTAAAGCCATATGTTACATTTCTGGTCAATTTTATAAGATGACCTTCAGGCCACAGATAAAAAACAAAGGCCACCAAACCGCAGACCTATAATGATCTTTAGTGGAAAGGAAATGAATGTTTCACTGAGAGATACAGACCTGCCTAATGCAACCTCAGACATATTATGAAGTCTGCTTCGAATAAAACACCTGTTTCTCATGTACTTAAAACAGTCAAATGTTCTTGCTCCATGTGACCTTGTACCCTGAGGGGAAGCTCAGAAAGGTTTGATTAGGAAGTTTTCTTCAGATCATATTTAGCGTAATATAAAGAGAGAGCTTGTAAAATGCATTGGAATGACTTTACAGGCAATACTTTTACTGTAAGGAAAAAAAGAATCAGTGTTATCTTTGAGTAGAATAGTACATTGTTCAAGTAAGGCTGGAAATTTGTCTTTGGTTATCCCATATACAATAATTACAATCCTGTGAACATAAAAACAGAGTAATTCCAGAAATTAATGTTAAAACACAGCCCAGACTCAAAACTGCAGTTGGAAGAAAAGATTTCTTCTGCTCTACCTGGCAAGAGATTGGCTTTACTACCACATAATTTAAGAAGTGTTTGTTTGTGTATTGAAAGAATCACAAGTTCACAGTACTTCCTCACTGGGTTCTGTAAAGAAAATCTATGTTTTGGTGAATAGGTCTGTTAGTACAAGTGTAGTTGTTATCGCCTTTATGTAGTACTTGATCAATCTGGCTTGTGCTCCAGTATGATATGCCTTTTACATGAATCAAAAAATGACATCTTGACTAGACATTAGACAACTATGCAAAAGACATATGCTCTCAAAATAGATCTGAAGTATATTTTGTTTGGATATATGTTTTATTCAATTGAACTGTATCCATATAGACATTTGAACAGCAGCGCACAGTCTCAGAGAAGATTAATAGAAGTTCATGTCTATGCTCTTAGCAAGCCAAAAACAACAGTGGCAAATGGAAGAAACCTTGGAAGTCTATTTTTGACTGGTAAGCAAAGATGGAAACTCTCTCGTTGAGGTTGTCTTTGCAGCTGACAGATGTTCTAATCTTCTGTTGTCTGGACATTCAGTAGATTAAGTCTAGTCTTGCAGTGACCAGTGGAGACTTACCATTGACAGATCTATTTAGTCTAGGCTAAGCTTTTAATCTAGGTCTGGGAAACCAGCCCAAAAGACTCTGTTTAATGGCAATACCAGTCCTTTAAACATGTATCCATTGACATTAGTCTGTGTGGTTTATGATGCAGCAAAAAATGGGATCTAATGTCATTATAAAAAAAAAATCCACCTGTTTTGCTGGTGCAGCTGCACTGGGTGGAAATTTGTAGTTGCTGATTACAGAGCAAAGTCACAGAGGCATTTTCCTTTTTCATCTATGCTACCAGGCAAAAGTTTGAACTTTTTATTTTTACTGTTTCTACATTTAAATAATGAATGTATCAGTACAGTGAAACGATACATGACTGTTATATTAAACAAGTACTGAATGTCATATTTTGTATTCTTCAAAATAGCCACTATAGCCACAGACAGCTTGCTCTCTCTTAACCAGCTTCATGAGGCAGCCCTCTATGATTCTTTTAAATGTTTCTGTACTTTTCTCCTTGTATAACACTTATTCTATGTATTTTAAATGGAATCTGCGACTTTTAGATAGCCCATAATACTAATGCACTGAAGACCTTCTTGTCTTTCAGGTTCGCAGCTTTTCATATAGTTTTTTGGCAGTTGGGAATCTCTGTGGGCACCTTTGGCTTCTGATAAAGTGATGGTCTCTTCATTCAAGCTTTTCTGCCTGTGGCTGACATTAACATGGGCAAAATCTGTGACCATAGGGAACCACATGAGCCTGGAACTACAGCATACATGTACGATCCACCTACAGACCTTAGTTTTCATTTATATCATGAAAGAAAACCAAGTACTTGGCCAGTGAGAGTGGGAGGGTGTTCTTTCTAATGCTGATCTCAGAAAGCCTCTAAAATAGTCTTGTTATATTGTTTTTCATTTATTCATAGTACTGCATAGCTCTAAAGCAAAATACATCATGGACACCCACTGACCACACCTGGTGTATTAAATTAAGATTAATTAGCAGTCAGACCCACAGACAATCTCTTGTCTACTTGTCTCTTGACAGATTAAGGACATGTATATTCTCAGATTAAGGACATGTGTATTCTCAGATTAAGGACATGTGTATTCTCAGTTTCCCAGAGACGGATCTGCTTTGAAAAGCATTATGTAAAATGCAGTGGAGCGCCTGGTTGAAACGACTCCTGCTGCCTAAAGATGTGAGACCAGAGGAAGACAAATATTGTAGCTCTTCATTGTGGAAAACAAGCCAGTGAACTGTCACCATTGGAAATGTTTCCAGCTTCCATAAAAGGCAGCTTTACATAGACTGTGGAACTATTTCAAAAACCTAACACCTTCAAATTTATGACAGGATTATAAACAGTTCTGATGTTTTTCTGTGGCAAAGGATGACAATAGAAATAATTTCTGTAGTTTTACATGTCCAGTATGAGGCTGGGTTTTTGGCATACTCTAGTGAGTATATTTTGATCATTTTCAACCCCCTAGATGTAGTTGTATCATATTTTGTGATGGATGCCAGTAGGGGAGTGAGGGTTTCCTTTACAACACACAGCACAACTGGCAAGTTTTCAGCTTTGTTCAAGCTGCAAGCTATGCTAAATCCCTGGAAAGCTGAATGTACTTGTAGAGTGCTAATATCCAATTTCGTATGTGACCCAACAGCCATAATTGGCTGGCATCTCTAAACCAGCAGGGAAAGAGAATGTATAATTTGTCTCACCCAATGAGAGGACAGACAGCTGCATAGACTGGAGATGTCTGAAAGGTTAGACTGATGCTCGTTAGCAAATTTAGAAATTTGCCACTCAGGTTTATCTGAGATTGGAGGTTAGTAATTTATTACACAATATAGGGAGCAGGTGGAGAGTTGTTTCAAAGTGGTGCTACACATCAACTCCTGTTAACTGCCATCTCTCTCATCTCTTTCACATGTTTTCTTAGTGGCAACTGCATGTTTGCTTTATTTTAAAGAACTTGTGATCCATGATGAACAGTTTTCAAAAGACAAGTGAGTAGAGCATGTTTGAGCGTGACCCTGACCCTTGCACACTGAGAGAGCACAGAAACACATTACTTCTGAGCTGTATTTTCAGAATCAAGTTCCTTAATTTTCTATAGTGTTTTCTATAGTCTGTTTCTAAATGGCTGTTGGTGTTAATTAGAGATTTCAGACTCTTTATTACATAATTAATAGCGATTTATTTAAAGTAATTATAAATTGATATAATTTCACAAAAGTATTGGGTACCCGTGGGGCTCTTGGCACTAGACTGTTTTAATAGTTTTTTTTTCCTCATAAAAATGTTGTCACAAACAATGCATTGATTTCCAAGAGCAGGTAAAATTGTATTGAATAATACTGACCCACCTTCAATCTACACTTTAATAGAAAGTGTTATTCCATAGATAGAAAGTGCCATAGATTCACTTTGATAGAAAGTGAAACCTTTCTTATTCCATAACATTTGAAGACCTTTTTTTGGTAATAATGCACATATTTGATATAGTGTAGGGAAGCACAGGGAACTTTCTCATGTGTGCAGAGGCTAAGCAGATGGCCTTGTTTTTGTCATATTGAGATTTCTGGCTCCTCTTCCTCTCTGGCCCTGGTCCAGATGTGAAACCTTTTGCAGCCCATGACAAGCCATCACTAATGGGTTCACTGGAAGAACTCTGAACATACCCACTCTTACACACGGTGCACTAACTCATGAAAAGGGCTTCTCTCATTTTTCCACGCTTTTAGCTTTTTGGACCTTTTATATAACTTTACGTCTCTTATAATGTCTTAGCCAGCAAGGTTGATGTGATTAAGGAGGATGAGGAAATTAGGTGCAAGAAATTGGATCAGTAATAAAGAGCAAACACTGAGAAGTGGTGTGTGGTTGGAAGGATTCTCTAATGTGCCTGAGCCTAGCACTTAACCTGTAAGATGTTACCCTTCTCAGTTCACTGTTTCCTATAAACGGAGTAAAGTTTATAAGTGACGCTATACTGAAAGATGAATGTTCCAGTATGAAACCCAAGTAAATGAATAGCAGTATAATTGAAGTCTTATTTTTGTGGAAATAAATTTTACTGACCTTTGCGCTATTTCATTACAAAGTAAGAAGTACCTTCAGATCACATTAGGTTATACTCTCACTGGCTACTTTATTAGGTACACTTGTTCAACTGCTTGTTAATACAGATATCTAAGCAACCAATCACATGGCACCAACTCAATGCATTTAGCATGTAGACAAGACAAGCAAAGTTCAAACTGAGCATCAAAAAGAGGAAGAAAGGTGATTTAAGTGACTTGGAACATGGCTGGTAGTTGTTGCTAAACAGGCTGGTCTGAGAATTTCAGAAACTGATGATCAACTGGGGCCAATCATGCACAACCATCTCAGTAAATTGTCAAAAAAAGAAAACAAAGAAAGAAAGGCAGTAAAAATAGCTCAAATAAACACTTGATACAACTGAGAGAATGCAGAAGAGCATCTGTGAATGCACATGTCAAACTTTGAAGCAAATAGACTACAGCAGCAGAAGGCCACACAAGGTGCTAACGACAGGCAGTTGAGATACAATTCATACTGGCTCATCAAGATTGAAAAAATGTTGCCTGGTATATCTGATAAGCCTTTGTGCTGCAACCTTCGTATGGTAGAATCTGTGGTGGCGCATTAGTGTGGGGGATATTTTCTTGGCTTACCTTGGGCCCCCTAATACGAGTTGAGCATTGTTTAAATGCCACAGCCTACCTGAATATTGTTGTTGACCATGTGCATCCCTTTATGACCACAGTGTACCCATCTTCTGATCTATTATTTTCAGCAGAATTCTTGAAAATTATGTGTTTACTGGACTCAAGTGGCCATGAAGAATTAAGGCAATTCATGATCTGTGCCATGAAGAATTAAGGCAATTCTTAAAGCAAAAGGGGGTCCAACCCAGTACTAGTAAGGTGTACCTTCTGGGGAGACCCTCCCACACCCTTTGGCCTTTTACTGTGGTAATGGTATCATTGAATGCAGGGAGGTAAGCCAGTCACCTATGTAATTTCTTATATTGTCCAACCCAGTACTAGCAAGGTGTACTTAATGAAGAGGCTGGTGTAAAAATATAATTTCTATTCTACAGGATTTTATCTATACTTCCCAGGTATTTTATTTCTTAGCAGCATTTACTTTACCCCTACTCACCCATTAGCCATGTGTCTTATAGATGCACATTAACACCATTCATCTCTGATCTGCTTAAGGCAGGGGTGGGCCAGTCTGGTCCGGGAGGGCCAGATTCCAGAAGAGTTTGATGATTGCTTTGCTCAGACACACCTACTAAACCTGGCAATTGATTGATGAGCCGAATCGGGTGCATTTAATATTAGTTAATAAAGCACTGGTGTCAAACCCCGCTCTGAGAGGGTCAGTGTTCAGGGTGATTAGGTGATTGACCTGCTTAAACGAACTGCACTTGCCCATCCCTAGTTTGAGACCACAGGACTACTACAGACTGGATATTTGATTAGAGGACCTTTCTCGACACAGCAGCGACAAACATGTTAGTGGGTTAGTAGTGGGTGTTGCATTAGTAAGAGTGTATGAGGTACAGCAGTGTTGCTGAGATTTTACCCAGGTAGTCCTGGGTTGGGAGGGGTCTTCCTTACAAATATACAGCAGACCATGACCCCCCTGGTCAGAAGGTTATTAGTGATAGAGCTGGAAGATGTATAACACAAATTGTACTTGGCAACAAATTTTCATCTATAACTATACTTCATCAAGGTATTTCTAAAAAAAGTCTACATTTTTAAAGAAGTTTGGTGGTGAGTGTAGGTGGGTGAGTATTTTTTTAGCTTAGTTGCCTGCTCTACCATGTCTTTTGTATCATTTTTTTTTTCAACTAGATTTTCTACTTTCAACTACATTTTCTTTTTAAAGTAGAAAGAGAAATGTGACTCATCTCATTGTGCTTGCTGTGGAAGAAGCTGCCCCCTCAGACGGCAGCTGGATATGACTTCACAACTACCAAGATTCACTTGAATAAATTTTACCCCAAACCCATCATTTTTTACCATAACATCTAATGAGTCAACTAGACAGTGTTGGAGGACTAATTGTCCTCTTGTGTTTCTTCAGGGAGCAAACCCACTGGTCACGATATGGGCAGGTTAATGGTCTGGCAATCTGTTCATATTGCAGCCTGCTGAAATATCTGTGGCTGCCTGCTTTCTGCCTCTCCTATTGACACTGTGATAAATGCAACCAGCCTTGGCATTGCTAAGAGGAAGTTGGTTTTGAATATTAAGTGCTCATTTTATTTGTGCCATTATATAGCCTTAAGTTATACTGTATACAGTGTGGCTTATTAATTTCTCTTTAGCATGTGTAGACTTAAATACCACATCACAATTAGCTTGAACCATCAAAACAGTGCCTTGCACGAAAGGCTTTCCCAGAGGCGGCCACAGAGCTGTCTGTTATGCCTATAGCTATCCCCTGGTCGGTGGGAACTGGACTTTTAGTTAAGTCAAAGCATAATTTTTAGGTACTGGGCTAAATCACTTCTATGTTGTGTCTGAAATAGACTTGTATAACGCTCTACCACGGTGAGCATGAACTGGAGAAGCACACTGCTTGTGTGTAAGGCTTAAAGAACAGTTGGCGGTTGAGACTTTTGACCTTTCAATGCACATCATTTGGTCTTTAAAAAGCCAGGCACAATCGGTCCCTGCCGTCATCGTGGCCTGCCGTCTTGAATTAGGTAGCTACCTTTCAGTCCATGGTGTCAGCAAGGATTTCTAGCTGACAGAATGACTGACTTACAGCAGCATCTCACGTGACTGGTCACCTGGTCTTGACTACATACATCAAGTATAAGTCAAGTTTGCATTTAAGGGTATAAAGCGAGAAATAAATAAATAAATAAATAAATAAATAAATAAATGCAGATACCCAAAAGATGGCTGTGCCCTTCCCACAAAAGTTCAGACTAGTGGAAAGTAAACCATTATATATCCACTTGTTTGATAGTTTAGTTTCACAGTCAGTATAACTTGGCATATATGAATCTGATATCATAACCGGTAGGCCTCCTGTTTTGGTTAATAAAATAAGATCATGTTCTGGCTTTGTCTGACTGGAATAAGATGATTTTGTGTCTGTTTCGTGTTAGACTGTTATTTTAATCCACTGTGAAATCTCTTATATGTTCCTACCCAAAATCTTCGGTAAACAAAAACAAATGTTCTTCTGAAATAAACCATTCTTGTTTTTCATGTACCTCATTAGATTGACTTTCAACTTAATTTAACGGATGATGCCTTCAGAAGTGATTCTCTGAATGCAGTATGTTTAAGACAGGCCTCAGGTCTGTGATGTCTGGACATGTCAAAAGACTCTTACATTAGTAATTATTATTATTACCTGTACCCTGCTGATCATGGGCAAATGTCATGGGCAAATGTCCTCCATGAATGTGTTTTGATTCAACAATTCTGATATTGCGTATCTGGAGGCTTCAATTCTGAAGCCATTTTTTGAGTGTTTACCTGTGAGTAACATGGTAGATTAGGGCTCTAGAGGACAGCACTCCTAGGAGATCATGCCAACTGTCAGCAGATCTTCCTCTGTTTTAATGATGAAACTTTTTGAATTATGTATATTCCAGAGTGTCAGACAGGATTTATAAATCTGCCATTAAATTCTCATTCTTTAAGGTTTTAATATGTTTATTATTTGACTGTGAAGTCACCATGAACGCTGTGTTGATATAAACTCTTTACCATGCAAAGCTCTTAGTAATTTTTAACCTTAATCTATAAAGACAAATGATAGACAATTTCTGTTTACCTTGACATGCTGTGTAACAGTAAGTCTCTCATCTGGGGGCGATTACATTTTACAGCAATATTAAAATAACAGTGTGCACTTAACTTCTGCATGTAAGAAGTTTCAGCAGCTGCACCTACACAATATTAGTTACAGACTGTAATAAATCTGTTTATTGTATGTTGCGCTGCATTTCCAGTGTTCTCTGAGCTTTCAACTTTTCCCCGTTTGCAAGGTCGCTAATGGTCTGGCAGCGTGATTCATGTGTTCCCATTAATGACTAAAAGGCCCAGCTAACGGCAAACATCTACATTTTTGAGTGTCTCATAAAGAAGTTCTAGAACCTGTCAGGCTTGGGCCACTGATACAGCATCGTCAGTGCTTTGGGTAAAGACGTTTAACAGCTGCATTCCTCGCATGCTGCATTTTCAGCTTTCCTGGTCATAGTAAATAGTAACTCCATGTGTTTTCTTTTTTGATATGTTTTCAAATAATTGTATTCTAGCATATGCTGTATGTCTGCTGACTTCGTTCTTCTTATATTGAAATGAATAAAAGTTTTGAACAAAAATCATTATGAGAAATGCCCAACACCTGGATGCACACACAGATACACAAATAAAAGATTTGTTATTTAATGTAATACACTTCTATAATATGTATAGACGTCTGGGTGATCTGATCTCAGACCTATCCTAATATTACAGTTTGTAGCAGCTGTTTTTATTATGGCTGTGATTAGCCTTATAGCTAGTTTGGGCACAGTCATCATTAGCCTTAAAGCTATTGTAGTGCTATGCTAGTTTGGGCACAGTCATCATAACT
This sequence comes from Sternarchorhynchus goeldii, assembly GCA_028565775.1. Lineage (NCBI taxonomy): Eukaryota > Metazoa > Chordata > Actinopteri > Gymnotiformes > Apteronotidae > Sternarchorhynchus > Sternarchorhynchus goeldii. Next base: position 23,074,186 of record JAOXYF010000001.1, on the reverse strand, counting down.
GTAATAATGAGATTGAGACAAACAAATGCATTACATTATGTAACATACTCAGGTATGATGTTATTACTTCCCCTAGAGGACAGTCTCACCCAGATGCTCAGAAGTACAGGATGTAGATGTTCTTCAAGCGCACCTACCACCTGACTGTGTGGCAGACTTAATAAACCACAAGGCTTTTTTCCCCTCCAAAATTCTGGCCTCTAAATATGAAAGTTAACACTTATTTTTGTGAGAACATCACCTTCCTTCTCCACTGAATGTAACAGAAACTGTAAAGAGCACAAAATGATTAAATGATTAAACAATGTACATAAAGTGCAAAATGTCACTTTGAAGTAAAAAATTTATTTGCACAGGTCTTTTGCTTTTAAATATATCAAATAGCCTTCTGATTAAGATACTTTTAAATACATCAAATAGCCTTCTGATTAAGATACTTTCTCACATAGGTGCTGGATTATCTCTCAGGCTACTGACAGACGACTGCAGCTGTAATCTGTGGTGCAGTGTGTCCTCTTGTATCTTGCTGTTGACACCTTGGTCATCAGACTGATCAAAGCAATTTCACAGACTACACCACCTTATCGATATCTTGCTCTATGTGCAGAGTGTGGGCGGAGCCGAAATCTGAATATTCCATTAGGCAAAGCACAAATGGTACATTTGTATGAATATTTAGTTTATGCAAATATTTTAAATTTGTTATCAGGAAGAAAAATATCATCAAAGCATAAGATAGCTGGCATTCCTCATAACTGTGAGGCAGTTTATTATATTGTATCTTGTCTTTTGTTTTCCCATTGGATCTGCCATATGTGATGTACATTTTTTTTTGACCAGGTGACGATAAGCTTTTGTTATTCCTGTGTAGCCTATGTAAGTGTCTAGTCCACTAGAACTTTAACTGGGAAGAGATCAGGCTAGTGTTCACCTGCTAGCCCTTTAACTTATCCTACGCTGTTGGTAGTGTAAAAGATGGTTTACCTTTTGGCTGGTTGTTTTGAATTGCATCTACTCTTAACAAGCACTGAGATATTTGCATTATATCTCTTATAAGTCTTTTTGAAGACAGTAAGACCTATAGCTGGTTAGTTACCTGCAAAGCCATTGCTCCCATTTTGACCAGCCTAAGCCCATTTTCCAACATGCATACCCTTTTATGTGAACAGAAATGCAAATTATTTTGCTGCTTCAACAAATACAGACACTAATACAAATAGCAGCCTCTACCACACAGCCCTAGTGGCGAGAGATGGGACTTCTGCTCTCACCTTTCAGGCACGGTAGGAGAGCTTGCCTGGAATAGAATGGAAGTGGAGAGATTTTTCATTCTGAGCAGCAGGCATGGAATTTTGTGCACTGCTGACCTCATCTAAATGATAATGTGTTTTTGAGAAATGTTGTTAGACAGATTGTAAAACACACACATTCAAGTAAACACATTACCATAGACCTGTGAATGGCAGCCTGCATACATATATGTGCTAAAGGACATACATGTACGAACTCACACTCATGCATGTGTGTGTTTCAGAGTTCAAGCACTGAAAATAGGCATTAATTTAGCTACTTACTTTATCCCTTCAGTAATTTCTCATTCATTCTGTAATTGCCACATTCTTGCCATGATGTATAATGTGGGTGTTATTATTCCAGGGATCAGCTTCAGTAAAAACCTGTCATTATTTTCCATATGCTGTCATTACCTTGTCCCACTATGACACTGTAAACAAAGACCACATTTAAATCTTAATGCTACTTTGCCATTATTACAACTAATACTGGCCTTATGTACTGGATAGCCTGGTAGTCAAAAGGGTCATTGATTTACAGTCCTCCCCCGAGAGCCAGTTGGGTAGCTCAGGATCCACTGGCCACTGCTACCACTCGGTCCTTTGTCAGAGTGGAGGCCCCTGGAGGCTGAAGTGGAAGTAAATGGAGAGCTGGCATTCCCTCAGTGGACTTTACAGAGGGGCTGTTGTGTTCTGTATTGTGAGGAAGAAGGGGTTTGGATTTTCCAATGCACACAGTGCATGACCAACAGTGAAGGTCATTGGTGCTGAGCTGGAGATCAATCTTCTTGCCTTTGTTTACTGAGCTTGCGAGGGCAGCAGTAAATATAGGTCTGGTCAGGGGGGCTGTCTATAAATAACATACCTATTCTGGTTTAGGTCAGGGAAACCCTCAAATATCAGAGGTAAAGGTGACCCTCAGAGGAGAAGTTTGTAGACTACATGTTATTCATCTTACAGTAGCTATTAATACTTACCACAATGTGTAAGACAATATGCGCATTTAGTGCAAAGGGAATAGCGGCATCTATATGACAGTTTTAAGTCAGGAGAACAATTAGGGAACCTTGTTTATACTTGTACATAAACAGTCAAGAACTTAATTTATAGGCAATTGACTATTGTTTAATGTTTGACTCCACACCTCACACTTGTGCACATACTCAATTTTCGTTGTACACGTTACAATGACAGTAAAGAAACTCCGATTCTAATTCTGAGGTTTATCCATTGGACTGGATTGGAAGTGTTTAAGGAAGTGCTTTGAAGGTTAAATCCATTCATTTAATTTCCAGTTGGCAAACAAGCATCTCTATCGCCACCTGTTTATTTTATTGTCCATATTCTTTTTTACTGATATTGAAATCTAAGACAACTAAATCAGTGTAAGAAGAAGCCTTGGGCAAAGTCACGACTGGTTGCGCAGTTCTGTAGAGGAGCCTTGAATTCCTGGTTGTCATGTTAAAATGGGTAAAGAAGTCACAAATGTGCACTGGAACCTCCTTAAGCTTTCATTAACTCGGTCCGTTAAGTTGATTTATGTGAAACATGTCCCATAATTCCCATGCCTTTGAAGCGTGTTTAATGGCCGAGAATAGCCTGTTAACATTCGAGCGACTCCTCATTGGGAACTGGATATGGAAGCTCCTTGAGTGAAGGTCCAGCCATAAATTCTTCATCTCGTCACTTTCCAGCATTCCATCACTTTAACCTAGTGAGCTAATGCAGCTGGCACACGAGCAAGCTGTAGAAGAATTTAATCACTTCACTAAAGCTGTAGGTTCTTTGCTGGTAAATTACCATATAAGTGCTCAGATTACTTGTGCTTGTAATATGTTAAGATTATTCTTAACCTTCCTGTAACAGTAATGGATGTCTTCTCCACCAAAACTGGAAATTTAATCCTAACAAATCCCGTTTTCTCTGCACAAAATTATTTTTTTCATTTTCTGTATGATAGTGATGTCACTGTACATGGAACTTCTAAAATGATCACCCAGCACTATTATCTACCAAGCATTGTCCTCTTGTATTTTCAAAAAGTTTAAACCTTTTGTCAGTAAAACTACAGAAACCACACAAAGGGGCACTAAGCACATTATGTTATCTGTATTCTACGTGTCTGCGTGACCTCATTGACCAGTGCATCACATAGCAACACACAAAAGAAATACATGACTGTCTGCTCTCAATGATTAATAGCAAGCAGCATTTTTCTATGTAAATAGATACTTACTAAATACATAGTTCTTATCATTGAACCTCCTACGTTCAACACTCCCAATTAACACCCAATTTATATATCTGCTCAGTTCTTTGATTTTTAATGAAGGTGAATTCTCACATTAATCCAAATGGATGTTTTTCATAAAGCATCTTCTCTTTTGTAATGACCTAAGAGGCTATGCGTGGGTACAGTGGACCACTTATCATACAAATGAACAGAGATACCCAGAACAAAGCAAGCGGTAAACACATAACAGCAGAAAAGTGAACCATATAACAAGAGTTCGATTCACCCCTTTGGTCCGTTCTGGTTGCAGTAAGGGATCCTCAATAAATGCCTTGAAAAAGTAGTTCATTGTTAACACTGGAAGGAACCCATGGGTAGGACCCCACCATTCTATGTGATGAGACACCAGGCAGTGAATCACAGTGTTGATTGGTTTAAATTCAATGTGCTGATATGTTACACAGTGCTCTGTTGCAGATACTTCCATACACGGACACAGGTCTCATGACATCTCTTCAGGTGCTCTCCCAGATTGTTACTGCACAATATCATTGTTATTATTATTACAAAACTCTTATATGTAATTAAAATGCTTATTAAAAAATAGTTTCCTTTGATCATAGATCTAGGCTAACAGGTGATCACTCACTGAAGAACAATCAGTAAATTATGAGCTTCAACATTTGCAGGATAGGTCTGTTTTGCTTTAAGTCCTTTAAGGCCGAACACATCATGAAGTGTAGCTAGTGTTTTTAAGGTGTAAGTAGTATAAATCTGTTTAGTACATTATGTAAGTACTCACTGGCCAAGAGAGGGAGAAAAAGCTGTTGTGAGCAGTTTTATTTAATAACACTTGGACTAAACTGTCTTAACATCATGATAGTCATCAGAATTATATATAGATTCCTATGTGACTGGCCTGGCATTTCATCAAAAACAAAACATTTCAAGACATTTCAGCTGTAATAATCAATCATGAAGCTTCTGTGAAATGAGGAGGTGCTCCTGTGCATATCAGTTGTTTTGTGTGCTTGTAAGCATACCAGCCAAGTGCTAAGTGTGCATGTCTTGGAAGCTCTGGAGAAATATTTGGATGGAGGGAGCAGGATTAAGATGGGCGAAGTTGTTTTTAGTCATTCAAAATCAATGACATCAGCTTTAAGGTACAGCACACTGCACTTTTGGTTCAATTTAAATGTGTTTTCAATTTTGATTCAGCTGAAATTTATTTTAATTTTACAGCTACATTACAGCTACGTTCCATCTCTTGCTTAATGTTTATGCACAAATGTGTTTCTGTTTGGAATCATGAGCTGAGTGGAGAGTGGACAATATCTTCCCTGTTGTCCATGGGTTTGCATGCTTCCCTTATTCAGTGTTAACAGTTTTAAGCCAAGTGATCGTAAATACTTTTAAATGGCCACACAAGTTCCTTTTGGAAAGGTGCAGTAACTTATTACACTACCAACCGACAAGAAAATCTTCCATGGTTCTCTGATGCCAAAGGCAATACTCAAAGCGTTTTGTGGTTTTTGTGCAATTCTTAGTGTGACAGTAATTTTCTGCTAATACAAATACGCACTCAGTCCCTGCTAATCTTTAATGTCAACGGACATTGTTACAAAGGCATTTTACAATCAAATGCTTTTCACATGAACCTTTCAGTGTGGCATTCTCCCAGTCATGGGCTCCCTATGGGCTGAAGCATTAAAGACCAGCCTGGTTTGTGCGTGTTGAGCTCAGTACTTAACTTGCCATTGGACAAATCAGACAGTTTGATCCTCATTTCCAGATTGGTCCATGCGATTTGTTACTGTATCTATATTTTTTGATGTAAACACAAACCCTGTAAATAATCTGAAGATTTTTTTCAGCATCTCACAGAGCAAAGGGTAAAACCAGACATGTCCCCACAAAGTTTGGAATCTGAGATTCATAGAACAAAAAGGAATGAGTTACAGATGCCGGAAATCCAGCAACAAGGGCCCTAAAGTATCTGTCAAACACCCACCCTGTAAAGCCATAAAAAGTATCTTACTTATTTAGGATATAAGAACAGGCTTGTCAGAATGAATTTCTTTCCCTTTCTCCATTTGGTTTCTCTATCTGTGGACACTTTAAATGCTGTTTAAAAGAACTTGCGCCCGCCCCCAAGCTCATTATACTGTGTCGAACCGCAGCTACGGCAGGTTTTATTTATCCATTTATTCCACTTATGAAAACACCCCAATGATGTATTTAATCGTCTACATTAGTCACGAGTGCCCAACAGGTTGGTGCTAATGGAGGCTGTGATTTTCTGCTCTGCTGAAAGGTGGTTGGCAGCTGGATGAACTGTTTCATTTTAAGGAAGACATGGCTGGAAGGTCGGAGCGGGGATCGTGTGCAGCATACGTAATACTCTTCAGCAGTGACCAAGGAATTTACTCTGTAGACATGGCAATGACTAAAGCTTGTTCACTGAGCAAAAAATCAAGATCATTTCCCATACCTTACATGTGAAACTATTGTCTTGATTTCTTAACTTTTGATAGCATAGGTCATTTCTACGAATTATACTTCCATTTGATTTATTATATTATTTTGCCATTATAAGAGGAATAAAAGAATACACACATATATAAAAAGATTTCAGCAGTTTTTGGTAAAATTAATCTGGGTTGTTAAAAAGAAATGAGCTGAACTGACGCTTGTTTAGGCTTGGGAGTTTGGTTAGTCTAAATTAAGCCAATCATGTGTTTCTCTCAATCATTTGACTGTGTGAGACCAGTTTGTACCTGCAATTAATAGTAAAACTGGCACTGGGTTGTGCTGTAATTAGTGATGCACTTGGCGTGTCTCTCTTTTTATGAGAAAGGCTTTATTTTCCTTTCAATCCCTGAATTTAATTTCCAATATCTGTTTTTTTTCCCCTCCTAATACCCAACGGTTTTCTGTAGAGAAACAAATATATGTAATTATGCAGTAATTATAAATTGTAGATCTGAACATTTTTTTAATAAATATATTTAGCAATTATGTTAAAAAATCATTGTTGAACAACTGTAGTGTGAATACACCACACCAGTCGAAGAGATATAAAACAAAATTTAATGCACACTTCTATAAGCACTACATATGTCTTGAGGCCTTCAAGGTAGGATTTAGACTTTGTACAAATTATATACATGTTTTCAATTCTGTCAAACAACAAACTTATAAAATGGATATAACAGGTAAACAAATGCCATAAACAGAATGTTCATTAAACTACTGTAGAAGATGAAATGTTCGTGAGATTTTTCTGCTGAACCATGAAATCAAAATTACACATTTCATTGGTTTCTCATATTCTCATTTTCCACACACTTTGGACCTCGGTTTGAATGTTATTAATTCTGACACTTATGCGCCTCTGTACTCATAACTCTTTAAATAATGTGATAAATATAGATTTCTGTGCCATATACATTTAAATAAATATTTCCTATGTACACTTTCACAATTTAAATGAACACAAACAAACAAACAAACAAACAAACATTGAAACTTTCAGTCAAACCAATCGTGCTGATCACTGAGATCAGTCCAGACCTGGACAGCTCATGCCTACTGAGAAGAATGAAATGTGCCAGAAAATAGGGACAACAGCTACCAAAACAAAGAACTGAGTACACAGCAGTGCTCTAAAAGAGCCTCATAAGTGAACCTAACAGACACTGCAATGATAACCATATTAACCATATATTAATCTAGAAAGAATCTAGAAAGAAACCAAGGTAGTTCTTCCAAACCCAGTCTACAGTCTACAGGACTATTGCTAACAAATCTGATACAGACACTGACCGTATTATAAACAAGAGTTCTACTGGACTACAAAACATAAACACAGATTTGTATTTTTGTGTATTGGTGAATGTAGCATGCACGGATGTTAGCATTTAGCCGGAGGCATCTATATAGACTTTCTGTCCTGTTTATTCTTGTGTGTCTAAAAAGCATCTGAGCTACTGCTGAAGCATTTTAGCCAAGCACACGTACCAAAGCCATACAGCACCTCCAGTTTTACTGACATCTGTGGGAAAGATGACCTGAGAGAGCACTGAGAAATGACTATGTCTGTTGATCTTGATCTTGCACTGAAAATATATAGAAATATGTAAAGAGAAATCTAATTTCATCATGTAAAAAAAGTGGCAATACAAAAGGTAATATATGAATAGAAATTTAGATTTTGCTCATAATTTCTAGGGGTGCCAATAACTACATGTCTGCACATGTTTTTGAGAAATTTTCTTGTTTGTTTCTTTTTGCTCATCTTTACCAAGGGTGACTGTTTGTGGAGGGAACTGTATGACAGGATAGTGCAGATGGTTTTGAGGGCACTGATTATAGTAGATTGCTGTCTAATGGTTGTGCCTGCACACTGCCTACTAAGTAGAGAATGAGAGGGAAACATTCCCAGCAAAAATAGCTATGACAGCTACACACACACACACACACACACACACACACACACACACACACACACACACACACACACGCATTCACACATGCCCATACACACACATGTATTCATACACACGCACGCACATGCAAAGGAAAATCCAGCAGCTCAGAACTTGAAAGATTTGGCATCATTTGATAATATAGATACTGTAATTATACACATATCCATACAAATGCAAAATATAATGCTTATTGTTAGAACTACACTGGCACAATCTTATAAAAGCTCTTAAACAAGACATCGGATTTAATGTGGTTGAAAGACAGTTTTGGTTAGAGTTCACACAAAGCTTCTGCTGAAGGGAAATATTATAATCATGCAAATATCTAACTGGTGTTTCAGAAGGGTCTTATTCCTTGATTGAGCTTAACCAGCCTTTCTAAATGCTGGAATCTTTTGAATTTGGGGGCTATTTGAGCCAACTTTCCTTTAAACCGATTTAAAGGAAGCCTGTGCAGAAGTGTGCCTGAGTGGAGACAGTGATGCGGGACTCCTCTGTGCTGCTGAATGACAACACACAGTGACTCGAGCATCTCTGTCTGCCTTGAGTTCAGTCGTCTTTTCTCAATGCCGGTAAAGAGTAAAGTCAGTCCGGCTGAAATGAACGTGTTTTGGTTAAGATTTGACAAGGCGTTCTAGCCGACAAACAAGATGATAGCTACTGACATATTATAACATTTCTGTTTTTATTTTTTATCCCCTCACTACCACTTGGGATGACTTTTGACACACAATTTTGTAGATAATAAAAGGTTGAAAATTATATCTTAAAGCTCGTATTCTGGCACTCCATCCAGCCTGAAGAGGATGTGTCATCAGTGGAAAGGCGATTCATTTCAAATGCCAATAAAATGGCTGGCATTTACAGACGAACCCTAACAATCACAAAAAAGTGTAGTGCTGGTTGTATATATAGCCTCTGAATTCTGAATTCTGCCTCAGAGTGTGAATCTAGTCAAATCTTTGTCATTTCTGTACATACGTCATTTGAACCGCTACAACACTACAGCTGGTGTTACCAGATTATAGAATGAGCACTACAGTTTATCTGAATCTACAAAACTATAAACATATTTAACTTGTTTACCAGGATAGGTTTGCTATTTTTTCCAACCCATAGAGTAAAGCCATGTATGTGTTTATGAGCAACAGTATGTTTACCACATTTGACTTTTAGAACTCCTTGTAACAGCCAAAGTAGATTTGATTTATTTATGAATTTATGCACAAAAAGTACACTGTGAATATTTTTTTTCATTGTATAATCTAAAGGCCTTTTCCCTTCTTTAAATTTTCAGGGCTTTTGAAGGCTTAAACTACAGATCTATAGACTAAATTTGCCAGTGAGAAACTGCAGGGTAGTGGTACATTTATCAACACTAAAACTATCAATGATATTGTGCTATACACAATTATAAATGATTAAACACTGCAGTTGTAATAAAGGTGTCTTGTACTCTGTAAGCCGGAGCCTGTCCCTAGGATAGAGGGCTGCATGGGACAGGACAGGACAGGACAGAAGCACAGCTCTGTGTCCTGAGCTTTTCGACAGCACTGCTGTTCATCTGTAAAGGGTGACACTGACTGGGTGTGTGTTGCTCATCTGTGAGCAGTCAGCAGGAAGATACGGGACAAAATACAGGATATGTGACATGGTATTTGTTTCCTGCGAGTTGTGTTGGTCCCCCCAACCCAGCCCCCTTTACTCTCAGGCCTAGACTCTCTCTGGCATGGAAGAGGTACATCCAGAGAGTGAACCGACAAAGCGATGGATTTCAAGCCTTTTTAACACGGGACACATATTTTGTAATGGATTTTCAATGTGTTCTGCTTCTAAGTAGCACTAAAAACAGCCAAAATAATAATAATAATAATAATAATAATAATAATTAGCTGCCATCTGTCAAAGGCTCTGAAAAGGCTCTATGACTTAATGGGGCACATGGGACAGCATTGTTTTTGTAGTCCTGGTCTGGTTGCATTTCCCAAACACATCACCGCAACAGCATTAGAAAAGTTTGAAAGATTGCTGAAAGAACACTGTGTACCATTTTACAGCCCTTCTGGGGGTGCTGTAATGTGGCAGGATGTGAGGAAGTTAGTGGATATCAGATTCAAAGCATGATAATCACTTCCACTGCATGTATTCATCTTTATATAAGTAGGGAAACTAGCATCACATTGCTAGTTCAAACTTGATTTGCCCTGCTTAATTTTTTAATTCACCCCCCCCCCACACTCTGTCATAAGCCAAAACTTATTTTCCCTCTGGAAAGTACGAGTACGTGTGCAGTTTTTCTCTGAACAGGGAGATTGGCATACTTTCACATTCAGATGTTTGAGGAGCTGCAAGGTTCAGACCTGACTGGGAGAACAGCCACAGCACTGAGAAAAGATCTCTTCACGTTTTTTTTATCTCCATTGCTTCAGCCAACCAATCAGAGCCAAAGAGACAGATGGGCCAAGAGAATTCTGGGGTGAAATTTTTGGCATTGTGGACAACGTAGACATTGTCTGTGCTTTTACTCGCAGTGTTGGTAGTTGTTTTTTTTTCTTTTTGAAAATGTCTGCCTAATTTTAGTAAAGACTTAAGGGCACCAGATATGTTTGATCATATAAGAAAACATAACAGGCTTCTTGGGGGTTTCAGCAGCACCAGTTTTAGCTATTTTTAAGGAAATGTAATAACCTATTTGTTCATTAGTTCATTTCTGTTTGTAGTGTGTTAATTTATTACACAATCATATCTTAATTTACTAACATTCACAGCAAAAAAGGGAATATCTTTTTCAAGCCTTTTAAAGCTGGGTTGTGATTCAGGGTGTGTAAAGTAGTGCCATTGTGAGAGAATGCACATAGTGAAATTCAGATGGTGTTTGCAGAGGTTACCCTTATCACTGATAACCAAAAGCTTTACACACCTTTCACTACAAATGCACTTCTGGGTCATAGCTCACCGCAGGAGGCCAGTGGCAATTTGGAGCAGTTTTGTGTACTTTATCTTTGAATTTGGCATTTTAGCACTCACTCCCACTTACACAAAAACACCAAAAAAACAACACCCCCCCAAAAAAAACTCCACTATACTTAATTAACATGACTGGTGTTTTGGTTTCTAAACACAGTGGCAAGGTTTTACACTGAGACAAAACCCACTCAAGGTTTTACACTGAAACAAAACCCACTCAAGGTTTTACACTGAGACAAAACCCACTCACATCTCTCCGCATGATTTGTTGCTGAAATTATTTTGGGAATATTTTGTCTTCCCATTCACGATGACTTGTTTCTAATGGTGCTTCTTTTGTCTTTATCTTGTTAGCCTACAGGCAATTCTAGAATCTGGATAACAGGAGTGTATCTAAATAATGACCTGGATGCTGACTGAATATGTTCAGTTGAGTGTTAGTGTGAGGTTTACACAGTTACTCCACAATGTGATGCTTCACATTGCTGATAAGCTTTTTGTTTGAATCTCTGTAAATATTTCTGGGTTTTGGATGTGTCTCCATCTAACCAGAAAGAGAAGCATTTTATTGATGTTAAAACTTCCCTCTGTTGTTGTCTCTGGGGCTTGCTCTAAGGGGGTGAAGTTCTCAGCCTGGATGAGAGAGAACGGAGAAGGCTAGAGCAAGTTTTAAAGGACTGAACTTCACAGTATATAAAAATAAACACTACCTCCATTTAGTACTCTGACAATATATATACATACTTTATGCTTATTCATGGGACTACAATGTGTATGGTGGCCTCTGTTATAAGAGTCACACTGTTGCACTACATCTTCTGAATCAGGAGAGCCTTCTTGATTATAAAAAACAGGATGCTAAAATGTGATGAGAACAACTTAATTATAACAAGTAATTTGAGAGTGAAAGGACTGATTGCATGTTTATGCAAACAAACCACACAATAGTCATGCTGAATGTCTGCTTGATTTTCACTGATGAATTTAAAACACCTTTTTTCGAAGATTAAACAAACAATATGCCGGTTTGTGCCTTAGCGTGTAATTGCCTCAGCTAATCTTACTTTTTAAGCTGTTTAATTGAAATACTTAAAGTTGGGAACTCTGAGAACTTGATAAGATTCTGTGATATGAAGAATGTTGGATGTTTAATAAACTTCCATGATGACTGTGTGACTAAAGCTGTGAACTGAAACTAAGGAAAATAGGCTAAAAATTTGGAAATAAGGAATAAGGAAAATTTGACTGTGAAATCAGTCAAAATACTAAAAGGCAGTAGTTTGAAAGACCTGTGGTAGTTTTGGATTCATTACATTTCAGTAGTTTGAAAGACCTGTGGTCGTTTTGTTTTCATTACACAAATACCCATAGTGACATACTCAGCTTCAGAAGTGCTCCAATAATTCCCCCCAAAAGGAAAATCAACAAGAGCATCTACCATTCATTGTCATATGAGAAATCTGTTGGGACACAACTATCCAAGTACCTTCATCTGAAACCTTCAGGAAGGTTGTACATGTTCCTCCTCCAAGTTCCTGCCCTGCCAGCAGTGAAGTGTCCCACTGAGGGATCATGTAGACAGAAGGGCTGACCAGGGGACATGAAGAAACCCAATTAAACTGATCATTTTCTACTTGAGAGACTCCACTGTAGTGTTTTCCTTGGAGACTGGCCTCCTGTTATCTGCATCAACTGATTGAGTCTGACCGCTTTACAGGTTGCGCCTCCCTGTCTTTACGTCAGGTTGGTGCCCCATTTCAGGGTGTTCTTCAGTTCTTCAGGCCTCATACCCTGTTTGAACCGCAGCTTTTCCTTGGGTTTGCTGAGAGAGCTGAGGGTCAGCTGAAGTTAGCAAGGGGAGCTGGTGTTGAGGCTGGAGGGTGGGGGAGTAAGAGTTGGGGTCTGTGTGGTCGGGATCAGTCGAGATCAGACGGCAGACGACTGCTTGATGCTGTGGAAACTGACCCGGGTGGGGGAGGTGGGTATCGACATGGCCCGCGCCACCCGTGCTCGGATAGAGTGCTTGTCCTGCCAGCGGTGCCAGCGCTTCCGGACGGCTGAACGCACCTGTGGAGAGAGAGAGAGAGAGAGAGAGAGAGAGAGAGAGAGAGAGAGAGAGAGAGTGAGAGGCGTCGGCTCCCAGGACTACATCAGTGCTAATGTAACGCACAGAATGATTCACAGCACAATTTAAGGTATCAACATTTGCATCTCATCTCTTTAGGGAACAAATGTGTAACAAGGCAGGGACTAAATCCAAACATAATTACACATAATCCAAATATAAGGAACAATAAAGCAGGCTTGAAGACGAGAGTAAAAACTAAAAAAATTCTGTCCAAATGATAGGTACATATTCTTGAAACTCATCTTGAGTTTTTCCTTTCTTTCCTTCTAATTTAATTTTCACACTACATATGTTCAACTTGTCACTTCCCAAGGCATTCAAAGTTTACCATTTTTTTTCAAACATCCTACATGGAGTGACTCAGAATTCTAAAACCAATTAACCTTGTCAGAGCAGCACTTACGCTTGGAAACTAGAAAAAGAAAAAGGGGTCATGCCTCTAAGTCTTGAACTGGATGGCTTTTAAAGAGAGAACACACTGTGCTTTTTCTTCTGTGGGCTTTTTCTAATAAGCAAAACCAGTTAAATTAAACAGGACTCCTCCAGTTAGGCAGACGGAGACTGTGAGGTCTTAATCCTGCTAAGGGCTACTAGTGTAATTTTGAGGGTTTGGCGCATCCAGATCTGAAGTGCCTAGATGTTCAGATTTCCCAGTAGAGCCATACTATGACTTGCATGAAATAAACACATGCTGCTTACGGTAAAACAAAAGCTGTGCACTTTTAATTATATTGCACGAGCATGCAAATCACTCTAATGAGTGATTAATTCTGGAGGGGGGGGGAACGTTCATGGGGGTTTATGATTGGAAGTCGTTGATTTGATGATAAAATAACTGTGAAGTGATTGACTGTTTTGCCTCTTGACAAAATCCCAAATTATAATAAGCACCTAGTGAGCACCAGATATTTATTATTCTTGCTGAGCCAGATCAAGTACCACCACCTTGCCAAGTGATTTACTTCATTGAAAAAGGCATGTGCTACTCATGACAGCAGCCCTTAGTTCTGTGAAAATATGACTGATTCATGTCTCTACTTTTCTACTGTTTTCTTATAGGGTATGATTTGCTGTTGTTGATATATATTTGCGATATGCAAAATGAGAGCAACCCGTTCCTCTTCATCATACCAAAAGCAAATGTGCCAACACAATAATTTAGGTTAACCTTACAGATGTCTACCAATGATGTAAAGAAACACCACAAAATTTCATGCCCATATCTGAATCAATAATTAAAATTCTCAAGGGTATAAGGTGGCGGGAGAAATGCAATAATTAAGTTTCAGGGTATGCTTTTTGAGTTGCATTAGCTTCCTATAGAGAAAATGTCAGCTTAATTTCCATGTGACCTTTAAACGTGTCCTCAGCTATTGTGGTCATGACATGCGATCTGTAAAGCCTCTTCTCTATTGTGAGGAGATGGCTGACAGATATGGAAGTAGATAGATGGACCCAGTCTTCATCTGTTGGTAAATGATGTCCTTTTACAATGATTTGGGACGAGTGTAGACACTTTTTCTTAAAATGTTTAAGATTAAATAATAATGTTAAATAAGCAGGAAAAAAAGCCAGTTTTTTGCCAAGTCATTAACATTTGAATCATCAGTAGCGTAGCACGAAGAACTTCATACGCACAAAGGTCAAAAATTTAACATTTAGATGTCTGATACCTTCTTGTGTTTAGCAACGTTAGCATAGTAGCCATATTTACTTCTGACAGCAGAATCAGGAACATTTAGTAGTAACACACACAGACATTGAAAAGTTTATATTAATAAATACCATGTTTAGTAAAAATGTTTCTGGAATATGAAGAGTAGGAAGTTGTTTATAGCCGGTATACAGGTCAGAGGTGCTACGCTACATGGCGCGGTTGTTTTTAGTTAAAGGGCAACACCAATGAAATGACAAAAAGGTAACAAAAACATAATGTAGTAGCTGATTGTGTTTCTTCGGTCTTGGGAGAAAGGAACAAACCTTCCTTTAATATAAAATCCTAACATAGACATGTAGCTGCACACTCTTGTGTTGAGGGACCCCTGCTTTTCATATGTCCGTATTTTTAGAACTTTATTACACTTTATTTAACTCAACTGAGAATTTTCTAACCCTTTATAAGCCAGGTGAATGTATTTAAGAAAGTGAGTTTGCTAAATTCTTTTCTCGTGGTTCCTACACTTAAAGGTGCCAAGAAGTGTAGCTTGATCTACTGGACACTATTGTAGCAAGTCACGACTAGCTGATATTAGTTACTGGTTACATCAACCATATCATCAGTACTCAGAACGGGTGAGCCTGGCTCTGATACATCACTGCTGTCACTGTCCGCCATTGTGCTGCAACCTGATCTTTACTTAGCTGCTAGCGTTAGCACTAATGAAGCTGCCCACGACATAACTGGCCTGCCCACGACAACCTGCGGTACTCCGAACACCAAAAAGAATGCAGAGAAAGGGGGCGGGGCTAAAAGGTAGTTGGTGTTGCTCTTTAATCAGTGAGCTGCCAGTTAAAAAGAAGTGTTCCAGGCCTCTCATGAGGCTCTGTCTCAGTAAATCAATGACAAGGATGTCATTGTAATAAATATCACCCCGCCTCAGCGTGCCTCCCAGAGGGTGGGGGTAGGGTTGGGAGGGGGTTGGTTGTTGTCTTTGCGAGAGTCCTCCAAGTAATGTCTCCTGCCAGTCACTGGAAGGCAACTTGAAACTCTCAACCTTGCACTGGTGGCAGGCTTGCAGGCCAGAGGCAGGCAGCAGAATCGTTGCTACAGGTCTGGCTAACAGTCTTTCTGCTCCAGATTCTAGGGTTTCTGTGTCAGCACCACAAAAGCAACGGCATCGGCATATTAACAGGCAAATATGGCAGGAGCAGAACAGGCTCCATGACTTACATAAGCATTCAGATTCAGACTTATCATCAATTACCATGAAAAGACCAGAAGAGCCAGTCTCTCTGTGCTGTTATAGCAACAAGCTATTCCTTCCCCATCAGCAGACACTTGTAGTTAATCTCAGAGAAAGTCAATGAACTCGACAGTTCATCAGGAGTATTTTACAGTGGCCTTGGGAGAATTTGCCCAATAAAATAAGCCAAGACAAGATTCATAGATTCTCTTGTGGTGGTTAAGTGTTTGATTTGAGCAGATCCAGGAGAGGGAATGGTGTTTAATACGAGCTGTTTATCAGCAGCAGAGCTTTGGTGGCGCATGGGTAATGAGCTGCTACTGGGAGTTGAGGAATGGTAATGGACCACTGCAGGGATCAAGCTGATGTTTTCCTTCATAATCCTCTGACAGAGAGCACAAGTGAGGATATATCTAGAATGTATGATCTAAAGGAGCTTTCTCTGCCACAAATCAGTAAATAACTCTCACATAAATGAACAGCTTTTTTTTTTTTGAGACAAAAAAATCCAATCCTCATGATCAGGATAATTTTTCGATGTGAATCGTTTAAAGGTACATGAGGGTTACATGATTTAGACTATTTTTTTTTGTTCCATTAACTAGGGTTTGCTATAAAGTGCAGATACCAATAATTTTCTTTCCATTTTTGCTTTGTTACATTATACAACATTTTCAGAATATGTAGACATGGTGAACTGGAAAAAAAAAACACATTTTGTGCAACGTCACCTTCACTCAAGGTTGTTTTATTGAAATATTGTCTTTGGCAAAGCAACTGAGGGTAGCTTGTATTTCAGATTGCACTGCTGTGTTGAAGGTTATGGGAAAAAGTCAGTGCTCACTTATGCTAACATCTTCTTCTCCTTCACAATGCAGGTGAGGACATGTATTAGCATGTTTTGGTTTGATATTGGATTACGATTTGGGTTTCATTGTGACCTCGGATCAAGTGCCCGCTGTCTTTTTCTCATTGGTTTGTTCATCTGATTAGACCACTTCCAAAACCACAAGGGCCAGTAAGGAATGAAAGTCTAGATCCTCTCTGTAATTGTAACTTTGGGGCAATTCCAGTTGGGGTATTTCCTTTATAAAACAGGGTGCTGGAAGAGATCACGAAAGATCACAAAGCCTTAACGTATATAACTCAAACCAGACTTTGCCCTTGCAAGGATAAATATCATATGAACGTAAAATTTTTCTTGGTATTAACTGTTACACTATTGACTACTGTTGAGTTGGTTGGGGGTGGGGCAGCTAACCCAGTGTGATCATATTGATCGGCCAGGTTTGGCAGAGAGAATAGGCTCTGGCTGGATTCTCCAGGTTTGCATGCACTGCACTGCAGAACGTTGAGTGCGTTTGGAGCACTGTTCTCCCCAGGGCAAGCAAGGGTAGGATGTGCCTCTCCTGCTGTATACTGAGTGTTGTTGCTTATAGAAAGGAGGAGGAGGAGGAAGAGGAAGAGGAGAGAAAGAGAGAGGGAGAGAGAGAGAGAGAGAGAGAGAGAGAGAGAATGTTTACTTACTTCACTGTTCAGGAAGCAATAAAACACAGACACAAAAAAGCCCTGAAGAGAAAGATGGAGAAAGAAAGATATTATCATTTCAGTCTTTATGTCACAGTATAAGCTTTATATCACAGTATAAGCATTCAATAAGCATTCAGAGCAGTCTGTGGTTCATATAAATTATATCTCATGTAAAAGGTTTGCTAAACAGTAACTGTTTCTGTGTAACAGTTGTACTGTGTTAAAGAAATGCAGGTATAAAGAACATCAGTATGTATATAAAAAGAAAGGTACACACATGCAATTCTAAAAGTAACTTAATTATTTCTTCAGTACTTCAAAAACCAACAGACACAGTGTTACTGATGTCAAACACCACTTTGACACCGCCACCTTGTGAAGAATTTCCTGTTCAGTAACTGTAAGTGAGTGAATTACAATCCAGTTCTATGAGATGTTTCACATCTAAAAAGTAGCACAAACCACTTCAAAAGAACCGTGTGCCTTTTGGCTAAAATTACAGTACGAGTTCCCAGGATGGCAAACAGTTAATCTTGTCCTGACTGACACAATGGTGATAATGAAGATGAACCTTTCACCACAGAAAGTGATTTTTTGAAGACAAACCTTCGGTTTGGTCTGGTTTTATACACAAAGATTATATTACATACTAAATTACACCACCACTGCATATGTAAATCAGTTTTACTCCTAGTTTTTTCATCATATCACAGATCCCCATACAGCCAGAAATAGGAACCGCACAAGGCTGCAGCTTACCTGAAAAGACTCGAGGAATGAATTAAAATAGATAAAAACGATCTGGGAAATTTCATCTTCTCCAGGGTTGACGAAGAACAGCATGTAGGTGATTCCCAGGAGTGGCAGCAGAACAAGAGTAGCCTTCACCGCTTTTCTGTAGAAGGAAGAGATTGAATTAAAACACCATTATGGTCCAGTTCAGGCTGATCTATTCAGACCTCAACTTCTGGGTAAAGCTCGTATGTGGTTATATGCCATTTGTTGAATTTCATAGTATTCAGTCCTGTCAATCTGAAGCACTCAATTTCTCTGTCCCCAGACATTAAAAATTAATAGTACTGGTTTTGTTCACATATATTAAACTCGGTGTTGAATTAAAATGCAGTGCAGCGCTGAATGTTTAGCTTTAATTTGTTTACGGAGAAACCTGTTTCATAGGAAGTTGGCTAATGTTGACATATTAACTTCCAGAACATGAACTAAGTCAAATACGGCAGAGATGTTTTACTGCATCAACCTGCTGGCATCAGCCCTGTTTGGGGAGGAAGTTGAGTGGTACACATCAAAGGTGGTTTGGCACAGGCATGCCCCGCCCCTGCTGATACAGAGGTGCCAATCAAACAGCATCAGGACACTGGAGGAGGGAATCTTGGGGCGGAATGTCGTGGCAGAGATGCTTGTGGTGGGGAGATAGGGGAGGGATGCTTGGGGTCAGAACACTGGGAAGAGGGGCAACTGGGGTTGGACGATGTAGGAGAGAGGGGCGGGGTTGTATGATGGATAAAGGAGGTGGGGGAAGGGATGCTCAGGGTGGGATGGGGGAGGCAGCGCTCCATCTGCTCCATCTGCTTGGTGGAGTTGTTTTGAGATGAATTTACATTCAGGGATGAAAGAGGCTTGAAGCAGTCAAAGTAAATACTGAAACACTTGATCGTACCTTTGTTCATGGAATTGTAAATTTGGTGTAACCTGCTATGTAACCTGTCTTGGAATATAGTAATATATTTATAGGAATATTAATATTAATTTATGCAACATAAGCACATCATTGGGTATTCCAATTAGAAAGACTATAATCAATCACCCATTAATTAAAAAAAAATCAACATGGACTTGTAAATATGTCAATAGGCATAACTGTGCAATTCATAGTAGCTTTAAGATAATTTGTGAAAGATCCAGTCAAATTCCACAGAATTCATCTCATCATCCAGTGTGAGTAGGAGATGACAAGGACTGATAGAATGTTCTTGACCAGTGATATTAAGTTGAATATCACACTGCATGATAAAAACAATGGCATTGGTGATAATATAGTTTAAACACTGTGTATTCTTTATAATGGGGCGTCTGAATATATGTGCCAGTCATGAACATTAATCACTGAGTAATATGAGCATCATATATCAAATACAATGTATCAAGAATCATATATCATATGTGTATCATTATGCATGGTGATGTCATAATTATGTATAAAGGTGTTTTGTGGACGGTGTAAATTTATATAATAGAAACACAAGCACACAGGGAAAATGTCTGAGATATCTGACCATAAAAATTGTATCATACTATGTCATAATATAGTATGATGTTTGTGTAAAGGTCGACAAGCAGACAGTAATTTGCAGGCACCCTTAAGAATAGGCACATATCTCCAGTTCACTATACCTTAAATTTAGTGCTTATGTAGTTGGAGTCTCTGTGTGGAGAAGTGGTGTGTGTGCTGAGTTCAGCTGGTATCTGTTGCTAAGTGTGACTCACCTGTACTGAATGTATGTGCTGAGTTCAGCTGGTATCCGTTGCTAGGTGTGACTCACCTGTACTGAATGTATGTGCTGAGTTCAGCTGGTATCTGTTGCTAGGTGTGACTCACCTGTACTGAATGTATGTGCTGAGTTCAGATGGTATCTGTTGCTAGGTGTGACTCACCTGTACTGAATGTATGTGCTGAGTTCAGATGGTATCTTTTGCTAGGTGTGACTCACCTGTACTGAATGTATGTGCTGAGTTCAGCTGGTATTCGTTGCTAGGTGTGACTCACCTGTACTGAATGGTCTCTGAGGTGGTAGAGGCTCTCAGCTTCGTCATCAGGATTCTCACAATGTTGAAGAGGAAAATAAAGTTAATCTGCAGGAAAGAGAAAGAGAAGCACATCTAGGTTCGAGCAAAAGCCGGGATACAGAAAAGCACTGTGAATGCCAACAGAGAATGAAGCTTCGGTCAAGCTGTTCCACAGCTGTAGTGGCCATTACACTAAATGGAATTACAGACCATTTTTCTATTGTGCTACATTTGCAATGACGACTACTCATTTTTGAGTTTGAAGTTCAGACGTTCATGGTTAGTTTCTAAATGTGCTCTAGCTCACCAGAAGGACCAGAATCATGGGGCCCTGGTAGATGTAATCCGTGTAAACACCAGCCCGTTTCCCAAACCAGCACCTGCAGATGCAAATTGGAGAAGAAAACTAGTGAATTCCTTGACTGGCATGGCAGCTACAATCAGCAAAAGGCCAAATTAGTGGTCTACCCTGTTCACTCAATTATCTTTTTTCATTTTCTGACTGCATATAAGAGGTTGTAAAAATGCAGGTGCCTTTTTGCTAGGCAGTGTGGATGGCTCAATTCAACATAGCCTTATGACAGAGGTCAAGCTAAAGAATGCATGATTAAAAAAAAAAAAAATAAAGTTCAGAAAATATTGTATAATAAGGATCACCTAAAAACCAAACAGAAAAGCCCAACTGAAGGACAAAGTACAGCAGCTCATAAAGGAAACTGTCCCTTGGGCATGGACACTCCAGATACTGCAGGCTGCTCAGCAGGTGGTGGAATCAAGCTTCTTTGTGTGTGTGTGTGTGTGTGTGGGTGGGTGCACGAATGTGCATGCATATGTGTGTGTGTGTGTGTGTGTGTGTGTGTGTGTGTATGAGAAGAAGAGAGAAAAATAAGAAGAGAAAGGTTGAGCTATCTTGTACTGTTTCACAGGTTCATTCAGTTACAGGCTAAACAAGACTCAGCCATATGCCTGTTTTACTTTTACAGGGGTGTGTGTGGTTGTGGGTCGGATCCCCAGCACGCAGCCAATAAAATAATTGCCTGGCAATGAAGACTCCGTGAAATAAAGACTGAAGAGCCCGCTAACTCTCTAGGTGAGTTAGAGAACAACTCTGAGAACTACTAAAGTTTCTCTGATATGTCCTGTGTAGGAACGTATGTGCGTCTTTAGCTGGGCTGGGAAGGTGGAAACTGTCCTGCAGGAGTTACACTGAAGCTGCTATTGGCTTGACGTTCCAGGACAGGCTTAACAAGTGTTTCAGCATCTGTGTGATGACTACTGTTTTCTTTCTGTTGCTCATTAGGAAGATACAGAAGAAAAATGTTCAAATGCTTTGATGGCTGATTGAAGGTTCTATTTATGCTGAATTCACATCTGTTTTATCACACATGGCTTTAAAAATGAAATTACACATTACTTATTCATAAATAAGGCACTAAGCGTATGTGTTTGTGCATAGAGAGCGCAAGAGAAATGTAAAGAACAAAAGATCTCAACCATGAAAGGTTCTTACTTTTCATTGTCGTGGTACAGCTTACCAATGGCCCATGCAACAATAATAGGAAAAGGGATACCTGAGAATAGGAAAACAAAACATCACCACATCACCTTCAGTGCTAAACAATGAACAATACAGACGATGTAATAAAGGTGCTACTGCAAGAACTAATTAGCCTAATCACTTAGTAATAAATGTAGCATCCAGTTACGCATTGTTAAGTGGGAAATCTGATAAGAATGTCACCGGTTTTGTCTGTCTCATATTTTCAGTTCAGAGTGACAGACTTAATAAAAAAAAAAACCTTCTCTTCTCAAATTACATGTCCTCACAGAACTTTAACTGCCTGAGTTCTGAAATGTAAAAACTCTGGTTCACATATGTGGTTAATTAATTGCCGTTACGATCAACAGCAAGACTTACACCAGCCGATGCAAATAAACATCCACTTCCTCAGCTTATCAGTGGAGTAGGTCAGCACTATGGCTGTGTGGAGGTAGCAGCCCTCACCAAACATCCAGAAGAAGTTGGTTACATGGAAGTAATTATAAGCTGCAGTAACCAGTCTGCACCAGATCTGGGGATATGAGAGAGAGAGAGAGAGAGAGAGAGAGAGAGAGAGAGAGAGAGAGAGAGAGAGAGAGAGAGAGATGATCTATAACCTTCCTTGAAGACTATTCACTGAAGATAACAATGGCATTTCATAGCAAGCCCATTACTCTTTTATACAGTTCATAATGTTTTCAAAGCAATTTACAATTTGTGAAACATGAAAGCGATGAATTATAATTTACCTTATTTTTGTTTTGTAATACACTAACAAAACAGCATGGTAGGGTACGCTAAATGCTAAACTTACTGCTAGGGTTAGCCATGAATCCCATTTCTACAGATCACTTTATGGAGTTAGGATTGTACAGATGAACTTTGCATTTATTACACTAAAACATCATATTTAGAGTGCTGAACGTGAGTGTTTTTATAGCTAATTATTTTTTATAAGGTACTGAATGGTAAGTGAATTCCTTGCCAGTCTGTCTATTCTGAGTTAATCCACCTCCCAATAAAACAATGAAAACTGCAGGTGTTATTATGACAGAATGCTGACAAACACGAATTATTCATTTAGTTGTAATTCTGTTCTTTTTTTTTTTGTAATTTGTGTGAAAAGTGTGTACTGAAATCCTCAGGGATCTGTGTATGTTTTGCTGAGGGTCTGTGAGAGAAAAGGAAGTGCTGTTCTTCAACAGTTTATGGAACAATGGAAGCTTTCCAAAAAAATTAAAAACAGGCCTTCAAATAAATCAAATTATAACAGACTGAATTCTAAACTCAGCTTGAATTAATCTTATTAAGATCCAAACTGAATGAGGACGAGGTGGTGCCACCTCTTAATGTAGCAGTTCTATATGTCCTCATCGCTTGTCTCCTGTCCTGAATTAGAGGATCATTAAAATACTTAAAAGTAACTGAAACTGCTTTAATGAACAAGAAGTAGGGCTATGATGTAAAAGCCTTGACAGAAATTTATCACAGGGAACTGTTAGAAATGGAAGCAAGTGCTTTAGCAAGTCAGTCTCGAGCTGGTAATGGTTCACTGTTCAAGCTTGTGCTCCGTGTGCTTTTTTTTTTAGAAACATTAAATAATAAATAAAGATTTTTAAGAGGGGTGCTATTGAGGACTTTTATTTTATCACCTTTCACTGCCTACCAATGTTTAACTATTTTCACCTACTACTGGTTATGATTCTGTCCTCTGCAGAAGGTGAGCAAGATTTAGGATTATAAAAACAGAACACCCTGACTCTGACAGGACCGGTCTTACTTTACCACCATTACTTTCCTCTCATCCAGTTTTTACAGTTCAAGGTTGATAAGACCTTCTTATGATGATCTGCTGACCTGCCACTAAGATCTCAAAGTTTTACATGTATGTTAGGAAAATCAGTAAGGAAAGCAAATAATGCAGGAGAACAGAATCCTGACACACTTCTGTGTCTAAGTTACTGTAGCTATCTAGTCTAGTCTCAAGATAAAACATCAGATCCTCTAAACCTGTGCTTTTAGGGTTTCAGTTGAAGGAGAATTCAAATCACCAAAAGCATGTTTTTCCCTGGTCTTAGTTTAGGAAGTTGTAAATGTTATTGAAGCAGAAATACGTGAAGCAGCAATCAAGACAGATCATCACCTTCATTCTGTACTAAAAACATGTAGAAAATGGGTAAATTGGAGCAAAGAACATTATAAATATATTTGGAGTTTAGATGCTCTGGAAATAGCCTGTATCTGCTCCACATTATAATAAATATTATACATAAACAACATCTCTTACATTTATAAGCATTATAACCTCTGGCTTCATAATTAAATGTATATATATATGTGTGTATGTGTGTGTGTGTGTGTATCTCCATGAGCAGTGGAGGACATGTGTGTATGGCTAAATGTTTTTTGCTTATAGAAAGAAAAGAGGAGCTAAAGTACAAAATATCAAGAAGGGCAAGTGCCTTTTAGCCTTAGCACATATGTTTAATCTGTAGAAAACATGCGGTGCCGGTGCACATACACCGATTCTCTGCAGATGCAAACAGACACAGTTTGAAACCACAAGGTGGTCTGACAGTGTACATGGAATTCTGTTGATGTGCATTTGAAAGGATCCTGTGGGCTTGTTATTGACAGGGTGATATTGTAATTAATTTCTCAGCTGTGATGTGTTCATTAGTGAAGTACCCAGAAGTGTGTGGCGGGGGTAATTGATTAGCACATCAGACAACTCCTCAGAGATTGGACTGTTTACTGATGTGTGTATGTCCACACACACACATGCGCACACACACACACACACACACACACACATGTGCGCGGACACACACACACACACACGTGCGCGGGCACACACACACACACACACACC
>JAOXYF010000001.1:22970749-23028392 GCA_028565775.1 Sternarchorhynchus goeldii | reverse complement strand
AAGCTGGTGATTGGGAACGGGGCAGGCCACGGGTGGTGGGCGTGGCCTGCGAGCTGGGCGTGCGCTGGGACGTGACAGTTGTTCCTTAGCATGGATGGACTTTAACGGCAGGTGACCCGCTCAGGTGCCCTGTTTACCCTGTCACATTCAGTCATGATAAAACAACACAAACTTAACAGTTGACCTAGACCTAACCTAAAACTATAAAGTGGATAACCAAAAGAACAGGAAGTAGTGAAGCATACATGAGTCAAGGCAGGTATGGAGTCAAAAGCTAAAAAGAACAAACAAGCAAACAAAACACAAAGTTGAAACGAATGACAAGATTTTGAGAAAATAAGGAACAGCTGATAAACAAGCACAAGGAAATGCGTCACTGTGGGAAATACAACCCTAGGGAGGGCAAAGCCATGACACCCTCCAGCAGAAGGACACTTTCAGCAGGACAGCGTACCATGCCAAAAGGGTCATATAGTCAAGGGTTGGTTCCCTGAATGTGACAGTGCTTTTCCTGCTTCCCTAGCCCTCACAGTCCCCATATCTTAACCCTATGGATCATCTCTGGGATGAGGTAGAACGGGCTGCATGTCATTCCCTCCTTCTCCTTTGCGTGAACAGCGAGACGCTATCTCGTCCGCATGGGCCAAGAGTCCTGCAGAAAAATCTCAACACCTAGTGGAATCTGTGTCATGATGAACTGACGCAGTTCTGAATGCAGAAGGAGGTCCAACGTTCTACAAGATGGGTGCCTCTAATAACGCAGCCGTTTAGTGAATGTTAGAGAGAGATGCATTCAGCTGCCTCTCCTATAACCGCTCATTAAATCTGTCCATCTTCTGGATCAGATTAGAGCTTTAGGACTAGATTAGAACTATATAACTAGATTAGAACTGTATGCCTGGATGGGAGGCAGGGATATTTACAAAAAACATCTCACACAATATGATAAACCTTAGATCATTTTTAAATAGTAGTAACGTTGGCAGAATGAAGGGAGTGGAAGGCAGGGCTATAACAGAATGAGCTTTATTCTCCACGATAGTTCCAGCAAAGCAGGGAGTCAACCGAGGCCGTCAAACAAAAACAAACAGCGTGAATATGCTGAGCAGCAATCAATAAACTTCCACGGAGCTTGTAGTGGTGTCTTCGGCGGGGACGGCAGGAAATATGCGTCGTCGTGGGAAACCGAACGTGCAGAAACAAAGTAGCGAAAACTGTGGGCTTTTATGGGGAGGTTAATCAATTAACGGAAACAAGGAACAGGTGCAGCTAATAGATGAGGGAGGAGGAAAGTGGAAGTGTAGGGTGTGGCGAAGGGGTGGGCGTGGCCTGTTGGCTGGGAGCCCAACTAACCATGACAATGGTCCTGCCTCGCAATAATACTGATGTGAAGATAAAAACATGAATTTCCAAATTATTAAATAGTTAATAGTAAATAAACTGCCATAATAAATAACCAAGACTGTAACATTAGTCCCACCTCATTATTTGTGTAGCTCTGTTTGTGTAGTTTTCATGCAAAGACGTTTTGAAATGTTACTGTGTGTGTGTGTGTGTGTGTGTGTATTTTACGTGACATCTCTTGCTGCATGTGCCCGTAGAACGGCACAATTGGGTTCCAGTGAGCATATGCTGATCACGTAATGATCGGCTTTGTGTGTCTGCATGTACGTCTGCGCACGAGTGCTTGGAGATCAGGTGCTCAGTGCTCACAGGGGCTGACACCCCCTCCCTGAGCCCCCAGGCTGTGCACTCCCGCTATTCCCAAATCTGTCACTGATTTCCTGTGGCTCTTGCGAGCGTGGATGAGTCGTCTCTGACTGCTCATGAATGAGTTTAGCTGGTATTCAGTGAGACTGCTGTGCATCTACTATCTCCCACAAATCTCTGTGCAAATGTTTAACAGAAGTCTGTCAGACCATAATGCACAATATGAGATAAAGACTTGTGATTCATTCTTGGACTGTAGACTCATGTGATTTGCCATTTCTGTAGTGCCAGATGTTCAGCAGTAAATCACATTAAATCAGAGTGCCACTGATTTAATGAATAGATACTTATTAAAAAACGAGACATAAGTCGATCAGCAACGCTAAATATTCTCCTAAAAAGCATGGAATGGGATCATATTGACAACATCTCCAGGGCAGCGTTAAACCAGTCCTACATGAGGGCTGACTTCTAGGAAGGGAAATAAGAGGGTTTAAAGGATTTTCTACTGCTGTAGTCATACCTCGTACAGATGTCAAAAAAATGAATACAGGTGCTCATCAGCATTATAACCAGGCAGGCTCAGAGTGAGAAATCTTTTGTTTTCACACACCTCCCATTTGATCCCATTTGATCTAAGTATCTTACTAAGTAACTGTAAAGATCTGGTAAAATTTTCAAATGCAGTATTAGTAAATACAGTATTACTTCTTAACATCTTAATTGATCCTAGCCTTCAATGCTAGGAGAGATTATACAGTATATAGATTTACAAATAGACCAACCAGGAGAGGAGACTGTGTAATATCATTAAAGAACAGTGCTTCAATCAATCAGCATTTTCTTCAGTCAAATCAGCTTTTTTTGAGCATCACATGACTTGAATTCTCTCTCCTCTGATTCAAGTGGTTTTCAAACTATTCGTTTATTTTTTATTTAATTTAGAATTTGGTTATTCTGGCATCAAAGATTCCATTTGAATTGTATGTTTTTTTCTACTGCTCTGTGGGTTTGGTTGGTGGGTTTTTGTGGGTTTGTGTTTTATGTGGCTTACATTCTCCTACTCTGGTGGGTCTTTGTGATATTTGTTCTGACGCTGTGAGCATTTGTGTTTGCACATTTATGTGAATTTGTATGCATTTGTGTTTTTCAGCATTAACCTGCCCAGGGAACAACAGATGAAAACAAGCCATTTGGCACATTCACATCACGCCATAATGATAAACGTGTGCTGTGTTCTGCATAGCTTTCGACGCAGAGCTGAAGACTCACAGGGGGGCTCTTCAGAGGCAGCTCCATGTGATCTACCCAACGCCCGACACACCAGCAGTTCCCTCGCTCTACTTCCCCCTGCCCCTCCCCCCCTCTGAGCTGAGCAGCACTGGGACCCTCCTTCTCATGGTGCCATCCCTGTGATACTCTTTGAATATGGATGACAAAAGGCAAAGCTCCTTTTAATTTTCTTTTTCTTTCCAGTCATGATTGTCGCCCACTTTGTCATTAATATAATATAATTAATACTTTTGAAGGGTATCTTTTTAAATAAAAGAAAAAATAACTTTCTGTTCATGGTTTTACAGCACAGGAAAAAAATGCTCATCATTATTACTCTTGGTGGTGGTAATAGTGTGTGGAATTTCGCGTCGTTATTCTGAGAACAGCAGCATATATCCTGTCCCTTGTATATGTAAGTATATGTAAGTATTTTTACAGTGTAATGTTATTAGTGTCATCTACTTCATTACTTCTGCCAGCCACCTGAATTGGTTGAGTGCAATTTCTACATTTATTGTTACTTGTGTGACACACACATGATGTTTACTTGTGTGTACTTGCCAAATCTTCCTCTCTTTAATATTCCCTCCTGCACTCCCTGTGCACTTCTATCTATCAGTATATCTTTTAATGAAAGCCATATGCTGCTGGAGTATCAGACTTTCATTGTATTTATGAATGTCCTGTATTTTCAATAAAACAAATATTCAAGGTATGGAAAACCAGTACGTTATTCCTTGACTAGCACTTCAGCCCCCACCTTGCACCGTGTCTTTCAGGTATAAGGAAGCTGTCCTGAACAAGGCTCTTCAGAGGGGTCAGCTGTTCCAGGACAACATCACCTCTAAACTGCCATTTTGTGGGGTTTTTTTTCTTTTAGCATGCAAGGTACAAGTTTTCCAAGTGGGCATGATTGGTCGGGTTAGTATTACTCCAGCACTGCATTAACACCTTATTCACCTGTCCCCTCCTTAGGGAGCCTTCCATTACTGCTCCCTCTGTAGGAAGCTTCTACTATAGTGCCTCCACTGGTATTGCGGCCTTCGACACAAGAGCATTGACTTTGCCAAATCCATGAAAGTGCTTTTTTGTGTTTGGAGGAGCTCATGGGATTCGCAAAATAAACTTAATGCCTCCTTGACCTGAGGAAAATGGAAGCAGCACATCTGCATCATCTATTACTGTGCCAATCTGAAGATTATATTTGAAATTACATAAATCGTTTCTCAATCTTTTCTATTATTACCAAAATAAGAAAGAATATACTTTTTTTTGTTCCTGATGAAGGGGAACCCAATAATGTCCAGGGACAAAATCTGCGATTTTAATCTGATGATCATTCATCTGAAAATCACTCCAGTCAACGTGAAAGTTATGACAGAAATGAGAAAATTCTACAATTGGATCAAGAGGTGTCACACGTGCTTGGAAGACAAGAGGCAGTGTAAGTCTTGTTCTTATTATCAAGCCTGTTACCCTCTTCTGATATGTTATGTTTCTGCATCAGTGTATTGTTCCTGCATCCAAAAGCTGGTCACTACTCACATTCAGATAGTGGAGATTCTGTGAGGTGTTTTTCCTGTAGAGTGTCTTAACAGGATCTGACTGCAGCAAACCTGTTACCACTTAAAGATGTGCTTCATTCCTTTAAGTGTGAGGACTTTTGCTCAATTCACTCTTTCCCTCTGGATACTGCTTACATTGTAGGAATAACGGATACACTTGTTTCAAAGGTTCCACAATCAAAGCAATTGCATGTTGCTACTTAACAATAATAAACAATAAATATAATAATAAATATAATAATAAAATATAATAATAAACAATGCTGAATATGAAACTGTGATAATTCTAGAAAAGAATTCAGATCGGCCTAGCCTGACAGGCCTATAGATATCTGCCTGTTTCCACCGACCAGCCAGGCTTGGTGTACTCTAGCTGGGTTATCTTGCCGCTAGGCTGAGCTGGTGTGAACGTCCTCTCCTGCCGGGGCAGTTCCCACGTTTTGCCTGAAGATTGTGCGCTCTGGTGCTACCACATGTTCCCCTCTGTGACTTAACTTATTCATTATTAAATCTGCAGTCCTGCAGGAAGCAGATGGCAGTGATAGTTGGTAGCTAGCACCTGTCTGCCTGGCATTGTGTCCATCTGTGTGCGTGTGTATGTGTGTGTGTGTGTGTGTGTGTGTGTGTGTGTGTGAGGGTCTTTGAGCACCCTTGGAGAACTCATGAAGCCCTCTTTGCCAGTTGCTGGGTCAGTGGTGTAAGTAGTGACAGGCTAAATTGTACTGTGTGCTCTGCTGTAATGACCAACCAGAAAGAGTTATTAGCTAATAGATGTCATGAGCTACATTACAGACACACATAACAGTGGTGAAACAAAGATTTTACAGTCTGCTTCAAGTGAATTCATAAACGGATTCATACTGTTACCACAGTATTTGATTACAAGCGGTCTGAACAACTCTCACTGTGATTAGTCATGTCTTTTTTATTGACCTCAACCTGAATAGGATGGTTTTGAATACCTAAACCCTAATGATGAAGCTGTTAATGGTAGAGGTCATGTAACCTTATGGAGGTACGTGTGATCTTCTGTGGTAATACCCGTAGACCGTAATACCCGTATCAGTTTGTTGATGTAACTTTTTAAAAAATGATTCAGCCATGAAAACATCGGATTTGCCTGACCTAGGGCTTCCAGTGCACACGGTTGACAGGACGTATGTTCATGTTCCAAATGCTTCAGCTTATATGTCCCCTGTGCCACTGATACATTTCTGTTCAGTGAGAATCTCCTGACAGTTACAGTCAACAACGTGGCTTTGATACGAAGATGATGGCTTCACTTTGACAAGCAGAGATGGAGCTCTGGAATCGGTTCAGATTTGAGCGCGGGAAGCGTTTTTGAAGTAGGAGCCAGGCTTTTTTCTCTGTGCTGAAACAAAAAAGCACAGATACCTCACAAGGTAGAAAGTACTGCCTTTGTGCCTAACATAAGGAGCATGCAGTTGAGCACCGTTTAATCTACTACATCCAGGCATTACTGTAGTATCCATGGCATCGGTGAGTTATAAAGGCTACTAGATCTTTGTATTCTCCATTATTAACCCTGTAAAGTGTAACACATCATCAGCAAGATTACAAAGCAAGATTGTGCTGAAGTTTACACTGTATGTGGAGAATGATATATTCATATCAAAAGCAAAAAAAAAAAAAACCCTCTAGACTCAAAGAGCTGTTTTCCATTGGAGTTTCAAATGGTTCTAGGCAAACAGAGTATCTAGTCTTGTTTCTATATGAACTTGTTTAAACCCAAAGTGCTAACACACCGTGTTCAGCCCGACTAGTAACACGAGCTGAGTGCTGAACAGCATTCGGCACAGTGGCTTAACAAGGCAGATTGGACCGATTGGTTCTACATTCACGTCACTTTTCTGCTGCCAAAACTGCGGCCTTTTCACTCTGATGACAGTCCTGGTCTGTTTTCTCACGTCACTTTGGTTCGACATGTACTGCTCTCTGCTGCTTTACACACACACACACACACACACTGTGTGTTCCAAAATATAGAGCATATGGAACACACAGTTATCTATATTGTCAATCAAATGGAGTGAGGATTGTGTACTTAGTCATTTTTAGACACTTCTTGGTCCAGGTTTAGCTGGTGGGAAAAACATATGTAACCAGTCTCACACAGACACACCTAAAACCCTAAAACATTTTCCTGGACTTCAGTTTCCACTGATGTAACCTCTCTGATTTACCTCATGGGAGACCTGGTTAAATGGTGATTTTGTTATTGGTGCTTTACATGTAAGGGGAAACACCAAACTATGGTCCTTCATAACTGGCTGGTGCTTTTTTCAGCTGATGTGTTGCAAGAAGTAAAAAACCGGTTCAAGATAACGGTAGTATTTGAGGTCCAGATGGTAGCTGCGTAACTGAGTACAGCCGTGCAGGAGGAGCCAGGCTCTGTAGACACTGGTGGCTGACTGTTCTTCAGTCTTCTCCAAGGTTGCTTTAAACCTCATTTGGAGTCGAAAAATGTTATAAAAAAATACCACCAACAGTTCTACAAATTAGAAGACAAACCTTTACAGTGCTTATGGTAATATTTCAGTGTAGTAGTACAATGTGTTGTGTGCGACAGCTGGAGTGCTGAATGGCAATTCCATTCTAGCAGACTAATCCCATTGAAAGTGAATGGTTTCTCATTTGGAGGGCCTCACTCAGAACAGCCTTCCACTACGCCTGGTTAAATGCTCACTTTAAAAGAAGATAATGATCCTGTACATTATTTATTTACCAGCCTCTCTACTTCAGTCACCTTAGAGGACAGCTAATAAATCCAGCAGCCCAAGATCAGTGATGTGTCTCTGACTAAACTAGTCCGGCTACTTGCCTTTGTAAAACAGTTTAAACTGGAGGACTAAAAGTACACTCCTCCTCTGAAGTAATGCCCAGGTGATGCAATGTCAACCCAACAGGTGTTGGCCCGCAACTTTTATGAACAGACGGAAGCTCCCACAACACCAGCGCGTAGGAACAGGAACGCAAAGTGCATTTATACAGTTTACATTACAATCAATATTTTACTCCTGAGCAAGAATGAAAATGCTCGGTTCGACAAGAACAAAACTCTCAAACGTCTGGAACTTTCACATACTTGGGTTAAGAGAGACGAGTTCATGATTCATGGTGGTTATTAGTGCACGGGGTACATAATACAGTTTTGTGCTTGAGCAAGTGGCCAGCTGTTTTGTATTCACGTTCCCCAGCAACTGAGAGCAGCACTTCAGTTGCTTAAGTGTGTATTTACTTCCTTTCTGAGAGCCAACAGCATTTTCACTGTATAATAAGCAATTATAAGCAATTATGATCCCGCAGTCTAATATGCAGTGGAGTAGGCTTTTCGGATGCACAGAACTCCATGTTAGCTGTAGTGTGGGGCGTACAGTGGAGAAAGTGGGAAGCAGCGCTTCTTCATACCTCTTCGTTGAGTATTTCCTGACACTGTGAGTAGTTCCCTTTCTTTGACCAAGTTCCATTGGCGAGGCATTCTCTGTAGACGCTATCTGGAAAATCACAGAAAGGAAAAAGAAATTCCTGTCATTAGACATTGACAGATAACCCACGACGGCAACAATATATAACTGGGTATTTTTAAGGCAATCCCCATTAATTAGTGTCTTCATGATGACTACTGTCACTTCCATGTTGTGTGTCCTTTTAAAAAGCTTTTGAGATAACGGTCCTTTGGTTAGAGTGAGTTACAGTGAGTTATGAGCAGAGGCCCACGATGCATTAGCCCTTCCTTGACTCTTACAGTGACTGAGCAAAGGACAATCACTTTGAGAAACCGCAATTTGAGAAACCTGGACAAGAGGGTGCAGGCAGCTGCACGCATGCTGTGGTTACATGAACCTTGGCGGCAGGCGGAGATCTGAGGAGGTGCTGTGGTAGTCTCTGCTGTTATTTCTTTTTTTCAATTATTGTGATTTTAGTGGTCATTGGATTCATTGAAATGGTTAAGAAGAGAGTTTCTGTTTGGTTTTTGAGGCAGGGTGGTTACTATGACAATGGCATTTGTACATATTTGTTTTCTTGTGTTTTTTCTTGTGTTTTTTCTTGTGTTTTCCAACACTCGATCTTTTCAATATTTCAGCGTAGTTTCCATCTACACTGGTGCAAGTGGGTGTGGAACTGAAACTAATCCATTTGTACATGTTTGTCTTGTCCATTTGCCCTCTATGAGTGTGTGTGTGTGAGTGTGTGTGTGTGAGTGTGCATGTGTGTGTGTGTGTGTGTGTGTGTGTGTGAGTGTGTGTGAGTGTGTGTGTGTCTTGCCCTCTGACTTTTCCTTTGTAAAAATGTAAAAGTGTTTTGGCATTTAGAATTTTTACAATGAAATCCTAATGTTCAAGTAAATGTAAAACTTTTGCTCTACTTTTGGGTTCATTGTATATATTAAAACTAATATATATATTTTTAAAAATTAGCAGTCAAAAAATACACCAATTTACAACAACAACAACAATAATAAAAAAAAATGAATAATAAAAAAAAAAAAATTATATAAAAAAATTAAACTAATTAAATAAATGATGCCGTGTATTCGGGTTGCTTACTGATAGTCCTGCAGGTGAAACTCAATGGTGTAGTTGGCAGTTTCCCTTTAGGAGCAGAGTGGCCTTACTTAATCCACATAGCTACAGCTGGCCAGAAATGGATTACTATATAACAGCAAGGAATAGATGACTTCTGACCAGGACCCAATCAGCACAGACAAATATATATATATATATATTCTAACTATACAGAGAGATCAGAATTACAATTGCTGAAATAGACTGTTAGCTAATGTATGGTTACTTTATTGTCTTATCTCTGTATTTATTCCTCTGGGTACAGGACCAGTTGTACTCTGGTATTGCTCAGTTCTAACCCACTGACAGCTGGAAACTAATGTGGCACCTTGTCACTACAGTAGATTTACACTTGTGAATCCATGCTACATCAGACGTTCCCCCTGAGCCACAACCAGTATGAGACCTTGTGATATTTTCAGCTGTCCTCTGACAATACATCAGTATTGGACCACAGTGTTCTGCATTTTATGGTCAACGCATGTTAGCGTTCAATCACCACAAACCACTAATCAACACCCATCTCCAAGAAAGATTCTCCATCTGCTATATATGTCTTTTGTACATGGTCCTGGGTTTCCATGGAGACTTAAGGTGGATGACGTGCTTTGGCATGAGCAACGAAATGCTTGTCAGTGCAAGGAAACAAACTGAACCCCGGATCTCGAGAGACTAGTGTTGGAATATAATCTTTAAAAGGACAAAGGACCTTGATTATTGTAAGGTTCTAACACAGGGTTAGGATTACTGTCTTTTCCACAGACCAATCCGAGTGGAATCCGATACACTCTGGTGAGACTAATGGACCAATCCTGTTCCATCAGACTCGCCACTAATTTGTCTGCCACCCATACTTTGAATTTGACTTCGCCTGCCGACTTCTGATTGGCCAGTGGGAGGGGGGGAAATGAAGCATGACGAATAATCTGATGAATGTGACTGCACTGCTTCTTCAAACCCCCAACACTTCCTAAGAACACAAACAAAACAAAAAAACTGAGAAATCGAAGTCAAAACCGAACACCTTGTCATGTAGCCTAAAAGTAGACTGTGAATCACAGTGTTCGGAAATCGATTTCTTGCACAAGGGCAGTGTAGCGCTCACCAAATCGTCTTCACTGCTGGACTCTTGACTTTGTAAAAAGGAGAATCATCAGTGTCATTGTTTCTTGCCTGTAAACCCTGGGTCACCTTTGACTCCTTTGTTAGTGGGAGAGTCTTTAAGAATTACATCAAGAGAATCTCTGACTCTCTGTTCTGAATGTATTTAAAACAGAAATGTATTAATGCAGTTTATATTCAGTGACGCCCCACCCACACACACCCACACTTTTATTTATTTATTTTAGAAGTATGTTGTTCAGCAAACAATGTGTGTGGTAATCACATAAAAATGCATATTTGCAACATATTTATTGTACTGACAGATTTACTGTACAGACATCACATAACACGGGAACCTGTGAGCTTCAGATGCACTGCAGAAGGTTCCTGAGTCGTGTAGCGATGGTATGCTGGGGAACTGCACTGCTAATTGATTCTAGGCCTAATCAGAAACTCCCAGAACAATACTGTAGCTACCCTGGGACTTCCGGTTTATTAACAAAAATAACTGGCTTTGCTGGGGTGCAGACTGTTGTCCTGCAGCGAGACACAGACATAAAGCAGGACGTCATGAAAAGATAAAGAGGCGTCAGGGCAGCAGGAGGGAGACCTGCCTTACTTCTGCAAGCAGAGCACAGTGGGTAGGAGCAGCAGGTGTGCGCTGACCCACGGAGGTGGGAGTAACCATGGAGATGTGCACACGCTGAGCTGCCCTTTCCTGCAGGCAGATCACAAGGAGCCAATGCAGGGCTGCCTGACCACACGCAAAACACAGCAGGGCCAAGGAAACAGCAAAGCGCGAGGACACGGACAAGGCGTCAGGGCATAGCGCAGGAAATTTACGTTACTGGCTAAAGACAAAAACTACCTTCCTCCACAAACAAACATGTGCTTTCTGGTTCATACACAAATGATGCTCTTTACATGCAAAAATAGAGTGATGTGGCAAGGCAGATTCACGCTCCATCACACCTCCACACCTCCATCACAACCTCCACACCTCCACATCTCCACACCTCCATCACAACCTCCACATCTCCACACCTCCATCACACCTCCATCACATCTCCACACCTCCCCTCCACCACTCCACTCTGACGTGTCTGCAAGTGCCCACGGTCCACAGCAGGAGAAAGAAGGCAAATGAATCCTTCCCTCTTGTTTTCATTGGTAGTGAGTTCCAATCCATTCACAAGTCGAAAAAAAAAAATCCATTTAGCTCTGAGCAGACCTAGTCTTCAATGACAATTAAAAACGATACCTGTCCATTAGTCTGGTATCATTAAGAAATCATTAAGAAATGATTTACAATTAAGAAATGATACCTGTCCATGAGTCGTACTTTTTATATATGATTTTTATATTAGCATTTTGGGTACAGTGAAGAATACAATGTCATTCCATTCTTTACTGCTCCCATACTTCACAGTACACTCACAACACATTCATCAACAGCCTTGTCTCTGCTGTTTACACTCACCCACACAACGGTCTTTCTTCTCACACAATTCACACACATACACACACACACACACACACACACAAAGGAATTAAACTCCCAAAATAGGTTAGGGTAAGCTATAATCCCATAGAGGACTCATGCTGCGTTGCAATTAAATTTTGTGTCACATGCTCACAGATGCACACAAACACTCACACACATTAAACTGCTAGGGAAAACTGGTTACAGTATTACAGAATTCTTATTAAATTTATTTTGACTTAACTGGGTGTGCTTAATCCTTAGAGGTATCCTGTAAATTGCTTGGGGATATAGAGTAATACATTTTGATAGGATTGTATAATCAATCTTCAGCTTTACTGAACTAAGTAAACACGAATAGATGCAAGTGGTTTAACAGCTGAATATATGAGTTTGTATGTGTTTTGTTAGTGTGTTCATGCATGAGTGTTTGTTGTTTACATATGACAGAATACATAGTGAATACAGGTATATCCTGGATTCACTTTCCCATGTCTTGTTTTTTAACTCTTGATTTCTTTGTTTTGTTCTATGTGTGTGTATAATTGGGGATTTGGGGGTAAGTGTGTGTATATTTGGGGGTATTGGGGTATGTCTTTGTATATTTGGGTATACTGGGGTATATGTGTGTATATTTGTATGAGTGTATGTTTTGAACCTACCATCTTCCATGCAAAATTTGATTTTCAGCTTTTGTAGTCTATTTAGGATTTGAACAGAAAACAGTGAATTAAAGATTTAACCAAAATATAGTAAACTGCTGTTTGAATGACAGTTTAGAGACACCCACAGCTCCTCACCCAAACCTCTTCGTATTGGTTATTTTCTCATATTCTTTCCACTTCTGATGTCCTGTGTCAGAGACATTTGCTTTCCTGTTCCCGTTTTTAACTTTGAACTGGAGCAACTGATCCAATATTTGGCATGACTGAATATGAATAACCAAGGTTGAGTTTATTCTCAATCCAGTATTATTTATTATGAATGTTCTAGCTCTGCTTTGTTAGTAATATTCTTAATAATATTCTTATATCCTTAGGACTATGAAAAGTTTGACAGGTACTTGTTGATTGACTGCAAAATGCCTTCCATGACAATACTGTTAAAAGCTGCAAAAATCTTTGATACAACAGAGAGAAGAGAGAGAGGGTCTTCAGGGGCCACCTGTATGTACAGTCTAAGGTCACCAAACACTGGGCAACAGTAGTCATGGAAACTTCTGTGTGAAGGTCCTTCTGGCAGACAGAGGCGAAGCAACAGTTACCACGGATTCCAAACAAATGTAGCAAGGCTACGTCTTAGTTCGCCAGGATTAAGGTCTCCTTTCCTTTGTGTCATGAGAATAATTTGCATTGTTTTACTTTCTTTAACCAATGCCTTTGTCCTGTTTAAAGCATACACTTGTGTCCACAGTGAGACACCCCCCCCCCAACACACACGCTGTGTGTATATGTAGAGCTTTAATACTTGACTCTCATCTGGTAGATCACAGAAGCAGCTCTGTCCGTTTCTGCTCTTATCTACCAGTGCCAGGAACACAGGCCTCCACAGTGCCGAGAGTAACTACGCAAGGGCCAGGCTAAGCAATAACTCATCCAGCTATTTGGATTCTAATCAAATTAAAATGTCAAAAAAGGTCACCCCCTGTTGCTAAGTGATATGCCAGCTAATTGGGCGTCTGAACGTGGTCATGAGACCAAGCGAGGCCGTTAGCGCTGCCCCTCAGACATGCTGGTCAGTGCTGCTCACCATCGCCTGACGTAGTGGGTATGACTGAAGACACTGGGTTGCTTTGCACAGTTCTGATATTCTAGATGTGCTCAAATTACAGAGAAATGATAAAACCATACCCTGTAATTATATTGTTATGAGATGTATTTTTCAAATATTAGAATTATAGACTGCAAACACATTTTTAAAATGTATAGGAGCAATGCACACCTCAGAATGGTTGTGACATAAAACCCCTCTCATTAAACCCCTCCCACGAAACCCCTCCCATGAAACCCCTCCCTTTCTGTCCCTCCTGTTGTCTCTGTCCTTTTGGGTCATTTGTTCATCAGTGCCGCTGAGTGGGGCTGGACTCACTGGTGGTGTTGTAGCGGACACCCAGGAAGCTCTCTGGGCAGGGCCGTGATACGATCTCACCAGCGCTGCTCCTGGGCCAGCATGTCCCGATGCCATCTATGGATATATTACAGAACAAGCCTGCAGGGGAAGGAGAGAGAAAGAGAGAAAGAGGGGGGGGGGTTGGGGTGAAAGAGAGTGAGTGAGTGAGTAAGTGAGATATTTTGGGCATTATTTATGCCTATGGCTATGGGAAGACTCTTCAATCTTGCTGAAGCCAGATTAGTATCTATTCTGATGTCAATGTTCTTTTTATAAACACAATTGCAATTTCAACTAATTAACAATGTTACTTATCTGTCTGCTGTATTCTGAACTCTATAAAATATTATTTGCACACCCACACTTTTTATAAATATAAAATGGCTATTAAATGCCGATATTGATACCTGCATGGGTGTGCACACACACACGCACACACACACACACACACACACCTTTATGTATGCATGTATTTGCCCATACACATGCATAGATTTGCACGTGCACGCTTGTGTGCACGTGTGTGCACGCTTGTGAGCACGTGTAAGCACATGTTCTTGTGTGTAATGTGCACGTGTTTTTGAGCGCCAATGTGTGAGTTTGTGCTCTACTTAAAGCAAACACACAGATTAAGAATGAATCACCAAATCACATCCTTTTAAGGCTCCATGTCCTTTTAACTTTCCTAATCCCGGGATTAGGAATCACCCCAGTCCTTTTTCACCTTGCCCGACCCTCCATGGGCCTGGAGAACGACATGCTTCATAGAGTATGAAATGCCCTTCGTCTTGGTGCTGCTTCCCGTTTGTCTGTGAATCTGAATGAAGCATCCTGAGGGTTTGGTAATCCAGCTTAGCGCTGCCAGCAATACCGAGGGGATTGAACTTCAGTCGTGCTGCCGCGGCGTCTGTGAGGAGATACGGGCCACGTGACGTGTCTCTCCTTCTCTATTCTGGTATCCTTACACAGTAAGGTGGAGTGGCTCGGGCTTCTCCCCAGTGTGTGGAGAAGCAATGCAACTTTGTCTTGGTCTTCAAAATAGACAGTGGCAGGATGCATGTAAGCTGTAGGAAGGGCTGGAAGCAACCTTTGCCTGCCCACCCTAATGCGGTGTCTTTACAATATGAAAAGAGAGAGAGAGTCTTCCAGAGTCTGTACTGGGAAAATGTCAATAACAAACTCCATGGGGTAACTGGGAGAAAGAAAAAAAAAAACAAGACAAAACAAACACAATAAAACCCTAAAAAATGTATATTAAGAATATATTGTTTCTTGTCTTGAAATTGCTGTATATGTATGTTTGTGAAGCTTGGTTTAGTGATGCTGGAACATGAGACACAAGAGTCATATAGTGGCTGTGGAATCCTCCTGTTTGTCTTGACATGGTGGTTTAAGTGGCCTGATTGATATTCTACACTTTATTGTGGACTGGACTCTCACCATGGGTGAGAAAAGGCCATATGCAATCTGGAGCGCAAACCTGCACTGTCTAATTACCTGTGCAAAGGGCCTGCACCTGGCAGTGAGTAGAGGTAATCTTAGTAATGGTAATCTTAGTAATGGTAATCTTAGTAATGGTAATCTTTAGTAATGGTAATCTTAGTAATGGTAATCTTAGTAATGGTAATCTTTTTTAAAGACTGCAATTTGTGTATTGTTTCTCCCATTCAGAAGTTTCGTGTGTAGTGAAGGAAACAGCATGCAGGAAGAGAGAGTGACTTTTTGTGTGTGTGAGAGAGCGTGTGCTTGTGCTCTGGGAGTACATGTGCGTGCTGCAGAGTGGGGAGGATCAGGGAGCAACAGAGATTTAGATGCTTTCACCTTGTAAATTTGAGAATATATACAATGGTGCAGACCCTCAGTTAAACAGCACTATGATCAATTAAGTCGGCAAAATGATATGAACACCATCCCAAGCTGTAAGGGCTGCGGCTCTTCCCTAAATACCATCTGGAGTGTCTCTTGCTGCCCCTTGTTGCTTTGAGAGCCCTTGCTCCCTTGATCACTTGTACCTTTGCTCCATTTTTGTCACTGGAGATGGTTGCTTTTTGAGAAAGACGCTGGTTTAGCTGCCATTTAACAGAGGTAGGATAAAATGTTCCACATAGTGAGACTTGAGGTGGTCCATATTAATTAATGAGGCAGGAATCAGAGCAGGCAGCTCACGTAACCTAAATCTGAACTATTCTCCCTCTAATCGAAGAAAAAAAATGAAATCTTCCTTACTGAACAAGATGAAAATTTGTAAAAAAAAAAAACAACAACTAGGATTTCAAATGTCATTAGAGTGAAATGTTATGTGAGAAATAATAACACATTTGTACATGTATTCAGCTACAGAGAAGAAATTCTTATTACAGCTTGACATGTTTTGAAAATCTGAAAAGCAGTGAGTCAAAAAACAAATATCTCAGTGCTTTAAGAGTGACCACTGTGAGATGTTTTTATTTACAAAAATGTAAACCACAGCCTTCTGGGATCGTCTTGATAATATTCGAGTAGAGCACAAGAGATCGTGAGTGGATTCGAGCAGGTCGAGATATCTACACTGCACACTGATTTTGAGACTATTTGTACTGGATATGTTGTTGGAAATGTTCAACCTGGGTTTCAGTAACATTTTGAGGTTTTCCTAAATAAAATTATTTACAGAATTATATTTGGTCTTTTTTACTCTTGGAAAATGTCAATGAATTCAGTCTTCTTCATTACCAATGGTTTATTAATGCAGGAATTCATGATTGGTTATGTAAATTAATGCTATATAGGATGTTAGAAAAGGGAACCGTTAATGAAATGTGGAACCATTCTTTCATTAAAGAGCTATACCTTTCAGTAGCATTGCCTTATGGTGATGCAGCGTAGGAGTTATGACAGTAGAGCTGAAAAGTGTGATTCAAAAATATCTCGACATCTAAACTGAGCCAAGCTATTCATTATCGAGGGAATTGTGCAATAAGCTCAACTGCAGAAATAAATTTTTTTATATCAGCTGTGAGAACTTTGGCTGTTTTTAGAAACTGTAATTGAACATTCACACACCGGTTGAATGAACCCGTGCAACATCTATCTGGGCCCCAGCTTGACTTCTAAAAACACTGAAGAACACTGTTAATTCAGTGTGTATGTAGGTGAGTAAGGAGATGGAAAATGAACTCACCCGTGGCATTACTTGAGCTGGAAGTCTGGTTCCACAGCAGCAAAGTGCGAGCTACAAAAAGAAAAAAATTAAA
The DNA here is from genome assembly GCA_028565775.1 of Sternarchorhynchus goeldii. NCBI lineage: Eukaryota > Metazoa > Chordata > Actinopteri > Gymnotiformes > Apteronotidae > Sternarchorhynchus > Sternarchorhynchus goeldii. Next base: position 23,011,327 of record JAOXYF010000001.1, on the reverse strand, counting down.
TGGAACATTAGAGCTGCCCAGTCAATAAATAAATGTCTCTTTTTTCCAATCAGTGCAGAAGAATAGTCAAAACCCTGTGGCCCTTCAAAAACCTGAGGTTTCCAACCTCTCTTCTGACTTCCCTGTTGTAGCTCACTTAACAGTAATTATCACCAGTAATAACCAAGCTGGGTGTGTTTGAGCAGGGGGTTAAGCAGTCATCTAAGCAGTTCTCAGCACACGTGTCATACCACTGCAGTGTGTTTGCACCATGAACTATCTGCTCTCTCCACCTGTGTGTATAATTGCAGGCCAGTGTTCCCTTGTTGGACTGGTTTAGAAACCGTGGCTCGCCGTGTCCCAGGGAAGTTTTTTTTCCTGACAGCCGCACTACATGGTGTAGAGTAAAATCTATGACCTGTGTCATAATGAATGTGCACTATGCAGCTGCGTGGGTACAGCCGGTATAGTTAGCAAAAACAGACATCAGAGAGGTCGCAATGGTGCATCACGTGATCCTTGGCCTTGTAAGAGGTCTCCCACAAAACAGTGAAACAAATTCCACGACTATGTGGTCTGTTATCCATTCTGAGCTCTTGAGTGCAAAGAAAAAGAAAAAACTATAACCTAAATGTGCTTTCGTTTACAGCTCTCCAGCTCTAATACTGTTGCTAAACTGCTTCCCCTGGTGTGTGGCATTAGAAGCATTCCTTATGGAATTTACACATTCCTCTTCTACATTTGTCCTTCACCTGGCCAAACCAAAGTCTCCTTTTATTTCAGAGAGGGCAGAGATCAAAGCTCTTGGATCGTAGCAATTTGTAGATTCTTTTTATGTTCCTATAGTCCTGTTTGCTGTTCGTGGTTGTGAATTTATTATTATTTTTTTTTAAAAAAGTGGTTATTTGGGATCAGCTGAGCAAAAGCAAACAAGCTGGCCAGAGCCGAGGGCAGCCGCAGGGTTCAGTGCGCTTCTGGCTTGATGTTCGCTGTTATTGACTCGTCCCTTTGTATTGGATAAGAGCCACTACACTTGCAGTATTTGCTCTGAAGTGAAGCTGTGGATTGGTTCTGCTGCACATTCAGATGCCAATTTGGTAAACATTATTTGGTAACCTACTTGATCATATCGTTCAAGTGAGCATGTGAATGTCTGATTTTAGAGGAATGTGACGATTGGAAAATATAGGTTTGCTGTTCACATGTTCAACGATTTTGTGCGCCAGTGCGTGACGCCATGTGCTTTGTGAATTTCAGAAACGACTGCACCCTCGGAGGGGGCCGTTGGGTCCTTTTTCCTTGCCTGTATTTACTGTGCTGAACCGTGAGGGCCAGGCTCTGGAGTGTGACCTGCTGCAGCGCTCTGAGCGCGTCTCGGCTTCCTCTCCGTGTCCTGCTGCTCACCCAGATAAAACAGGCAGGCTGGTCTGATCCTGGTCTGATCCACAGCAGAGACGCTACGAGACCCGGTGGAATGAGGCTGTTGACACCGCTGCCTGTGACCCCCCCACAGAAGTGTACACCACCAACAAAGGGTGTGTCTGATCAAATGTGACTGATCAAATTTACTTTTATGCCTGACATTCACAAAACTGTTTAATGGCCAGTTGGCTGCTACCCAGCTGAGCTCATATTAGATTAGATCAATTTAGTTTTTGCAATTGTTTTAAATATATATATATATTTTTTTTATTGTATAGACAAATCAGAAGACCCATTTAGCTTGGCTGAGTTTACTCGTCCGACCCTGTTGGGGTTTAGTTTTAGGGGTTTTACGGGAAGTACCTGCTCGTCAGAGAATAAACACACATGCTTCCCCTGAGTCTTAAAAGAGCTACTGGACACTGGAGAGTGGTGTTTGGGGACCAGTTCTGCTCTGGGCCCATGCACAACATTCCCCAGGCACAGATTTCAGATTGAGTGAACCGTTGCCACGGTTCCCATATGCTCCGTCAAATGACTGACAGACTGTGGTCAAGGCTGCCACAATTGATTTATGGTAGGCAATCTGAGGGATAAATGCTTTTACAGTGCAACTATGACTGATACCCTGATACCCTCTTGGTGTAGAGGCATTGAGTTCTGACAATCATTGATATTACTACAGTACCCAGTTGAGGCTGTGGCAAACCTTTTTTTTTTGCCCCATGTATTAAAATTGGTCTTTTTTTATGCTGAATTTGAATGTGTTTTGTAAGAATTGTTCTATCTGGCATTGTTTTTAAGTGAGACAGAGCAATTAAATGTTACAAGCATATGTCATTTATCAATAAGGCTGTTATTACCCTTAGAAATATGTGCAAACTTAATTCTATGATGTATAGATGTATTATTTTTCACTTCTATGTGTCTTCAGGGACATCCCTCTTTAGTCCCCCCCCCTAACTTAGAAGGTAATGATACTAATTTTCCACACTATACATAAAAAATTCAGAAAATATATTTGGATTCAATGCAAAAATACAGAGAGAAATATATATTTTTTTGTATGGGACATAATCTCTGTTAACCAGTCTTCCACTTGCCAAAAATAAAAAAACAGGTCTTGTACAGGAGATCATTAATGAAAAAGGCTACGGGTGATTATTGCGCAACATCCATTGGCAGCAAAAATAAAATGCTTGCTCTACCCTGGAATCACGCTGCTTGGCCTTCAGATTGTGGATCCGCGACAAGGTCCAGGAACAGATGGGTGTAGTGCAGATGACTGAGCACTGATATAGTGAGGAGATGAGGACCAGTCAGCCAGGGATCGGTAGTAAGAGAGGGAAGGCGTGAAGCTCCACTCGTTGGCTGGTTCGTTGGGGTTCTTGAATGAAAAGAAAGTACTGGGCAAGAACTGTCAGTAAAGTTTATACATGGAGGTGCTGATCCACAGTGGTGCTGTACTGTTCCAGTGTTGGGCAATTACTTTGAAATGAACCTCGTTAGCCCTCAGCCTGTTAGACGAGGGAGTTATCAGTAACGGAGGAGCAATTAAAGCTATTGACAAACTCTTTATATGTACTGTAGTGTCACAAATAATTATTGCAGGCCTGGGTATAGACCACTTCTATTAGCAGGTTTGTTTTAAGTGCGATGCTTTGGCCTAGAAGTGCGTTTCTTCAGTTGTAACAGCTGTAACAGCTGTAACAGTGTCCTCAGCTTAGCTGCCTTAGGCAGAGATCAGGAGTTCTATCAGTGGGGCTTCCTGCAGGTTATGACAAAAAATGTTAAGGTTTCTAGTTGTAACAGATGTAATGCTGAGGTTGACTGAGAATATAAAATGGTTCTCTGTGAAGTAAATATCATTATCGTGCAGTAATAACTGCCATCGATTTGTCAATTGCAAAGTAAACAAAACCTTTCACATAAAATAAAGGCTTTAACATTTGAAAGACACATAAATACATTTTAGTGCCGGCGGCAGTAACGCTCACTGCTAATCAGAGGTTTGCATGGATTCTGCTGGGCTGATATTAGCACATGGTTGTAGATGTTGCCGTAGCAGCTTTCCTCAGTACCGTGTGAATCCATTTGTTATACCTGCTGCCATTCTGACGAGCCATGCTTGACATCTAAACTTCATGAGTCTGTTAATATTGGCGAGACAAAGCAGGCTGATCTCTCTGCAGGGTGAGAACATGATTTTACTCGGTTTTAAAATGAATGCAGTTGAAATTCAACACAGCTGACTAAAGAGCTGTGCTGGTGAGTAAACTGTCGAGAGCTATTGTCTTTGAGAGAGTTTTGTTGACTCTGCAGACCTTTTTAAAACGTCATATTAACATCACGTGTATTCATACATATTCCTGTGTGTTCTCCTGCGATCCGGTGCTGAAAAGCCACTGTGAATGATTCAGAGCCCTGAGGAGATTCAGGGGGCTGACCTGTGTTGTCTGGGCCTTCCTGATGTGAGCCATTCTGCAGTGCTGTGGTACAGCTAGTGAGAGACATCTCTCACATTAACACAAGAGGAACCTGAATCTGGGGCTGCAAGATGACCATCCTGTAGATGGCCTACATGTGCCATCTGATCAGTGTACAACTGTTAACTGTTTAAACTTGGTTGATGTTTGGTTCTTTGATATCTGGCAGGTCGGTTAGCACAGGCCGATTTTTTTTTTTTTCTTTTTCAAAACTCTGTCAAAACTCTTATTTTGTTTTCAGTGTTTATCGTGATACTGGGAAACACTGTGATTGACTGTGGTTTGAACAGGCTGCTACCAAGCTACAAGAGCTTTGCTGTCGTCTTCTCACAGATGCTCTGGGCTTTTCTAGTTGTGTGTGTGTGTGTGAGAACAGGAAAAAAAAAGCCTTAAGCTTAGGACCCATCATTTTGTTGTGATAGTGAACCTGAGGTGAATTTAACACTTGTGATATTGCATTTTATTCACTGTATCTGGCATCAAGAGTGCAATCAAAAAATTTGTTTTGTTTATTCAGAGTTGAAAAATGGCAACTCGGTACAGCTGACACCTGCTGTTTTTTCATACAGGTGAGAAATGACAGTTATTTGCCTATTATGAATGGGAGATATTGCAAACTCATCAATCATATTCTTGAACCAGAGTTACCCTCCATAGTGTTAACAAAACAACTCAGAAACAAAGCATTAATAGATTAATAAGACCTGTACACTAAAACTGTTCCAGAATCAGCTATCATAAATATTAGTAGCATTAAATCAGTTTACTGTTTACAGCTATATGGCAGGATGCTTTTATGTAGTTATATTAAACTGGAGAACCTTCATGGAATACCACATGTTAGAGATGGACTCCTGTTCTCCTGATCATGTTTACATAATTATGTTCATGGAACATCATTGGCCACAGGAAAAAGGCAGAAAGACAAATCAAAGCATTTAACTTTCTTTGAACAACCGTGTGACAGAAAAATTATTTTTGAATGTATTTGAATCAGGTTTTCTTGTCTCCTATTAGCAACTTGCACTTTTCTGGGGTTTTTTTACAGCTGTGCTTGGTAAGTGTTTTATAAGATATAAGATATAAGCAAAGTGCATATAAAAAGAAAACAAACAAATTTTGGATGTTTTGGTGTCTGTTTTGAGATGATCTGACAGGATGTGATGTCACCACCACCACTATTCTGGAACTGATGGTGCCTTGTGGTCATGTGTGTTTCCACAGCTGGGTGGGGGATTCCTGTCTCATTTTTCTGGCCTTTTGGTCTTTTGGCCATCAGAGTAAAGTTCAACCCTGGTGCCATTTCTGACGTATTAATCATACAAAATATGAATCACCATGTATTCTTTCTTCTTAAGAAAGAACCATTCAATATCTGTTTTCACTCATGTATGTTTGACTTTTTTCTTAATATTTGGTACTTTATTAGTATTGGGTTGCAGTGCAAATATAATTGATATTTAGAGTTTTTTTGGAGTGTTGTGGGGCTACAACATTTGAAAAAAATTATTTGTTATTAATTGTTATTTCGTAACAATTGGTGTAAATATACGTACATCACAGTGTATAGAAAAGCAAAAGGATTTCTGCAGCTTTCAGCTGACGCGCTTTGATAGATCGGAGGCTTTTTAAATACACCAGACAGCTGGGAGTCACAGGACTGGTTCTGAAGGTCGGCCTGATGCTGACGTTCAATGCGCTGATTTTGAATAACATAATCTGTTTTGATTTGTTTTGAGGCGAGTCAGAAAAAAATATAATGGATTTTGTTTGTCAAGCTGATAAATACACTGGTCAACAGCGATTACCTATTATGTATGCTAAATCCAAATTTGTTTTCTGAATTTCTCTACCACCCATAGTGTTTTGTTCCAGTGTACTCATACGTCATTCTGTATAATAGGGAAAGGCAGTACCAGGGAGACTGAATCCCCTCTAAATTAAATGTAAAGTTTACACACTTTAAAATGATATGTTATAGAAACATTGTGAAAATAGATTCACAATTAGCATAAAATGTACTACAAGATTTTAGTTTTTTGTTTGCAAAAAAAGCAAAAAAAACACCTGTTGTTACCCTGTGATATCAGTGCTTTCTGCTATTCTTTACATACAAGAACAGCCTGGTCACCTTGGAATCTTGAAATGTATTATAACCATTAAAAGTAAAAGAAAGAAAACTGGTTTCAGTTTACCCAGTTCCAGTTTCACCAACACCAGAGCGTCCACTCACCGGTGAGGTTGGTGGACAGCAGCAGCAATGCATCACATGTCAGCTCGGCCCTGGCGCGGGAGATGAGTGTAACCCAGACGGAGAACACCTGCATGTGGGAAAAGACGGACTGTGAGAACACCTGCATGTGAGAAAAGAAGGACTGTGAGAGAGACATTAGGGAGGGAGAGATGTTGTGTTCCTCCCCCTCCCTCCTGAAAACAAGAAGAAAAAACAGTGAAATTTTGCTGTTAGACAAAGGGGGAGAAGATAAAATGTGTTTCATATGGGAAAGGAGAGCAGGTGTGTTTATGCGGTAGCAGATAGACCACGAAATCTGCTGAACACGATGCCGAGGCGTGAACACCAGCGTAAACACATTCGTCACGTGTCACGCTTTGCTCGTTTTTTGGTGATTAGCAGCGGCAATTTGAGCTCAGTCAACTGTGCGTTGTGTTTACCGTGCCAGACATCTCAGGACATCAGAGCAGGAAACGGGATATTGAGTTTGGCATTAAGCATAAAGAGTAACGATTTGTTACCGCTTCAAACATGAGCAATCAAATGAATTTTTGATCGGCACACTTCTGCTTATGTTGGCAGGCAAAAATCAACATCTGTAATCCACCAAGGATGCACACAATTCCGCAGCATATACAATAACTGACATGCTTAGCTCTCAGTGTTTTCTGTAATGTGCATTTTACTGGATCTAAACCATTTAAATCGGTGAGGGAACAGGGTGCTATGTGCTACAGCAAGCACAGCATGTCCCAGCGGCTTCTTCTCTCAGCACGCACCGCTATTTCATTATGCTGCAGAGCAGCGAATACTGTTAAGTGGATGAGAACACGCAGCGAAAGAGGTAGAAGGTTTAATCAGTCACCTCAGCTCCGTCACAGTCTTGCCAATAACAAGACACTTGAATATCAGGAGCAGAACACAGAGCCAACCCGTCCATAGACTCAGTAAACCTGCACTATGAGCAACTTTTACAAATATGTAAAAGTCTCGCAAAACTAAACCAGAACAACCACTTTATTAACTTTTTGTATGCGTCCCTGTGTTCCCAGACACTCCAGAATATTAGATACATTTGATCTAGAATTTATAGATGTATAGGCTGCCAAAATAGGGAGTATTAGTAGGCTTTGAGAGCACTAGATCATATTTTCTTTTTTAAGAAAAAAATCTATAGTAGCAATTCTTTAAACAGGAGCTGTTTAATTTGTAAAGTCTGGCAGTGCATGGCACCGTCACTGTGTTCTGGTGGGATACTGCCATGTTAATGCATTGTAAGACTGGACGTACTGAAATGCTGAGAGAGGATGTAAGTGCAAGCTGGGTCTTTTTATTGGAAAACAAATGAACAAAGCGAACCCAGAAAGCCAACGATATAAAATAGATTGCTGGGGTTGACAAATACAGATATGACCACTGCAACAATCAGAACATTGACAGCAGGTAAAAGGCAAGAACTGAATTATACAAGACCATTGAGATTTGAATACACAGGACAATGAGTGACAAGCACAGGTCGATCAATTCATGACTCACGAGTGGCAAACGGAGCACATGGAAGACAACGTGATTTGTAGACAAAACCAGCAACATAGAACCATGAGGTCACCTGCACCACATGCAGGGCCACGGTGATGAGGGGGAACATGCCCTTTAGACCCAAGCATGGATGGATGCACAATGACTTCACCTGTGATCTTTGATTCAATGCATTCCTTCATTCCTTACCATCTTCTAGTAAAGGACACTTTCTCACAGAACCTACAAATATGCTCTTAATGTAATAAAACATCTACTATGTCCCAAAGTCTTATGAACCACTCCACAAGGGCAAACGTGGCATGATGAAGTGACCCATCAGTTCCTTGAGGGCTCCTAACATCACCCTCAGTTTGGCTACACTGACGCAGCAGAAGCTTCAGTGATACATATCGGTAGTTCAGAATGTTTACAGCTGAGGAGGCCCTGGGGTGGTGGTTGATGTGCTAGTGGTGAGAAAGGTGACTGGAGGCTCCCCGGCAGGCATGGATGCCGTCTCCCTCCTGCCCTCCTTTGAGCACAGGCGAGTTTTCATAGCCACGCGATGACAGCAGCTACACTCCTCCTGTACCAACATCCCTGGGCTTGGGGCGGAGAGACAGCAAGAGGGAGAAAATGCAGTCCGAAATACTGCCCCCTGAGGGTTTTACAAGCTGAGTATAGAAAACTTGTCTTGTCAGTTGCTTCTGTCTGAAATCCATCTCCCTTGATAGACCCCTGCTTGTAGTTTTTCCAGAAACTTCTAGATGACTTATTTCAGTTGTTATCCTAACCCTGTCTTTCTTCTCTTTGTGCTTTCATTTCTTCTCTCATCTTTCCTGTTGTTTCTTTCTTTGCTCTTTCAAACGTAATTAACAGGTTTTTTTTTTTATTCATTCGTTTTTATTCGACTGAATGGTAACGTCCTAAACATCATAATTATTATATTTGGCCATTATAATCAACTTGTCATGCCAAGTAACAAGAAATGCTGAAACGATACTTGTATCATTTCATGCTTGCTTGACACTTAAACTGACAGAATTCTTCTGTAGTCCTTCAAACGCTGTGTGTTACTATTGATGTGACAGTGTTGATCTGGGTGCTTGTGTTAGATGTTCCACTCTGCTGTTAGATGGTCTGCTCCATTTCTCTCAGCCTCTGAGCTATTAAGATGACAATCATCTAAGAAAATGCTTGGGTTTACTGAGCAAAATTCGGTCCAATGGGACTGCTGTTCAAATTCCATTATTGTATAAATTTGTATAATGCCACTTAGTGAATATGGCAAGCCTCTTGTTACCAAGGCAGAGTATATGTGTGTGCACACAAACAAGGATATGGCCTGGAGGGACGAGCTCGTTCACGTTTCATCAAATACAACTTGGAATAAGAACAAAATCTCAAACAGAAACCATCAGTTGTGTTGATACCCATGTCCCCTCACTACACTTTGCTACAAGATAAACGTGTGGCAGCTAATTCCCTGCCTGCATGAGTAAAAGCCATGAGCGCACACCTCCCCAGCCCAGCGTGGAGGAGGCCCTCTGCTCTCCTCCCAGGGCCTCCGAGGTGATTCTCACCACAAGAAGTGTCCCAAAACAGTGCACCAGAGAAGGAGACTGCAAACAACACACACACAGGTTCACAGCTGTGACGGGAAGCTCTTAATCCGGCTCACCTGGGTTTCCTCTCAAACGACTAAAGGCATAATGGCTGAAATGAAAGGTCTGAAATGAAGGTAAAATGCTTTGTGCAAATACAAAAGGGAATGAGAGCTTGATTCAAGGAAGCTTTAGATAAGGTACCAGACCAATAAACACATGAGTCTCGCAAATGATTAAAACTGCAGGGAAATGTGGAAATACGTGTGTAGTTAAAAGGTGCACCTCCGACTCCATTCACCCATGCATCTTCAACAGAGGAGGCAATAAAAGCGTTTCCAGCACAGTTGACATTTTCTGGTTATTTCTGCTTATTTCCAGATTACATATAAGACCCACTAAAGCTTCACTGGAATGTTTGTAGTTTTTTGCTTTAATGGTTGGCTAAACACTGTGTGCGTGTATGATGAATAAATGAATGACAGAGGACATGTGTAAACCTTATGTTTCTGGCAGATTTTGTTAGTCCTTGACAGTTTTATGTTGTATTCATTAATAGCTTGTCACAACACAGCAAAATCATCATTCGGTTATTTTTTTTAGTTAATAATACAGCACTCCTTTACATTTGAGGAGCGTCATCTTCTGGCTACTTTCAGAACTTTGATCTTGAGCTGAGAGACTGATGACCCTTCCCAACCGTTCTTTGTCCTGTCAGATACGGCTGCATCAGGAAAGGCCTACGTATAAACGTCTCTATCCTCACTGTGATCCTTTCTGCGACTCTCTCAGGTCTGTTAATACGTGGTTCTTACAGCAGTACTGCTTCTGTGCAGGTAGCTTTCAGTGCAAATGAGTGCAGTTTTATGATTTTTTTTTTTTACTGAAACAGGTCTGTTCTGTGAAGATAATCAGAAAGCTAATCCTCCCACTCAGATGGACAAAGCAAGTGTTGCAAATCAGATCTCTCCCTTCTCTCTCTCTCTCTCTCTCTCTCTCTGTCATTCCCTCTGTCTGTGTCTCTTATTCTCAATACTACTCTTCTTTCTCTCTTTTTTTATTCCCCATGCCCCACTCCACTTCTCTTCTGCTTTCTCTGTCCCCTTTTTTCTATTCAGTCCTTCCGGGAGCCTTCAAAGTGTTTTATTCTTGTTTAAATCCACCACACATTAAATTCAGTGTTGTGGAGAGATTGGCTTGTGCCACTAGTCAGCTGTAGTCATTTTTGGTCTTCAGTTCTCATCATACCAGGAAGTCATGAAGGGACCATGAATTGAGCTTCTTATGGACCCACTGTGGTTCTACAGCTTTAGAAGTGATTGTACGAATATGTATTACAAATAAAATTCACTAGCACTTTATTACTTCTTTTCACCACCAAACAACCATTGATTCAATCATAATGTCAGAGATTGTAACCAATAAAATGCAGATAACAAACATATTAGATTATTACAATAAAAATGAATTGAATTTGTATGTTATAGATTAAAGGATATAAAAACTTTATACGTATTATACATAAGTATTTATACATAAATATCCTTATTGCAGAATTGTGGACTAGTACTGAAACAAAAGAGGGATGGTGTGTGTTCACTAGCTTACAGTGGCATGGGCAGACCGATGTAGCCAGCAGCTGTGCAGACTGTAAAATGGGTAATCCTGCCCTAACAATAGGCCCTAACCAGCAAGAAGAGTCCAGACATGCCCAGGTCTTGATTCCCTCCACCAGCTTTGCCTGCACAAGAAAGCCTGACTGGCATGAGGTGTGGTTTTCCGAGTCTAATGCAGTAATCCATTAGTGCAGGGCCCAGGCCCTCTGGGGCCTTGACCATACGGGGCCTCGCAAGGACCCTGCCATACAGGCAACAGAAATCCCAGGGATCAGCTCCCTCACGCTGGTGCGAGCCAATGACCGCAGGGTGCATGAAGCTACCGTGATCTCTTTGAGTCTTCTGACAGTTCCAATGGTTGGGTTGAGTCACTACCAACAGCTGTATGAGAGGTTAGGTCAGTTTGTTGCAGGATTGGTACTGAGAGCTCACATTTAACCATCGTTAATATGATTTTTGTTGTTGTTGTTTGTTTTTCCTCCAACAGTCTTTAAAGTCTATGTTTGCTCAAATCATGCGCTTAGCAACCGTCAGAAAGCAGAGGGATGCCAGGAAGGAACTGACACTGCTCATCACGTTGCCCGGTGGGTCAGACTGCAGAGAGCATGGATGGGTGTGTAAACACACCCAGAGGGAGACCGCATGATTGGCAGCTGCCTCCCCAGGGCTGTGCTGCCTCTCCTTCTGCAGCTGCATTCAACTAGGGCAGCTTGCCTCAGCTCTGTTCTGGATCAGCACCAACTTATTTTCAGTTAGGAAAAGTCTCCGTACCAGACAATTGAGGGCTGCACGTTGTAAATTAAGATCACCCTGCTTGTGTTGAGGTGAATTATGCTTTGTGGATGCATTTGATTCCAGTCATTATGTGGGTGGAACTAGACCTTGACGTGTGTCGAATGATTTGACAGCTGATTGTGATCAGTGGTAGACGAACTACACTGAAGTGGTGACAGTACTGGTTCCTGATTCTCGAAAGGTTCTCAGCATGATTTCAGCACACTGTGGCTGCACTACCGATAAACAATGTGGATGCCTAGTGAAATGCAAGCCTGTACAGTAACTGAAACACACTGTAATTTGGCATTTTCTTTACACCACTGAATTATATATGAACGTGTGAACGTGTGCAGCTGTAAGGTGGCAAGGACATGGAGCTGGTTGCTTTCGAAAAGTTGTGTACGTTTGTTGTGTACTGTGTGTACTTTGTATGTGGGTCAGGGATGAACAACAAAGCTGAATTGACAAAAGGAGACACTGCCCCACATTTCGGTTCCAAGCTACAACACCCAGAAGAATCCTGGAACTCCTTAATGTCCTCCCTAGTAACGGTAGTCTTGTCTAGTAACAGTGGGACCCAGAAAGATACATCTCAAGCTTGGAGTACCTCGGGGGCCATGGGATCAACAATATTTAGGTAAGGAAGAAGAATCTTTCAGGCCCATTGCAAAGAAAATCACTGCGAAGGAAATAAATATAAATAAACACGGTAACCTCTGTGATCTAAGCGAAAATTGATGCATCTCGATGTTTTATTGTGTCGACGGTATATCATTTTAATAGCCTGGGTTTTCCGCTCCTATCATGCATGTGGAATATTTAATGGCCTGTAAATGGCTGGTTAGAGCCGCACAGGCCGTCCAAGCATGGCCCTCGCGCTCCTCCGATCTGCTGCTCTCTGTATGACAGTAGGATAGAGGCCTTAGTCTGGGCTTTGCATTCATTCACCTTCAGCTCCTAAGATTTCTTGACAACTTACCCCCCACCCCCACCCCCACCCCCCCTTCAGCAAAGTCAGAGGGAGTGTGGATTGGAAATTGGAAGGTGGGAGGTGGAAAGAAAGAGAGAAGAAGAAAGAAGAGAAAGAGAGAGAGAGAGAGTGAGAGAGAGAGGCAGTTGTTAAGCTTTGAGGTTTTGGGGATCTGCCTCCTCTTATCCAGCAGCAATTCAGATGGATTAACATGTTTGTCAGGGCCTTCAAAATCAAATAAAACACGAGACATGACACGGCTGAACACTTCCGACAGTGTTGCAGGAAAAGAGACATGGCCCTCGTTCAAATGTGTTTCCACGCTCCTCTGAAAGTGAGCAAACAGTGACGGCCGTACTCGTTTTTCGCGCTTGCGCGTTGGGTTTGGCCTGCTGCCTGCCATCTGCCTTCTCTCAGTTACATGATGTCAAAAATCTGCCGGTGTCGGTGATCACTGGGCCTGATCAGGACAGGTCAGATGTTGAGCATTGCCAGAGGCCTTAGGATCCTCCTCTCTGCCGTGATCCCCCTGAACCTTTATGTACAAGTCAGGCTATTTTTTTAAAGCAAAAGGCCCACAATATTAGCCATCTAACAGAGGCTGATTTAAGAAGCCCCAGCAGGCCGAGAACATCGACCCCCCCCCCCCCCTCTTTTCCCCCAGTGGTGAGAGTGATGCACCAGGCCGTCTCCGAGAGCCGTGGCTCTGCCAGTGTAACTGCTGTGTAATGAGTGTTTTTACTTCTCTTGAGTGGTGGAGATGGTAGCTCGTTGCACTGTGTGTGTCTCTGAATGACTTCCCTAAGGATAAGACTAGTTGTAAACCTGTAGCTCCACCAGTTTCCCATGATGTGCAAATATGCAAAATGCAGTCGTTCATATCCAGTTCTATTGAACAACTCAACATCCATTGAAATCATTTCCCTCTCCTCTTTCTCTCTCTGTGTGTGGTAATGTGTATGTTTCTGATGTATACGTCCCAGATCAATTTCAGTTAGCTTACCACCAAAGTCACCTTCTTAACACACTACAAAAGTCAGCTGCCAAATTTAAAATGGTGCAGAGCAACCCCCATTTAGTTCCAGTAACATTCATTAATGCGCTATATGACCCGCAGCCAAAGAAAATCAATTACTTATGTGCATTCATTTTGATTAGTGGTGAAAATGAAGGAGCATTAATGCCTGGAAAACACTTTTTTTAAACACACGGTCTCAATGGTTCGTGTAGTGATGTCATACGTTGTCTATAGTTGCCACAACAGTGCCAGGTTTCCCTTATTAAAATGGCTAAAAATGATCCAAGTCGTCTAAAAATAGCAGAGAGGCTCTGCTGTTTAACAAACGTTCTCTGTGGATCTTCAAAGTGCCTTTCAAATGCAAATGTGGAGTAATTAAGTTTCTATTTCTCTCTCAATAACGCTAAAGCATTTCTGAAAATGAATGTTAGTACTAATATAACAGTTCATACTGTGAACTGCCAGACTGTGTTTACAAAGCTAACGGTACAAACCAATTGTTCTACATATCAATATCTTCATTATTATGATATGGGTTGGCATACGATGCAATGTATTGACGTGTTGGTATATTTAAGACACAGTCAGTGACATAAATTTCAGCAGATGAGATGAAGTACCTGTTGGTAGGTGCAGTATGTTCAACATCACCACACCTACTTCTATTACCGTCACACAAAAAAGACTACAGCATTATAATGAGACATATATGGTAGAATTTAATTTTAGCATTCTAGAAACGTTATTTTTTTCACAGACCGCCTAGAGCAGGGCAAGAACAGGCATTTCCACTCAGAGTGATGCACGAGGTTGAAATGTGCTTATGCAAGGAGTGCATCTTGCCACAAAGCAACCAAAGATATCTGCTGCACAGATGAGAGGGAACGGTAGACAAAGTTGTGTCTTTTCATTAGAGAGGGTGTCTCCTTACTTGAAATATTAAAAGAAAGTAAAAGAAAGTTTTGCGACCATGTTCTGTGGCATGAAGGATTTGCCAAACTCCACTGTCAAGCTCTGCCTTGAAGATTTTCACATACTGAATGAGTCACATTGTCGGAAAATACATGCACAAGGAATCTAGTCAGCCACATTTCGAAATAACATTAGCTAAAAAACAATGATCAATACCAGGGATCTTGGGTGATCCATATCTGCTAAAACCCACCTTGCAGAGACGGGAGGTGGGTTTGGTATAGTGACATCTTGTCACAGTTTACCACCTCAGTGACACAGTGGCACTTAGTTCTATCTGTTCTGTTTGTTTTGGTTTTGTCTCCATGGCGATGTTCACCATGTGGATTTGTTTTGTTTTGTTTTGTTTTGGTCCGCGTCATGTGTTTTTACCGGCCCCGTTTCAGGTATGTCTTGTTTTGGTTTTAATCCCCTGTACTACTTTCATCTGTGTGTTTATATATTTATACCCCACATCTCCTTGTCTAGCTTGCTGGTTATTAGAAGCACCCACATATGTTATGACTCCTGTGTTTCATCCCCGGTGTGTTTTGATACTATTCTTATGATTTACATATTCTAGTCTTTGTCATTTTGTTTCTTTTTGATCTTGGTTTACGTTGTGTATTCTGGTTACACGTCGTTGTCTCCCGGCTTTTCCAATGCCATACTGTTTATACACTAGCTTGTGATCATAGATTTTCCTGCAGTAAATTTAAATAGCTTGTCTACACACTTACGCCTACTGCAACTCAGTGTTACGCGTCCCATGTGAGTGGGTGTCATTACTTAAAATACATAGTCAAATATAAAACCAATCATTACTTTCTGCTTGTTAGCTCATTGGTTACATTAAAATAGACAGGTGCTACTAGCCAGGTTAGTGAAGAAAATGTACTCTAGTAATCTATATATAGTAAACTTAGCTAAAAAACATAATGATCAAGATAAATACGTATGTAGCTACAAACACATCCATTCACATCCATACTTATATAAATAAATCTCAAATATCTGAGCAGCCACACATGGCTTATCCACAGATGACTCGAGTGCCCGTCTGAGGAATACGACCAGCAGATGCTGCTTAACATGAAGGTGAGACACTCATCTGTTCAACATGAAGAAAGCATAACAGCATAACACGATTCGCTCCATAACTGCTATCAAAGATCAGCATTCTCAGTGTGTTTTGATACAGATGGGCAGACAAACGTGAAAGTCAAAGTTGGGCCCCCTGAGGGCCCAGTGGAAGGCACTTTTGGGGTCTTTGGTCTGGAATGAATAAATGAGGGATGCTACTCTGCCCCCAAGAAGAAATGGCTTCAATTACATTGTAGATTTTTGCCCGATGCGTGACTAATGCAAACTATCTGTCTGAGTTTATATGTGTGTGTGTGTGTGTGTGTGTAAAGCAAAGCATTACTTGTGCAACATGAATTACTTCAACTCTGAATGCTGAATATCTGAATACTGATGCTAATTAGCAGATAAATTAGCTAACTAGATCTTAGCTAGTCAGAGGATGCTTTTTAATGAAAGCTAATAGAGTTGTACTACAGTGGTAAAAAAAAATACATACAGAACTGGACCAACACAGAAGCTGAACCAACAGCTCATCAAACCTGTCACCACTGCCGCTCAGACTGCAGCCATATTGGTAACTATGAGTTAATAGAAATATTATCAACATTATACAGGGGATTGAGCAAGTCAGAGTTCCATCATGCTCTGATTAGACAAGCGTCCAGGGTAAAGCTTTTACAATATTGTGTGCAGATATGCTGCAGTTTACTGGAGACTGGAATGTCCAAATCTCCAGCCCATGCCCATGCTGAAAACCTATAGACTTTGTGAGGACATTTTGCTGGTCTGAATTATTTTTTAACACAATATGCATCTGTTCTTTATGAAATGTAAAATACTTAAAGATGTAGTTTTGGTTATTAAGCTTAATGTTGGGAGTATATTCTGATAGTTGCATATTTAGCCATGCTAACATAAACGTTATGGGATTTTTTAGTGGAAATCCCATGTAAAATGTGAATGTGTTTGAGTAAGAGTTGCTAGCATTTAGGGATTCAACCATGTGCTGTGTGCATTTGTAAATGTGCCAGGGTGTGTGTGCGTGAGTACATGTGTACAAGAGTGTGTGCATGTGTGTATGTGCCTGTGTGCATTTGTATGTGCGAGCACATACGTGTGTGTTTTTAAAGACCACTCGTGTTCACCTGCACATGCTGTGCACCAGAGTGATCACATTTATCATCTTCCCCAGCATCACCAGCAGCAGGAATAAATGATCTCTCAGTGGGAACAAATTAAGCTTTTCCAACATCAAGCAGCAATTTGCCAAGCCTTCGCAAAACTATGAATCAATAGACGTATTCTGAAGCACAACCGAGGGGAATTTGTTTTTCTTTTAAAGATTGTGAAGGGTTGGCTACATGTATTTTAAAATGGCATGCGTGTCTAAATGGAAACCATGTATGGCAAAGTGGCTCACCTGATTTCACCCAGGAGAGTGTGACAGCTCATATATCGTAGACAGTCTGCCTCAGGGTTACCCTTGGATTGCTGATGCACGTAAAGTCAAAATATACTGGCAGCATAAGAGAGGACCAAAATAGAACCATGCCATTATATGAAATGTCTAGTGGGTGTTAATATAGCTGAAACTCAGGCAGTTGAGAAGCAGGCCTGGGAGCAAGGGCCTCCAGGACCTGCCATTCAGCTCTGCTCTCCTGGGGTCACTTATCAGTGGGGAGCAGGCTTGTTGAGACGGAGCCCTTGGGCACGCTGAGCAAGGCCCTGGAGCGCGAAGGCCTGTCCAGTCGGTGGGGTCGACGTGAGGCCTCCGGCAAGGTGCCACAGCTGTTCTGTTCTCCTGCTAACACACCTAGCGCCTCCCTTCAACTCGCACAGAGTCTGTGGCAGCAGGTGGAAAGAACCGATTTTTTTGACCGGAGGCATCTTGATGGCCTGGGAGAGCAGAAAGGTGACCTCATGGGGGAATGAGGGAGCAGAAGCGAATGCTGCACACACTCCTGGAAACATTTCTTTGGCTGCTGTCCCTAAATTCTGAGCGTGGTGTTGACAGACAAGGGATCAATTTTTAACTGCCCTCAAATTGTTTCCGAGAGGTCGAAGAAAGGGGACTCAAAAGTAATTTCACATTATGAGAGAAGTTGGGCAGATTCAGAGTGAGTAGAGTGCTAGTCCTGGGTCGGACCAGACCATGCCTCTTCATTTCATGGCTATCTTTTCTTCTGAAAAGGGCTCTCTGATCCCACTTGTCAGCTCTTTTTCTGGGTTCAATACTAGCAATAAATAGTTTTCAATAAGGAGTTGAGCTATGGCCCAAGGGACAAATGTTTGCTCTTTTCCCTATTAAACAGCTTATAAACATGGCAGTAGCTCTAGTACACTCTGTAGCACTGGATACTGGTCTTTGGTTGGTATGTGAGAAACCGCGGGCTTGTGTCCCAGCCAATTTCAATAGCTGTGCCCTTTGTCCAGGCTGACATTGGAGTTTGTACAACCAGCACACAATTGTGCTTAATCCACTGTAAGCAACCTCTGTGAGGTGTACATACTCCTCTGGGATTCCTTCATAACCACTCTAACAAAGCAAAACAGGCAACAGGGCCCTCAAGCCAATAAGACAAAATACTTTCCTGAGCTGAACGCAGGTTAGGGCTTTCCTCAGAGTTAATAAACTCACGAGAATGATTTTCTGGGAGAATATTAAAATAAAAGAAAGCCTCATAAATTAAGGCGAAAATAACTGCTAGTTTGCAGAGTGATTAAATCTGACTTTCAGCCTCCCGAGTCTGTCGAAGCAGGGATGAGGTTTTGTCTTCACTCTGGCTCACTCTGCTCCTACCAAGCTGGAGTGGAGGGAAAGGAGAATTAGAGGGAGTTATGGGATAGCAGAAGAGACTTGCATCGTAGCACCAGCAGTGGATGGCGTGCGCCCGACAAAAGTGTGCCTCCAGTCCAGCAGTGCAGTGCTCGGTCGCGACCTGGAGCAAGTGAGGGAGTAACAATGAACCGACGCAACCTCTCGCGGGGTTCAGAGGCCACGCTGGGAGACCATCTGGCGCGATCGGCCTAGTCTGCTTCCAAACGCCGCGTGCTGTACACGAGGATCCGAAGCCCCCGATATGTAGGTCGGCCCGTCCTCAGCCCTGAGGCTGATCCGCAGGGGTGGACCTGTGCCCGCGACACAGGTGAACTCGTTCCCAGCTTTTGAAATCTGAACCCTGGCATTTTCGTCCCTGGCGAGGAGAACTTGCACGAAGGATCGGGGTCGGATTCTATGTTTTCCATGTAACATGGCACACTTAAAAACACGTCATCAGCCTGATCTCTTATCATGCCAATCTCTGCTGGTGACTAATGTTGGACAGTGGCCTGGTAGCAGGGATGCCATGGTAACTGAAATGAGAAGAAGGGCAGGCAGCTTTGAGCAGAAAGAAATGAATGAGAAACCCTGAGCCAAGTGTTCAGGCTAAAGTCATCTGTCTGCTTATTTCACACTTTTATAATCCACATGTGCTTCCTCCATGAGGGGCTGGATGCAAACGCTTGTTTCCCTTATCTACATGGAGATCTTCTACCACTGTGGAGTTGCAAGTGCTTTGGTCTTTGTAGTAGTTTGCTGGGGAGGCAGCATCAGGACTGTAGATGCAAATAGATTCAACAAACATTTCAAGAAGGCTAGTTTGGCTATGGGCAGCTTCCTGAATAATGGTGAGATGATGGTGGAAAGGAGGACACTTAAACTCACAGCCATTCTGGGTAGTACATCACACCCTCACCAAAAACATCTTTATTACCAGATTAATTCAGCTCTGCAGTAGGAAGCAACAGTAGAGGAGATCATTTGCGCCAAGCACATTGTACAACAGTTCAATGGTGTGCCAGAACATTATTGTGCACCGAGCTGCTAACTGAACAGTGTCAGTGATTCTCTCTGGCTCTACTCATATTCTTTTGTTGTTACGTTATTCATTTTTTGGGGTTTTTTTTTATTCATCGCTAACGAGAGAGAAAAGCTCTTCACACAGCTCTTCCATTCATACCTATGACTCCACACAGCACTTCCATTCATAGCTATGACTCCACACAGCACTTCCATTCATAGCTATGACTCCACACAGCACTTCCAAGACTCCTGTCATCTACTACATCTTTTCAAATGCATTAAACATTTTCATGTACATGATGACCCAGTCATGTGAGTGAGCTAATAAACAGAAAGAGAGGATCTGTTGGAGAGCTTATAAATGGAATCTGAAATGATGCTGTGACTCGAGTTTCCTCAAGGTATGTTCATGCTTAGCACATGCACATAAATTCCTTGCCTTGTGATCTGGAGGGACAGTTTTGTCAGAAAAAATAAGTCCTGTTTGATTTAGTGTGTGTGGTCTTGGAGCTCCCCCCCCCCACCCACTGACTGTCATCTTGACCTTGAGTTTGTGCTCCCGCCTACACTTTTTAGCTGTGGAGTTGATAATTGTGATTAATGTGGATGACACAGGCTGTAAAGCTAGCGCAGGGAGTCAATGTCTTTTATGCTAGGGTTCTCATAGCAGAGTTGGATAATTAATAAGGCTTCTGAGCCATAGTAAATGTGTGTATGTGTGTGGGTAGATAGATTAAGCAGCACATGTGTGGGAGTAATAGAGGGCTTGCTCCTCAGTGTGTTTTTAATCTTAATGCACTCTGCGTTTGTGTGTGTCTGAATCTGTATACACACAAATATACACTATGAAGAGAAATTGTGAAGAAATTAGGTATCAGAAATTAGTGCCAGTTTACATTACCTTAGACACATAATGCATTGAAAACTCAATACAACCAATACACTGTGAATCCATTTACCAGTAAGTCCTGGCATGTTTGCCAGGCTACTGATCTATGACAGAGGCAACATGAGGACAAATTTAAATCAACTCCAAAGGTGTTTTGGGTAGATTCAGTGCAGAGCCACAAATGCATCTAGTAATGAACTAAAAGACATTCAGCTCTGCCCCCAGTGCCTGGTGTTCATCTTGAACCAAATGTAGCTTGGATTATAGGGCTCATATATAACTAGCTGCTGCACACAGAGGCTGTAAAAGACAGAACCACACACACATCTGTCACTGTATTGATCCATCTCACTGTATCTATCAAAAACATAAAACACATTACTGGTTTAATTTGTGGACATAAAGTCATTATTATCATTTATTACATTGTGGTAATACTTGCTATTATGAATGACTTAAATCTCGTTAATGGATTTTATATTGAAATATTATCTTAATATCTTCAATCGGTATTAATAATAGCTTAATAATAATGTAATTTATGATTAATAGTGACACACGACTCAGGGTCAGATCTGAGAAGGTTTTGACAGGAAGCTTCAGTGTGATCTGAAGCATGTCCATCTCAAACACACCACTGTTAATAAATGGACACAGTACCTCCTGGACACTGTGCAAGGCTCATCGGCAACAACAGAATGCATTTATTTGAGGTTTCAGCGAATCAAATTGCACTAGTTAGTAAATATAAGGTGTACACCTTTTAAATGAATGGTCTTGAGGATTAAACACTTTCTTCAAAAAAGACTTGACAATATAAAATGTGTTCTTGTTTAAAATGACAAAGGAAAATTCTAAAATGAAATGAATTCAGATAATCTGATATGATGGGTTCATAAACCTTTTCTCATACCATACAGTATATGACGCACACACACACGCACACACACACAGTCTCATGGCACGATCCTTTGGAGCTGCCTGTGTCCTTGTTAATGATCTCAGTGAAACTGCCATGACCCAACATGACAACCTTCCTTATACCTGCTGTAGCAACAAAATGGGGTCAAGTGCCTCCACTTGACTACAACCCATTAGTGCCTCTTGCTTGACCAATGATGTAAATATGCCAATATTTGGCAGCTGGCTTGTGTTTACGGAGGGTTTGTTTATCTGAACACTGCGGACATCCTTCATACTGGCATTTGTGCTTTGCCTCCTAACACTTTCAGGTCCAGATTTCTGTCTGTTTGTGGTAAGCACTAATGTATGGTAAAACAATGCACTTGCCCTTTTAAAGTACCTCAGATACAAAGTGCTGATCCTGAATCAGATATCGCTTTAGTCTGCCCTCTGTTTACTATTTTATTCATGCATCAAGGAAGCACAGGAAAAGACATTCTAAAAACTCAACTTTGTGTCAGAGACAGAAGAGAGATGGAAAGAGAAGCACACTGCACATTTTCAAATGTTCAACAGAGTCAAACTGTTTCTTTTGTGTTAATCATTTCATCAGCTTTATGTTCAAAAGACAAAAATATATATATATTTAGCAATTCCTGTAGAAAAAGGGGAATCTCCTGCTGAAATGACAGGACAAAGGAAGCTCCTCTGCTGATTGTGTCTATGATCTGCTTTGTAGCTGTATCTCAGAAAAATCCTCAATATCCAAATGACAGAAACAAACGGAAACAAACAGCTGCAGCTACAGAGTAGCTCAGTCAAAACAAATCCAGAGGAAGAAACATCTCCTGGGAACTGATAGGATCTTTGATGTATATGTTTGTTCTAAGCAGGAGGCAGATTTGGTTCACATGGAAGTTGTGCATGAGGAGAGAGAGATGATGCTGAACTCTATGCCGATGATGAGTCAGAGACACACAAAGTAGCAACAGCTGTAGTCCTTCCCACCTGAGCTTCTCAGTGGCCAGGTACCAAGATGGCTGAATTTTTCAAAGAACTATAGGCCACGGGGGCATGTGGCATGTAGAGCTATTGGACAACGCTTGGGCCAAGTCTGCTAGCTGTGTGTCGTGTTACATAATTACAAGCCTGTGAAATGAGTCGTATAAGGCTTCATTTGTTGAAGACAATTATACACATTAAGATGTGTTTTACATGTGCCAAGACATAAAGGATTACATAAAGGCCTAGCTAACCTTCCTCTTCCTGTTAACAGTAATTTCCATAACAATGGATAAACCAAATCTGAGGCTATCACGTTGCAGATTTTTCATCGGGATTGTCAAATTGGCACCCACTTTCTCAGGTTTCTCGTTGAATTAAACCACCAACACCAAACAAGCTTGTATATTTCAGCTTTTTGCTTTCAAAGGCTTCCTCTGTTACATCCTCAAATGTACTCAATAAAATAAACTGTTCACTCACCCCCCTAATATAACACCATATCTGTCCTCAGGGTAGTTACTCTAATACGGTTGCTGAACCTACAACCTACAAACCTACTAACCACATCCACTACCATTTTCCAGTGTCATGCTTTATTCCATCTACTATAACTGCTAACCTGTATCGGACTACTGACACTCTTCCCCTTCTTGACAAACCTAATTTCCCACTTTTGCCTGGAAGACAATTAATCTCTGTGTGTTTACTATCCAATAAACATGCCAAGGATTTAAGCACCTGATGTATAGTCTCCCTGTGACAGTCTAACGTTGCAACCTAATTAAATGTCCTTAGTTTACTGGGTGTGTTTTCACCCACCCACTGACTAAGGTTTTGGGAAGTTGGAAGGACACCATAGGTACATCTGAAGAGACTTGGAGCTATAGCCTTTATGTTTTGCCAGCTTATCTTTTACTTCTCAGCATCTTCCCACTTCAGTTCCTGACCCTGTTTTCCTTGAGTGGCCACTGCTGCATGCCTGCCTTCCTCTTGAATAAAGTCAGTAATCATCTGCCTCGTCTCTGGTAGTGCTGCCTTGTTGAACGCCTTCCATGAATCACCTGACCCAAACACTGTTCTCCCATGAATCACTTGACCCAAACACTGTTCTTCCATTTTGTACTGGCTCTACATCTCTGTGTTCCAGAACTTTCTAAATTGACTGGACTGCCTCTTGTGGATTCCACTTCCTTCCAGCTTTTACAACTGGTGCTCTTAATGCCAAATCTTTAGACAGAGTCATCTCGAGACTTACCTTAACACATTTACATTCCTCTAGTAAACTTGTCATTGGCAGCTCTAGCATCCCTTTCTGTACCATGCTATGCTACTTAGACAAGAAGACACACCTTGCCACTTCTGTATGTCCTTGTTCTTAATCTTTTCTAATTTCTTCACATGTCTAGTAGCAACTTCCTAGACTGTCAGACGTCACCTCGTTTGAGGAAACAATCCGAATTGAAGACACCAAAATTTTAGCTGATCTGGAAAAAAATGACTTTTCAATACTACAAATAACCTTCACCAAATCTTTTTACTGGATCAAATTTTGGTCTTTGTCATTAAGAGCTGCATCTACGTAATCTTGTCATAGGCTTCTCCAATATGGAGAAATCTACTCACCAGAAGAACACAGAAAAAAGCAAAAAATGAAAGTGTTAGAAAGCATAATAATATACAATAAATAATAATAAGAATAATAATAATAATAATAATAATAATAATAATAATAAACTACCAAATATAGTAATAAGTCTAGCAAACACTCAGCAATCCTTTAAAAAAAAGACACAAAGAAAAAAACAATCATTCCAGAATATAAGTCCCCAACTGGAAAAAGTATAAATACGCCAGAAAAAATTAACACTTTATTCAGAAATTACTTTGAAAAGTTATATTTATCGGACCATGACCTAAATCAGAAGATAACATCACTTTTTTTTTTAGCAATATCAAGCTAAGAGTAATCCTAAATGTATCCATCCTGACCAAACAGCTTTCATCAAAGGCAGATACTCTTCTACTAACATCCATAGACTAATTAACTTAATCCAGTAATGCTACAAACAACAACAAAGACAAACAGCTATTGGAACCCTAAATGCACAGAAAGCTCCTGTCAGTCAATTGGAAAGTCATATTCACTGCTCTACAGAGACTGTGTTTTGGAGACTCATACAATCAATCAAGATCTTATACGCCTCACCTTTGACTACTTTAACCAACAATGGGATTATATCACAAAGTTTTATACTTCACAGAGGTACCAGGCAAGGATCCTCTCCCTCTCTCTCCATCTATTTAACATATTAATAGGGCCATTAGCTGCAGCAATATGCCAAAATGCAAATATCAAAAGAACCTCTCATGTTTGATAAAAAAACCATCTTACTCAATAAAATAAATTATTCAAATGAAAATTGCTCAAATAATTTCAGATCACTGCACTAATTGGCCTACATCCACTGTCCTACCATTAAATAAGACATTTTCTATTTCACTTTACTAATTTCATCACATATCTGGATATCAATATTTTACCTCGATAAAGAACAAACACTAGGCAAAGATATCAAAATAGCAGAGTTACCATTTATCAACTAAACACTAAAAAACCCACCAGTAACATCAACCGTGATGGAAACTCCAGAAAATCACAAACTCTCCACTTTCGTGGAACTTTATTGTATTCGCCAGTTTGAAAATATGCTCACATTGATATTATTATTAACATATGTTAATTTTTTGTCTTTTTTTCTCTTTTCATATTTTTCCTTCGTTTCTTAGTTTTTATGTTGCTGTTGTTTACCTGCTGTTGTTTACCTGCTGTTGTTTACCTGCTGTTGTTCCTCTGTTGTTGTTGTCAGTTTGCTCATGTTTACATGTCCTTCCTCATGAATTATAATTAAAGTCTTAATTGTCTTCCAAAGGGGGGGGGTTACAGGCCAAAAATGATAATATTGAATAAATGCCCTAATAGAAGGGAGTCGTGTGCCATCTTGCAACATCTCTCCACCAACCCACTTGGAAGCTCTGATTATCACTTCTATTGCCATGGTAAATGCCAACAGTGAAACTGTGCAACTTGTCATTATGCCTGTTTCCAGAATAGGCTCTCATCAGACTAATAACAGAATCTGGTACCTGAAAGAACCCAAATGCCTCCCACAACAAATAGTGTGGTACTGAGCCAAGGGCATTAGCAAGATCCAAAAATACTACATGTAGATCTCTGACCTCCTTCTTTGCTGGCTGGATCTGATGCCAGATCAGAGTACTGTGTTACAAACAACTCGAAAGGCCTGGGATCCCTTCCTTTTGCACTGGCATGTCGACTAGGATATTAGCTTTCAAGTATGCAGCCAGCCAGTACAGAAACACCCTAAAAAAGATCTTCATCTCAACGTGAACAATGATTATTGGTCTAAACTGTTCTATACTCAATTCTTCTTCCTCTTTTGGCATTAGAATTCCCCCTGCTCTCCCACTCTGCTTTAAGATAATTCCTTTTACTCACACTACTACCATCAGCCCTCACAAATACTTTAGGATGTCAAGTACCATTTTTATAAAGCCGATAAGGAACCCCAGAAGGCTCCGGTACAGAAGCAGCCCATGCATGGTGCACAACATCTTGTACTTCTTTCCACTGGGAGGGCTAACTGCCTTTCTACATGTCTACAGTCAGTGGAATGGAGCATAGCAGCTCCAACTTTTTCCTTTCTCTTTATCTGTGCACAATCTGTCTAAATACTTTTCAAACTCCTTCTTTTCAACCTTTCAGGTACCTGTTTTCTGGTGGTGGAAGTTGCAGAGATGAGTGGCCATTTTTATTCATGTTCTGTGGAAATCCAGCTGTCCGCAATGGCAAGAATTACATCTTTCATTGCCTTATGCCTTAACAACAATTTTGTGCAGTATACAGCATATATACCTATACTCTGATTAGGTTGCAGCAATAGATCCAATGGTGGAAACTTTTTTTTTTTCCAGCAATTATTGATTTTTCTATTTGCACTGCAGTTGTACAATGTATCAAACTAATGCTGGACTGGACTGATGGAGCACTCACTTTGAATGAAAACCACTTTACAGTGGTTAGTGGTAGCATGTTTCAACAGCAACAACTCATGAGAGCCTTATGCTCTACACTCTACAGGGGAATCATTACTGAACCATATCACAATCTCTGTGTCTCTGTGTTTCAGTCAATCATTTCCTATTATGTCCTTTAGTCAGAAGCCCACGAGCAACCGCCTACTCAAAAGGCAAGTCTCCATAAATCAACCTTTTAATCTACAACAAAGTTACAACACACACACACACATGAGAGTGTGCGCCTTGAGAGGGTCCATTTCTACATCAGCAGAAGCATGGCCATGCCTTCAGTGAAACCCTGGGTCTGTTTCCTATCATTACAGTGACTCTCAATTCTGTTTGCTCATTATGGTGTCTCTGTAGGAGGGTTTTATGCCAAGCCTTCAAAAAATTTTAATATCACCTGATAAAATCCTCTGTGTTCTTTCCTGGTTTGCATAAATTAGCTAATTAAAAAAGTCTTCATTTTGATTGGGCCGTTTAATGAGAAGTTTCTGTAATAGTTTGTTTCTTTTGAAATGACGTTATGACCAGTACTGAATACCAGGACGTACCTGTGACAGCATAACTCTGGAAGAGTTCAACTCTGTGACAGTTTACTGGAAGAGGCATCGTGTATGATCTCCCCATCCATGGTTTGACAGATGGAGCCTATTTGATGATTTGTAAGCAAACAACATTGAGTAATGTTCTAACAATTAACAGCTCAGTCCTCTCACCACCTGCCCACAGGAACATTGAGAACCATTTTATAGCATCATACCGTCTACAGACTTGTGCCGCCTAAATCTTTGGCTGAGTTTACAAAATACCGTCCAAAGGCATAAAGCGTTTAAAGTCACCTCTTTGTTTATTTTGACTATTTTCTATACTTTAGAAAAAAACTCAAAGTATCAAAACAATTAAATAAAAGCAAGCATTGTCATGTAAGTAGCCACCCTTTACTTTGATGACAGTTTTACATGTTCTTGGTGTTATCTTAACCAACTTTGAAGACAGTTTTACATGTTCTTGGTGTTATCTTAACCAGCTTT
The DNA here is from genome assembly GCA_028565775.1 of Sternarchorhynchus goeldii. Classification (NCBI taxonomy): domain Eukaryota; kingdom Metazoa; phylum Chordata; class Actinopteri; order Gymnotiformes; family Apteronotidae; genus Sternarchorhynchus; species Sternarchorhynchus goeldii. Next base: position 22,983,894 of record JAOXYF010000001.1, on the reverse strand, counting down.
GAAGACAGTTTTACATGTTCTTGGTGTTATCTTAACCAGCTTTGAAGACAGTTTTACATGTTCTTGGTGTTATCTTAACCAGCTTCGTGAGGCACCACCAGTGATGTTTTTTCATCAGTCTTGAAGAAATTCTCTAAAACAAGAGACTCAAGCTCTTGTTTAAAATTTTATTCAAGCTCTTTTATTCAAGCTCTGAATAAAAATGATTTTAGAGGTTAGTACTGACCTCTATAAAATATATAAATCAATCGTTAACCCTTTGAGGCCTGGACAGATCTGAAAAGTGATGAAGTTGTTGGGGGACTGCATCCATCCACCCACTTAAATATGAAAATATGGACAAGAAAAGTAAAAAGTAGAACATTACACACGTGTGTGTGAGTTGGATTACAATGCCTTTAAGACTACAAAAAGCATACATTCAGTCATATGTGCTAAACTTTTGACTGGTACTATATATGTTGCAACAAATAAAAATGGCAATAAAGAAATAAAAATAAACACTATATGCAAACTTTCTAATCATTTAAATATAAATATAAATATTAAAATGTATAAAACTAAATTCAAAGTAAAGCTTTGATGATGCCACAGATGACTGTGCTACAGAATTTAAATAAAATAACATACCAGGATAGACAGAGTAATATCAACCAGAAGCTCATATTCTCTTTTACAACTTCCAGTTTTGAGTGTGCTTACACTGATCTTGCTGACCTGTACTTACCACTGCTAAGAGCCTACATTCCTGAATATGGTCTCGAGAGTCACCTTCAGCAGAGGTGATTGTAGAGGAATGTGTGACATTCTTACAGCACACCAGATTTGTTCATGAGGAGCTTTAGTCTTTTCCCCACATCTCAGCAGTTTGACGGTAGCTCGCATTTAGCGATGCAAAGCATGTTATGATAAAACCTCTGCCTGGGGAGCTGGGGGAAGCTGGGGGAAGCTGGGGGAAGCTGCTGGAAGCTTTGCCATTCGTCGGGAAGAATAATGGGATATCCATCATGGGAGAGAAAGCAAACAGCTTTCCTCCAAGTGCAAGAGCCGCAAGCCTGGCAGTGGATAAGGCCCAGCCGCACGCAGCGGTGTGCTAGCTGGCAAGCTCCCGCCTGAAGCATGGTGTTAGCCAACCAGCCGTGGAGCCTTGCAGATGCCCCCCATCCACCCACCCTGCAAAGCAAGTGCCCCTCTCCATTCATCAGTCCTATTAGCATTTCCAGTGCGCTAAAGCCCAGAGGTCTGTGAAGAGCGGGTGAGAAGCCTCTGCACCTGAGTGCTCAGTGATTAGTTAATGAGATCAGCGCGCTCACCGAGCTGCAGTGAAGTGACTTTAATTGCACGGGAGCTGTCAGATGCTTGGCAGGCTGAGGGGTGGGGTTGAGATGGGCCCTCGTCATCTGGACAGTCCGGAAAGGACACGTTTGCATGCATCAGAGGCACACAAAAGAGTCTTAGTTACCAGAACCTGAGCCAAGGTCATCCACACCAGGAGCGATTCCTAGCTGCTGTGTCCTCTGAAACCCTAGCTAAAGAAATAGGACTTTGGACTAACCTCCGTTATTAGGAGTTTGCCAAGAACTACAGTGCCTCTACAATATATTTTTACAATGCAAAAGCTGACAATAGTCTAGTTTGAGAGGGAAAACAGAGGATAACATGGCCTTTTCAACAAAGAAGAAAGATACCATCTCCATCTACCTTTACCCTGTCACAATCACAGCCACTCTATCACTTCAGCCCACAGCACTTCGCGACCAGGCTTCTTCTCTTCTGGACTTGGTTGGATGCTGGTCACCTCAGACATGAGAGATTACATGTTGCAATCATAGTATTTGGATCAGTATCATCAGTATGATATTCTGAGAAAAGAAGCATCCCCGTAGTAGAACTGAGACAGAGAATCTGAATATGAATGTCACGATGGAGCCTTATTTAACCCTATTCCCAGTAGGGAGGAAAATGTTGAAATGGCTGATCATGAACTGATCATGACGTTTAAACAAACAAACAAAAAACCTTTAACCCTTTTAAAATGCTAGTCAAGAAATAATCTTCTGGATTACAGGCTAACAAAAAGAGGATGGACAGGAATAATTTGCTTTAGATTTAATGTAATAGCATGTCTGGTTACTGTCTGGTCAAAAAAATGATAAATAATAATCATAATTTGAGGGATACAATGCAACGTGGTATTTTATTCCGTTTCAGACACTATTTGCACAAATACATGAAAACACTTCTCCATTAACCCAGGGACATTCAGCGCAAATCGGATGATGCTGTTCTGATCAACTTCATAAAAAGTTCAGTGTGTACGTTATTTGAAGTCTCACAACTTCATTACGCAGCAGAGATGCCAGGCATTGGAGAACATTCCGTGTCCTCGTACTGCCAAACAGTCACGGTTCTTTTATTTGTTTCAAGTATTAACTGATGACAGTCGCATTTAGTCTATTAAATTTTGTTTGTGAGGAAGAGCCAGGGCGTTATAATAAGCGCAGGGAAAGATAAACACCGGTGGGTTGATTGAGTCCAATTTCTGCCTATGTATTGCAACGAGAATTCAATTGTACACCCACACGCTGCTGAGTCATTGCCAATTTCCCACGTATCACGATAATCGTTAAGTAATTACCCCCGACACTTTCCCTCATATTCCAGCGCCGAGTTCGATTTTTCAGGAATTCCTTATGAGATACTGTTCAGTTAGTTCAGTAATTAGTTTATTTAAAATCAAGTTTAGTTTCGATCCGGACTTAAAATAAACTGTATTTCATGTTTACATCAAAACCTAATATTAACTTACAGCAGGCTAAACATCAGAAATATAAATTAAATGAAGCATATAAATGTTTGGTGCCTGCGGTGACGTTTACCGTGAGAATTATTTAATGAAAATACCATCACTTGCCAAACGATTCCAAAATGGAAGAAATTTCTCAGGTAGATTTTGATAGATGCTCAATTAATTAATTCATTGGTAACATCGTTTATGAGATTCCGCTGAATTAGACCTATGCGTGATTTGGAAAGTTGCGTTGAAAGTTCAACTGTTACACTGTCCCGAAAAATGTTTTATAAAATAATGAATGAAATTCAAACTTACTTGAGGATGCAGAATACGATACATTGTCGCGCCGCTTGCTCTGCAGAAATATCCGAACTGTAAGGAGTCCCTGAATCGCACTGCTGTCACGCCACTAGAAGCGGCACTTCGACAGTGTGGATGCTCCGCTCCGCGTGTGCGAGTAGCCTGGGTAACAAAACTATCCCAAAAGGAATGGTGATTTTTCCTCACCGTTGGCCACTTAGTCAGTTCCACATTTTTCTATTTACGATGAAATATTTGAGTGTAGTGGCAGTTCAAAAGAGCCTTCATCCTGTGCCCCTCTGATAGTTCAGCCTGCCTGTGGGTAGTTAGCTTACATCTTGCTCTGCAGAAAACACGCACTGTTTATTTTCGTTCCGCTAGTAATAGAGTATATCCCTGATTTTTTAGAACCCTTGAGCAATTGAAATCCGCGATAGTCAGTAATACCTTAATTCTGCCAGATCTTCGGAAACTGTCTTGAAGCTAAATTTGTGTTGAACCAAGCGCTGTCCTTCCCAAGGTGTCCTACTCCCGGCGGTCCCCCACTAAGAAATGATAAGCGATTGGTGGTTTTGACCTGCTCCTTCTACCCTGCGGATAGAGTTGAACTTTTAGTAGACCAGTATTTTAGTAGTTTAACCAGTATTTAGTCTCTCTTCATCCAATTATTTGTCGGCTTAACATGCTTCTGGCTAGTCGTCTCTATGCATGTTCTCCAGGTATAGACTTCTTTGCGCCGCGTCGGTCCTATGAACTAGTCTACATGCATTTCATTAATATGTACGTGATTAGCGGGCGGCGCGTCACTGCAGGGATAAAATAAATGTCGCGCGCCCTGACGAATTGAGATGCGACAAAACGAGAGATGAAAACGAAGCAAATGACTTCCACAACGAAATATGTTACAGGAGTGGGGTCTAACTGGATGTGCTCCGGTATCCTACACCCATCGGTTAAACTGTCTTGCGCACTCGGGCAATAACCACAATCGCTACACTATGAACGTTTACGCGCCTTTCTGTACCCCGCTTCTGTAACCACGAGTTACAGGACTTGCTGCATGCAGTGAAATTGCTCGCAGATCAATAACATTTTAGATGGTTTTCCTTTTGAAAAACAAGTCACAACACTGATTCAGATATGAGGGAAAAGATTTCTAAATAACAGGGCACGTTTGTTTCCTATCTTAGATTTAGTGCAGGACTGCAGTTCTCTAATCTAGTGCTACTTATAATGATGGGCACTTGGTCTATGCCCCTCTTGCTTTCGAGCCGAGCGATTTGTTTGCCTATTCTTGGTGCACGAGCAATGCACGATATGTGTTACGGAATGAGCTCAGTACCGCAACAAAAGTGAAGCCGTGTATCTTGGAGCACAGACATTTTTTCTTCACTCGCCAACAAACAAATATTGAGAAGACACATTAAATCATGTTGGTTCTTTCTTTTGGTACGCTCAGTTCTGCGCTCGGGGTTCACTGTAAGCTTGAAAAAAGGACAAACTGCCGCTGTTCATATGGCAACACTGACGAACCAGTTCATTATACTGTTTTTGAAAAGACACTTTTCAAGAGTTTTGCTTTGTAACATCGTGGTTATGGATGTAAAGCAGTTTAAAGCAGTTCCTTTTTATTTGTCATTAATATGTTTTTTTTTCCATGGGTGGTCTTTTTCCCTTCAAATCTGGGTTCTTTGTAGTATCTTAACTGTTTCCCACTCTTCTGGACGGAGATCTCAGAGGCTGTTCAGATGCTGTTCTGCTGACACAACTAGTCCTCTCATTACTGGAACCACTGCCTTCACCCTTCTAGCTCTTCTTTCAGCCCTTGGAACTTCCTGAAGTTTTTGTGTTCCTTGTTAATGTTGATGTTATGACTTGGGATTGCTATTTCTTTAACTATTGCCCTTTTCTGCTGTTTGTCCATCACTTCTATGTCTTGCTGGATAGCCATTAGCATTTTGTCAGTCTGTATCTGGAAGTCCCACAGGATCTTAGCTTCGTCATTCTCCCCTAGTTTCAGTGGTGACTCTATCTATTTATTCCTTTCGGGATGTCTGTCTGTCTATCTGTCTGTCTGTCTGTCTGTCTGAGGCCTAATCACATTTCACCCCATTACCATTTAGTCCTACTCTTCCATTTAGTGCGTTCACAATCCCACATTTTGACATATTTTCTTGTTGTATTTCCCCATCTCTACCCCTTCAAGGCAATGCCCAAAATGTAACTAACATCCTGCAGTAAGGTTGCAGCAGCGTTGCCTACAGAGCAGGTGTTTAGCAGCCTGGTAATGAAGTACTGTTTGTTTTGTTTAGTTTTTGGGTTTTTTTTGTTGACAAATTGATGCATGAAATTGAAGTTGGGAACAACTGCACCCACAAAAGGACGTCTTATATCCCTGCAAGACAGATCACCACAACTGATGAGAACATATTGGAAATGTCTGGCAAAAACCTGTCAAGTCTGTTGACGTAAAAGTCAACGAGGATTACTGATAAAATATCGTGTTGGTTTGTAGGGGAAGATTTCAACCACTAAACCCCTGAAACTCAGTTCCACGGGGTAAGAGGCCACTCAAAAACAAAGGATAGGTGTAAAAATAAGAAATGAGATGTGGCCTTCATACATTTTCTTTTCCATATTTAGGTAGTTGTAAGCAGAACCCCACAACCCCATCAGTTTCTAGCATCTTCTATCAAGGCTGGAAAGGGTTAATGATTGATTTATCTATTTTTTTTTAAAGAGGTCAGCATTGATTGGAAATCCCCCTGCTCCCAATTTAGGGTGACAACATGCTTAATCCTTGTGATGTATTTCATATCATTCCTGGACCTCCACATTTACACATGTCCCTGAAGCACGGAAGAAGTGCTGAATGAGAGGGGCATAGAGAAAAGCCATTGGTCCTCCTCAATCACTCTCCATGTCCCTCCAATTGTTGAATCTCCAGACCTCTCTCTCAGACCAAGGGCAGTGTTTGTATACTGTGTGTGTGAGACCCTCTGTCGCTGAGCTTCAGGACAGGCTAATTCTCAAAAGGACTTGAGTGGACACACTGCCTGTGCAAGCACAATGCTTACCATATTGAACAGTACAGCATTTAAATATGAATGATCCACATGGTTACATCCCATTTCAAATGTATTAATTACATTTTAACTCTACATGTACACGAACGACACATTTAAGATTTATAATTATAAATTGAGATGGATGAAAAAAACATACAATATTTAATACACAATCTATTTTGAGCCTGATTATCTAGTTATGTCATGGTATGAAGTCTATTAGGATTAGACTTATTAAACCTCATTTCTTCTAAGAAATATGTCCCTGTATTTAAAATGGTTTAAAAAAAGTGAGAAACTGACAAAGATTCTACACCAAAATGTCTAACATTATGTATAACACACAATAAACTAAAAACAGAGAAGGAACATATGATTCCCAGAGTCCTGTCCTGATGCCAGGCACTGAATTTCCATCAAATGAACCTCAGGAAACCTGCTATCACAGAAGCACCTCATTATCAGAGAATTTATCTGGGTCCACATTACACACGGCTCACCTGTTGGCATCCCGCTAGTCTCCTCGTTGCAGCTGCCATCTATTTTCCAGGGTAAGTGCTTGGCTTTTCTCCCTTTCATATGTGATTCAGGCCTCCCACCTGGACCCAATGCAAGAGAACACAAAGGGAAACACAATTACCTGCAAAAGTGCAATAAATTGGTTCAGTTTTAAGATGCAAGTTGATGTCAGAATTATTATGTGAATATAAAATAATTGCCACAAGGGTAATACTGTAGCTACCTTTAACTTATATAATGAAATTGACTATAACTTGAATAATTACATTAAAATCAGTAAGAGAATATATTTATTTGCGAAAGGCTTGTGCAAAGGGTTCTTCCTGGTAGCAGATTAATCAAAAGGTACATAAAATGCAATACAATACAATATGGTACAGTGTAATACAGTATGTTGTAATGTAATACAATTCCAGCCAAGATGTATTGGTATAGTGTAATTATTTTTATGACTGTAATAAAGTGGCGCTGTGCAGTGATTGTAGGTATTGGTGTAATTACAGTTCAGTTGAACCAGTGTCAGTGCACAAAGTGACTTGTGCTGCATGTCTGAGGGGAGGGATTTGGAAAGGCTCTTTTTACAGGAGGATTATAGCCAGGATGGGGGGTGGGGTGGGGGGGTTGGACTGTGCACGTGTCAAAGGGATTTCAGGACTATTTATTCTGGGTTTCCATTGTGATGGGAAAAAACTGAAATGTATGAAGTCAGCCATGATTTTCCCTGGACCTGTAGGATTCCTGTGAGGAAATCAGTAAATGCAGTAATTCTGTAAAAGCAGAGCACGGAGCTGCAGTTACAGCCCTGTTCACGTTTGTTTGCCTTTCACTTTTGTGTGATGTGCTTTGAGTAAAATTAACATTCCTAGTTTTGAATCTGAAATGACATTTCTCACAAACTCAAAAAAAAAAAAGTAATTTACTGCATTTATTTGCAGATATTAACAACTACTCAAAATAAATATGTATTGTTATAATGCAAAGAAAACTCTTGCTCATCCTAAACCAACACAACACTAATGTTTTAACTTAGGAAGAGATAAGAAAACACTATTTTATTAAACAATCATAACTTTTAAACATCTTGTGACATTGTGAGAGAAGAGGCAAGCTGCCCTTCCAATATTTAAAAATGTTGCATTACTGTTTAAGTGACTGAGGCACCAAACTCAATGAAAGAGAGAATTTGCACTCAAAAACAAAGGTCACATGATCTTTCAATAATAAATCAGATAGTTCCAGAACCCAGAAAATACAAACACTAAGAACCAGGGATAACAATGATGTAATAAAAGTATGATGCAATGGAAATACTTCACAAAGTATTACGCAGTACTTCCTTATTACAGAGTATTATAAACATACACATAACACAAAATGTTAAATACAAACAGTATGACAGAAATGCCAAATGTTAAATACAAACAGTAAGTAAGTAAAATCTTATTTATACAGCACATTTTAAACAAAGTGCTTTACAATAAAACGATAAGAGATCACCACCATCCCATCCCCACATACAAAACAAAAACTGGCAGTGCACAATCCTTAATCCACAATTGGATTAAGTCTTAACAAATACTGAAGCTAATCAATGCAACTTTAATTTAAAAACATAAAGCACAGATTAAAGCATGTCTAATGTCACTTGAGAGGCTGGTCCCAACGTCTCAGTGCAGCAATAGGAAAGATGCGATTACCCTTTTTGTTGAAGATGAACCTGTAGAAAACTGGCATCCAACCATCCAATTAAAACTGTAAAAACAATCAAAACCACTTTATGTTTGGTTCTGTATTACACCGGGAGCCAATTCAAGTATGTCAAATCTGGAGTGAAATATGATCTCATTTCTTTGTGTCAATTAATCTGGATTTAGATTTGAAATTAATTGTAAATGCTTAATTTAATTATAAAATACACTGCATTACAGTAGTCCAAATCTAGATGCAACACATGAGAGACTTTTTCCAGACTTGATGCATGAAACAATTTTAATCAGCAGACTGAGCTGGAAGAAACAGCCCTAGGATTTATTTCCTAATCAAATTTTTATCGTGTCAAAAATTACCTTATGATTTTTTTCTTGATCTAACAAAGAAGTTAAAGAGCCTAGATTTTCCTTTGGAAGAATGAAACAATATTACCTTTGCTTTGATATCAATCCACTTGCTAAAACTGGGAGATAATCCAGTTTTTGAGATCCATGATGCACTCACTGAGCCTCTTATAGAGCACTGATTTCAAAGGTTCAAAGGTAAATGCAACTGTATATCATCAGAATAACAAAGAAATGAGATTCTCATAAATAATTTATCCCAAGGGGAACATTCATAAAGAAAAAAGAACAGGTAGAAAAATGGATCCTTGAACACCAGACGTCATAGTAACATTTGGTGATGTACATTGACCTGTGTTAACTGAAAAGGTTTCATGTTTATTGTAAGACAAAAAAAAATAAAAAAATTGCCAAAATTTATAGCCACAGTCTAACACAATGGCCCAACTGCTCAAAATATATCATGGTACATCAAATGCAACACTCAAATTCAGGATAAAAACAAGAACAGAAAAATTCTCAGAATCAGCATTTAGCAAGAGTGTTGGTCACTTTTAAAAGTGCAGACTCAGTACTGTGAAAAGCTCTAAAGCCAACCTGAGAGGTCTCATCGATTTTGGTTTTAGCCAGGAAAGATGCAAGTTGAGTCTAGACACTGTTAGTGAGAAAAATGTTAGTTTTGATAGAGTGATAGGAGCTCAGAACCATCTCATTTAGGTTTGGTTTCTTTAAATGAGGCTGGACTATTATGGTTACAATACAGGGATTGAACCAGAAACTAAACTCTCATTTATAACTGACAAAATATCGAAATCAATGCTACCAAAGGTTTCATTAAACAACCAGAAAGGGAAAGCATCAGTAACAGAAGTATAACACATCACACTTCATGTGAGAAACAATGTCACATGACTGAGGAGAAGAGGTAGGTGTAATTTTCTCAAATGTTGCTATACAAAAGACCTTCTCGCAGTTCTAATATTAGGTCTGATATTTTCAACCTTGCCTTGAAAGAAAATTGAGATTCCGTGCAATTTCTTAGAGATGGTTCAGGTACTTTACATGGTAAAGGATTGAACACTGAATTTATCGTATTAAGCAAAAGTTTTGGTCAATGTTTTTTTAATCAACTTCTGGAAAATATATTTTGCAAAAATATATACAAAAACGTAACCTGTTGGTATCAGCTTTGTGAGTCGGCAGAGCATTAAAAGTATATGCGATTTACTGAGGTAAACAGAAACACTTGCAGAGATAAAATCACCTTTCAGACAGTGACGTGAAGATGGATGATTGATCACATGGTTGATTTCAACCAATAGAACAGCCTGGAGGATAGGCAATGTCTTTACACCTTTGTGTTATCCACAAAATTAAAACCACTGACAAGTGAAGTGAATATAATTGATTATCCTTTTCCACTGGTGTCAAGGTGTGAAATATATCAGGCAACAAGTGAACAGGCTGTCATATCAAAGGAGGGGTTTTTTTGTGTAAATGCTTCTGTTATGCTGAGCAGTGCTTAACTAATTCCATTTAAAAAAGATCATTTTCTTACTGTTTATCATTAGCATCAAATGCTACATTAAAGTGCCAAAGAGTAGATGAAGTAGCTCAGTTTACTATGTAATGATCAGTCTAATACCAACAGTCTTTCCTTTCTCTCTGTACTCTGCTGAGTTCTCCTGTCCTTTCTGCAGCACTTTCTGGAGAGTGAGGTCTTCTACCCTGGGACGTATCATGGTGCTCTGCCCAGCAAAGACCACAGAGTAGTGTGATGCACAGTCACGTGCGGATAGTTACGGACTATATATATACACACCCATAGTGACCTTTTTTAATTTTAGTTTGTTTTGTGAGATGGGGTGATACCTGGACCAAGCCTAAGGCAAGGTCCTTTCAGATGACATGTTCATGGAGAACAGTGCACTATAAATGTTCTCCAATTTTTGCTGAAAAATATCCTCTTTAAGTTTTAAAGTATTGATAGACTGTAATGATCATGAGGGGTGAGAGGAACAGAAGACAAGGAAAATGTATATATAGACAGACACATAACCTGGTACAGATATGAGACACAACCTAGGAAAACTAAACTAGACACAGCTAACATAACTACAAAACAGTATAATGTAAACCACGGAAACTAATCAGGAAAACAAAAGATAACGATGTAACTACTAACCATCACCAAGACAGGCTATACACATAGACAATCAAGAAAGGGACAATTAAGACAAAGTATCACGAGGTGACTAGAAACACAGAACAGTCAGAAAATTAGGAGCATGGGAATTCAGCGAGGGGTATTAAAGAGAGGGGACTGTAACTTGAGCACAGAGCTGAATGTCTACCAATAGAAGCATAGCTAACAAATACAGAGAAGAGACAACACGGAGCGCAGAGGGAGTAGCAACGACCAGTAAAGACCAGGAGAAACTTAAATACAGACACAAATGATGAGATGAGAACTTTAAGCAGGTGCAGGTAATGAACAAGATGAGAGAAACAAAACACAGAAAACACATGGAACAAAACCAAAACCAGGACTGGAACATGGATTCGGGCTGTGCATGACAGACACCTACTGTAATTTGACAATAGTGAATTTTAATAACCTTAATAACCTTAATTAAATACATTACTTATTAAATACATCTATATTTGCTCGCTGGCCACAAGAACCTCTGTGGTTTTCCTTAACAATTTGATATGCAAGTCGCCTAATACTTATAATACTCACTGACCAATTTATTAGAAACACCTTGTACATACACCACAGTGCACCGTTAGGGACCATGGCTTTTGTATGACCATTTGAGTTCATTACCTTGTAGCTCTTTTTCAGTGATTAGGTTTTGATCCCAGTACCACAGATGTTTGTGAGGGGCACTCCACTGACAGACCAACAGTGACAATAGTGTGTGTGAAAAGAGTCCAACAGAGTGGCTGTTTTTGATACACTTGTACTCACATAACACCCAGGACTCTACCACTACTGCTATATGTCAGAGCCCCTTCTGTGTTCAAAATGTTCCATCACCAAAAAGATACGGTGTCAGCAGTGGTAAGAAACTCACTGTTCATGACAGGCGCTATAGGGAGGCTGACAGTGTACAAGGCATAACGTGGTCTGCAGTCTATAATTGTGCAAAAAAAAAGTACAGTGCTTTGCAAAAGTATTCAAGTCATTTAATAGGCATCTAATTTGTCTGGATTAAAAATGAAACACAGATTTTTTTTCAAGAAGTCTTTCTGCTGCAAAATAACATGCTATTAAAGTCATTATGTAAAGTCAAAAACTCATTATTTTTACCAGATCTTTAAATGAAAAGTAAAAACCGATAAATGCTGCTTGTATAATCATTCATATCTTTTAGATTTGTTCTGAATGGAGATACTTTTTGCAGCAGTAACAGTTTTATGCCCGTTGGGGTAAAGCCTTACACACTGTTTAAGAATAATTTGCTCCAGTTTGTTCAGATTTGTTGGATGGTGCCTGTGGACCGCAATGTTCAAATAGTAACAAGTAGTAGCACAGGACTGAGATTTGCACTTTGATTTAATCATTGTAGAACAAAGTTCTGTTCTCCTGTGTTGCTTTGGTCTTCATCTTTGTGGTTGGGTTAGTTTTTACTGAAGCTGAACAAGCTAGGCAGGATGTTCAGTGCCCACTGGGGAAGAGCATACCAAACATGACCCTCTTACTTCTCTGTTATGTTGGTGTTTGTTAATGAATGGCTAAGTTAGTGTTAAAATAGTGTTCTGTTTGCGCCACACACAGCATTTAGCATTTTGGTCAAATCCCTCCAATTTGACTACAAAATCTTTTTGCAAACTCCAAACTTGCATTCATATGTTTGTTTTTAGTTAAATGAATTTTCACTGTCAGTCTTTTAAAATAAATGATAAAACGCAAAATATTAGAAGTCATCCTATCAAATTACTGTTTTAAGGGGATTGAATACTTTTGCAAGGTGCTGTATAAGACAGGTTTACCTAGAAAAGTGGCCAGTGTGTACGGGTGCCAGGGAGAGCTTTCTGGTAACGCCGTCAGTTAGTGTGTAACCTGCACTGAAGTAGAAAAAAACATCAAAAGTTCTCACAAGTTAGATTGTCAGTTCTATGACAGCATAATCTGGTGCTTAATAAATGAGCAATTTAGTACACATCAGCACTCTTGCAATTTTCCTGCAGTCATGTAGATGTGGGACAGAGGTATTTCAGCACTTGACTTTCTGTCTGTGGATTTTCATGTAACTGTAGCTCTCTGTCGAATGAAGGGGGAAGCATCTGGATTTGGCCAGATGGCACTGTGTTTTTGGTTTGTTTATGTGTGTGTGTGTGTGTGTGTGTGTGTGTGTGTGTGTGTGTGTGTGTGTGTGTGTGTGTGTGTGTGGGTGGGTGTGT
>JAOXYF010000001.1:22939309-22970649 GCA_028565775.1 Sternarchorhynchus goeldii | reverse complement strand
ATATATGGTATTGTTTGCTTGTTCGCATAAATGTGTTCAAGTGGTTATTCTTTGTCATGGTTATTTCTTAATTGTTGTCTTTAACTGTTAAGTAGTTTCTTGGTGGTGTTAATATGTGTGTGTGTGTGTGTGTGTGTGTGTGTGTGTGTGTGTGTGTTTAGTATTATCATCATCATACAAACAAACAAACAAATAAATAAATAACTCGGTTCCTGCCTCCACGGAATCCAGTTTAACAATTAGATCAAACTGTCAGTAAAGCATGATGAGGAAAAATATATTTTTGGTAACTGAAGAAGTAATTATCATCTATTTTGCATTAATTTGCATAATTATCATCAAGGATCTTGCAGATATTTTATTGTATAATTACAAAGTGTAGTAATAACCATCTTGAAGGAGAGAGAGTTGTAACCCTCTGCAGGCCTCTACCAAAAAGTGTTGTTAGAAAGTCATTTTAAAAGGACTTCCATGTAACAGGAGCGCTGTGTTCCCACATGGAGAGCAGTACACCTCTATTATAAAGCAGTGTAAAAAAAAACACACACCAACACAACAGCCACCGGCATTGTACTCAGTATTTCCTATGGACTCGTGAGATGTTCTTAGCTGTGCTGGCACTAAAACATCAGCATTGTGAAGGGTCTAATAAAGTTTAATTAAGTCACCATTAGGATTCTCTCACACTCTGCATTTTGGGACTATGAAAATCTTACATCTGTTTGATCCTCCTTCTTGGCAATTAATTATTCAGCATCACCTGAGGTCAGATGACAACATGCTTGAGTCAGTTGTGCTCAAGCTCAAATTCTGAATGCCACAGTGTGCAGTAACCATTTCAGACAGGCCAGAGATATGGGAAAGCACTATTTTGGGGCCCTTCTTTTTCATTACCGGATACGCTGCCATGTTCTGAGGTATTCTGGAAACATTCTCTCTGTCATGGGTGTTGTCTACAGGGTGACCAGCTGGTGTGTAATCCTGTCTCCATGTTTCGTGGTTGACCAGGCCTGGGCAGGTGTAATTGGAGTGCTCTCATTTATCACCAAGATGCCTCTGTTGCTACTCTGATAACTTGAAACAGCTGACCCACATTGATTTAGATGTGTAAACAGTGAGGCTGATTGGACGAGTCACCATTCCACTGTAGACTGGGGCTCTTTCCCTCTCTCTCTCTCTCCCTGTCTGTCTGTCTCTCACTCCCTCTTACTCACACATACACACTCTCTGTTTCTCTCCTGCTGACACCTACACACATTGTCTTTGTGCTGTTTCCCTGTATTACAGACTATGATAATACCAATCTTTTGCAAGCCAATGAATTTATCCAATGCAGTTCTTGCTCAGAGCCATCAGTCAAAATCCGCCTGGAACATGGCAGGCTTTGTCCAATGGACTTTAAATCAGGGGCAAAACTGATGAGAGAGCAAAAACAAGGGAAAGAGAACAAGAGGACCTATGCCAGCGTACATAGTCCACATTCATTGGACAAGAAAGTTTCAAATATTTATACATATTGAAAAGAAGCTGAAGACAGAAGCATGCATTGCTGAATGCCAAATTATTTCCATGCATTAGACTGTCAAATCTGTGCACTTCTGAAATCCATGTAGGCTTTGTGCATGGTAAAACAGCAGGTATTTTATAGGGGATTTATGCATCATGATTTAATGTTTTAAATAGGGAAATGTGGTTGGTCCAGAATACCTAGACATTTTCATCACGCAATGCCCATTGGGAAGCCAAGGGTTTGCTCTCCAGCCTGAGTACAAACTATTTTCTGAATGATCATGTCTGCAGCCAACAGTCTGACAGCCACTGGCTGATTCTTGGAACAGGGAATCAAGGCATAGCCTGAGAAGAGAAATAAAGACCGCAGCCTGTCCATTACTCGGTGCTGAGGCCAGTTTCTCTTACAGTTAGTAAAGTTAAAAGGGGGGGGGGAGGGGAGGGGAGGGCGAAAAGTTCATTTCAGAGCATTTGAGTTCCAAAGACTTCAGTTGGTCACAGACTTCAAAGGACTGACATGCAAGTGCTGGCTGTAGAATCCAGAACACAGATTGTATCACTGTCAAAATACCCACAAGGCCGCACAAACACCACAAGCGGTTTAAAGACATCTCACTCTGTGCTGTGAGACCATACCGAACGCCAGTTAGGAATCATTAATGTTCAGCCATATGACACTATGTGAGATTCACTTTAAGGCTTAAACTTTCATCCGGTGATGTCGGCTATCAAATCAACTGCAAGTTATTACTACAGATGAGACATGAGTGGAGATGAGGTTTCGTTCTTTCACAGATTTCTATGTCCCTCTTAATCAAAACAATAAGGCAAGTTTATTATAAAAGCAACAATGTAACTTACCTCAGAAAAGGTGACTTGACTTCACCACCATCTCCAGTGCACATACTAGGATACCTTAACAAAGGATTTTGGATTTATTTACTGCATTTAATGTTAATAAATAACACTCAGAACTTTTGCTGATATTAAAAGGCAAGTTGATTATAATTTGAGCTGTTAAGGGATTTTAACAGTAACAACGACAGTAGCATTTTGTGTTACCTCTGTAGTGCATGTGGCAATGAAACCACTAATGTGCTGGGTGGGTTGTGCAGTTATCAGGGGGGGAAAAAAACATTAACTGTTTGAAATGTTCTGTTTTATGTTTGCCTCTGCTTGATGTGTGGAAATGTGATGGATGGAGATTTGATGTGGTCTTTTCATTTCATTTTCTGAGGAAGCCAAAGGTCAAATCCTCGTCTCCAGCTTATAGAGATTATTTTTTGGAAGACATCTATATTTGAGATGTTACTTTGGCCCTTTCACCCATGTTTTGTCTGAATAATGCCATCGTTAAATCTCTTCAGTGAGCGCTCTCTATATGTCATGAAACATATAGAAATGCATATATTCTTTCCTTTACACATTATGTGTGGATGCACAATCCAGTTGTAACCTAACACACACGTGTGCAGCATGCAGACATAACGTAACACACGTGTGCAGCATGCAGACATAATGTAACACACGTGTGCAGCATGCAGACATAACGTAACACACACGTGTGCAGCATGCAGACATAACGTAACACACACGTATGCAGCATGCAGACATAATGTAACACACGTGTGCAGCATGCAGACATAACGTAACACACACGTGTGCAGCATGCAAACAAAACGTAACACACGTGTGCAGCATGCAGATATAACGTAACACACACGTGTGCAGCATGCAGACATAACGTAACACACGTGTGCAGTATGCAGATATAAGTGGCAGTTATTACACACAACGAACGGTGGACAGAGCAAACAAGGCCTGAGAGCAAAGGCATGGTGAAGCTTAACAAGGTTGTGACAGTTGTAAATGTCACCACCGTTCTTACTATTTCCTGGTTAGATCTTTTTATGGTGAACAAACCCACTTGTATATGTCATTCTCCTGTGAAACTGCCTTCCTAGAACTG
This sequence comes from Sternarchorhynchus goeldii, assembly GCA_028565775.1. Lineage (NCBI taxonomy): Eukaryota > Metazoa > Chordata > Actinopteri > Gymnotiformes > Apteronotidae > Sternarchorhynchus > Sternarchorhynchus goeldii. Next base: position 22,967,171 of record JAOXYF010000001.1, on the reverse strand, counting down.
CAGCTGTGCATTGTAAATCTGACGATGTCTCGCTGACAGCAGAAAAGAAGTAATTTACTGTTAGCAAGATTCTTAGTTTGTCCAAACAGGAAAGGTGAGGGAAGGCATGACTCAGAAACTGTCATCTGTTTCCCCATCGAGGAACGTCTACTGGGACATGAAACTATCATACTTTATGGCAATGAACACCTTTCATGGGGAAATGGTGAGTTGCTCTGTAGACAACACCCATGACAGAGAGAATGGTAAGTTCTTGTCCACTTGACCCTGTTAGTTCTAGTTAATAGAAGGAATACAAGGACATACTGACACAAAGGTGACGCAGTGAAATGAGAAATATGCTCCACCTGTGTGGTGGGGTGTGGCACATAAACCAAAACAGAACACATGTGGAAACAGAAGAACGTAAACAAACACCATGTGACTGCCATCACCACAGAGTGGAGACAGCCTGGAGGTGGGGGCATCACATGTACCTCTCAGCCTTAGAGTCTTTTTACCCTGAATGATTGCTTTGGTACAGTGACTTCACTGGAATACCATGTTGTGCAAATGTTGCAGGCCCCCTAATAGTAAATTACACACTTACTGAAGCACTGTAAGTGTTTATTTACTGAATTATTGCATGCTTTTAGAATTTGGCTGTTTATGATCTTTGCTTTGTTGAAGTGATCATTAGGTTCCATCTGTAGATCTTAGCTGGGTTTAAATCGGTTCGAGGTTTTATTTCAACAAGAACCTATTTTTGCCCTTCAGACCTCAAGGATAAGGATGGAAACCAAATCTGAGTTATTCTAGCTGTCTCACAAGATACCAGCCTAAAATAATGCAAATACACTGCCCAGATAAATAGTTTAACATTTATGGGGGGATGTTTGGACAGCACTGTAACTGACAAGAAATTACCCCAAAACAGCCAACAGATCCAGCTTTGAATATCACCACCCACCTTACACCCTACATCAAACACACCTAAACCCTCAGCACAAGGTTATGTGTACTTTCTCACCTAAACACACACTTACAGCATTAGGCTGTGGGTGCTTCCATGAGCTGGTGTGAATGGCTAAGGCCTGTACATATTACTCATCACACCTCCCACCCTCTTTATACGCTCCTAACCTTCCCACACTGCATCTGCTGCATGTGAACAGATAATAACATTTTGTACGTTTTGCATGTAGAACAGTGGAACTGTGCACCATTCAGTTACTGAGCCTCCATTCAGTTAGTGGCACTTTTTTTAAAATTTCCTTCTGCATGAATAGTGGCTTTGCATATACAGGCTTTAATTTCACAGAAATTTTGTGTACTTGGCCTGATTTTTTCCCAATGCCAGAACTACCTAGAGAATGATGAAATGAACTATTAAGTTGTTTGGTATATTTTCTGTGAAGTTGTGTTGAATCAACTTCATGTCATTGCATGTTTCACCACTGAATACCATTAAGTTTGATCCCTTGATTATAGACATCCTGCCTTACTGACAAAAAATAAATAAATTGAAATATTTCAAGCAGGAATATTGTGAAAGCTAGAGAGAGAGAGAGAGAGAGCAAGAGCAGAGTGCTAGAACATAGCATGGTTATACAGTATTGTTATATACTTTATCGGTAGACTAAATATATCACAAATGCTTATTAAAATCAAATCACAAGAAAGAGAAAAATGCCAAAAGTTCTGTGATTACCTTCAAAATGTGATCTTTTAACTCATGTATTCTCAGGCAGGAAATGACATTCAACCTTTCAAAACATGAAGAGCCATCTTAGAATCCTGAGGTCACTGCAAATGCACTGTCAGTGAGCTCTCTGTAAACATTATTGCGGGGTAGGCTTTGTTCAACGCACTGTACATGTTATTAAATAAATTGCACTTATTTTGATAAATGTGACCAATGGCAGTTATGTTCTTCCTTCCCCATTGTCTCAACATAATAAAGGCAGACACATTTCACAAGCATTTTTTTTAATCTTCAGATGCTAGTGTCCATGCTGAGCTTCAAACCCAAGTTTTCCTTGTAACAAATGTGTGGTCTGACCACTAGGGCAGAAAGCCAGCTCTTTGTCGTGACAGCCAGAGCACTTTCTACACACAACCTTCTGGGATCTGTACAGTCACACTTTGCATTTACTGTAGAAATCCTATTCAGAAGATTACGACCGTCTATAAAGGTTATAGAAACTCTTGAAAAATGTGGTATACAAAAAAACAAAAAAATCTAAACTTTTTTCTTGCGTTTTTTTTTCTATGGTTGTTGAATGCAGAGCGAATGGAGAGTGATCAGCTTAGGTTCCTGTGAGGGCAGTATTCTTTATTCTACTTTAATCAGAAAAAGGACTTGGCAGTGGAGGACATTTTCAAAGGAGAACTTGCCCTTGAAGTTACAGTGTACACTGTCACTGAAGAGTATAATGGACAGGGTCCTCTGCAGTGGTGCAGACAACTGTCACCAGCTGTGAGTGTTCCTTCCCAGCTCCCAGGAACCGTGCTCATAATGTAACATGAAACATCTCACCAATCAGGGAGTGAAAGATTCAAGTCTTCACTTTCAATCCGTTTGGAAGGCCATGGAAATGACAGAATTGTCTGTTTTCTTGGCCATCATATAGCTCTTCTCCCACTATATATTCTGACATTAAATGAGAAAATATATATATTACTGTCAAGTCTGGTTGTCTGAGGTCTCATGCATGCTAAGTTTGTTTATCTGAGACATTTGATTGACTGTTTTTAACACACACACACACACACACACACACACATGCTTTCTTGCACTCAGGAAGCTACTATCACTCTGTTCTTTTGCTGGTCAGGGGCTGAAGAAGGCGATATTATGCAGCTAGTCCAGTGTGGACTAGTCACATACCATGCCGATCTTCTCCAGGTGTGTTTGCAATGCTGTAGGTGTTGGCCACATGCCTCAGGAGATGTAGTTGCCATTGGAGTCTTCACTCACTTTGGCTCAGCTTTATTCCAGTGGCTCAGATAGTGGCTCTTCTCTCATGCTGTCAAGCATTTTGCATTAATATTTGAGGCATTTAGCAGACACCCTCATCCAGAAACACTACGTTTTCTGCTGAGGAAAGTATTCTCAGCTAGCTCCAAAATTCCCAGAGATATTGCCAGAAATCACATTCAGTACTAAAACCAAGGCTGACAGATATCATATATAATTCAGTTTTATAAAATAGACAATGAGTGAAATTGCTACATTTATTGCAAAAATATTTCAAGTGCAAATAAAATTATGCTGTAAGTGCATGATTAGGTTTCTTTCAAGTGGTTTTCAAAGAGATGAGTTCCACCATCTGGTTTATATGATGGTTTATAAGTCTTCTGACTTATTACTAGTTTAGGAAATGCTCACATCAGATATGCAATTATTGGCTCTCAAACGAGGAAAATGTGGGTCCTTTCTTTAAAGAGTTCCTAGATCACACAAACCAGCACCAGCTCAATCAACCTGGTTGATGAAAAAGCAGCAAGAAAGGATTGTAAATCTGATACAGGCAACTAGAGTAAGCCAGTAAAATAAACACAGTAGTGGACTGAAACTGGAGAATTTGGGAATGGTAAAGATCAGCCATGCTGCAGCTGCAGGATCAGCTGAAAGGACCTCATGGTGCTCTACTGTCCAAAAAAGTGAGTCAGGAGTGGTCACTGCTTGGATGGCAAATATTCTATTTGTGAGGATTCAGGCAAACTGAGGAAGCCTGTGCAGACAAACAGCAAGTTTATAAAACATTCGGTCTAGTGTGATAAATAGAAGGGTAAGTAGGAAGAGAACTATCAAACAAGGGCAGACCGAAACAAACTGGGTAATCCAAAGGCAGAGTCGAAAAATCACCATGCCAAACAAGAGTAATAGAGACAGGAAAAAGCATGGTTTAAAAACAGTCCAAGAAAATACACAGCCATCAGGCAACAACTGTGGAATGTCTTAGAAACTCAGCAACAGCTCAAGAGACGTGGCATAGCTGTGGTTGTGATTGTGGACAGGTGTGAAATTGCAGGGATGTGTCCAGTTGATAACAGGCTGGTGAGGCTGATTTGTGGAGTACTGGAGAATGAAAACAGGATAACATAGCAGCTCAATCTTGCTTGGATTCAGCTTCAGATAAGGAGCTGTCATCAGTGACAACATATCTGGTAAATATGCCAAATTGTGGATAGAAATGTCGAGGTGCACTAATAGATCATCCAAGTACAGGGGCTGTGGGACCTATTAACAAACAAGCTCTCTGTTAGTTTTGTATGTATGTTCCTCTGCATGCTGCCAAGCTTCCTACTTCCATGATTTACTGGATCTCTTGGCTTACACTTGCATCATTGCCAGGGATACTGACACTTCCTCCAGATGGAGTGACCTGGCACCTAGGTGGAGCACAGCTCAATCATTGGCCAAAACGTAGACTCTTTGAAGTGTAAGTCCCATACAGTCAGCTTTAATAGTGGCTTTCTTGGATCTGAACAGTCTTGTAGGCTCCTCTTAAAGCTCTACAATCAATGGCAAGCAGCTGCATTTGAATGATGGAAATGACAGGCCCCGTGTCTAGGAGCACTTTATATAGCTGTGGGAACATATTTCAAATGGCGGGTGCTGTGGGGCTTTTTTAAATTGATAGCTGTAGACGTGAAGGTCTCATCCATCAGAGGGCGCTGCAACACCCTCCACGCCCCTGTTTCCCCTGGCCTTGGCACCTCACAATGAACTCCTTCAGTGGGAGAGGTAAAGGCTGACCGAGTAACCCAAGCTGCCCTCAATAAAAGCAAGTTCGAGCAGAGTGCAAGTAGGTTTACAGAAGACTGCTCCACTCACATCAAAGCCCCTCATGGAATGCTCCTCACCAGTAGTGTGTCTTTTTTTCCCCCCTGCTTTGCTGGAAATTCACTCTTAAAAGCAGTGGCCATTCTCTATTGATAGCCTTATTGCTGTCAGTGTGCTCTGCTAGGAACTGATTCCTTATCATCACACCCAGAGTGGTTGTGATGATACCAGAATGTAGCATTTGTGCTGCCGTGCCAGTGGCTGCAGTGCTAAGTGTCTGGCATGAAAGCTTACAGAAAGGTTTGTAGGCAGAAATCCTTTCTGCACTTTTTTGGGGATGGCTCATGTGGCAAAGCAGCTGCTGTTCTTGTTGGCAAGTTATCATATTGTTATTTATGAGCACATGACCTTAAAATATCAGAGATGTTGGTTGACAGAGAATGCTGGCCAATCTGTCAGTTATCACGAGCAACTCCTCCCCCCCTGCTCCACGAGAAGATAAACGCTCTGCAAAGAATACTCAGAAACAGTGGCAGAAAAACTTTAAAATAAACTCGGAAGTCTCAGCGCTCCTCTGTCAGCCTTACAGGTAAGACACAGCAGGAGGGGTTGTGGAAATGCTGATGAGCTATACGATCAGTGCTGGTGATCTCCAAGGTTGTGTCCTCCCCTGCTCTAACAACTGCATCCATCTGTCAAAGTCATGACAGATGACATTACAGCTACTGGTCTCATCCAAAATGATGATAATTCTGCATATCAGCAGGTAGTTGATCAAAACAGTTGACTGTGGAGAAATTCTTCATTGTTATTCACTCCACTGAGGAAAATTCCCTCCACTAAACAGCAAACTTGCCCAGTCCTTATGACCTGTTTGCCAACAGAACTAAGAAGCAAGCAGAGAAAATCCTCACACCAGGGATATCACCTCTTTCAACTTCTCTCCCCAGAGAGATACTTCAGAGGATCAAAATTACCAGACTACAGAAAATATTCTTCCCTCATGCTCTCATGAAAAAATCATGCACACAAGTGTTTTCCCTGCTACTGCTTCCCTGTGCTGCTATTTTTAATTCTTCATCTGTCTCTTATCTGGCTACTTTATTCAGCACTCTTTTCAATGTCAGTGCTATTTGCACACGCATTTACATATATATACCTGCAAATACTTGCATTTTATACCTACTTGCAGACAGACATACTTGTAATACACCAAAGGAAGTCTTTTGGTGTTTGTGGCATTGTCCTCCTGACGTTTTAGAAAGCGGTGTATGTGCTGTGAAGGACACAACAGACTCTTAGCTATCACTAAGCCTTGGTATAATGGAGAAGGCAAGTTGATAGAGGAATGCTGGCCAAGCTATCTCAAGCAACCTGCCTCCCTCCCCCCTTTCCAAAGGCGATCAATGCCCAGCGAATAGTACTCACGCTTCTTCTCCCACCTCAGTGCAGGAGGAGCCAGCACACTCTCCCCGGTCTCTATCACACTGTTCAACACACTCCTTCTTGTTGCTGTTTTAATACAGATGGTATGCTTGAGCTAAGAATAGTATTTCTGCCTGTTACTACATAAATGTCACATATGGTGTGAATATATATACAGTATATATATATAGTGAGGTACACAAGGTTTCCAAAGAAACAGGATGTTTTGGACAGAAGTCCCTCTGTCTGAAACGTCCCGTCTCTTTGGTAACCCTTGTGTGCTTCAGTACATTTTAAAATATCTCTACTGTTCCACTATAATACATATGGATATTATGTGGGTAAGTTGGTATAGAAGCCTGGAATGTGCCCTTCTTATTTTAAGCAGTCCTGCGAATTCCTGTCTGCTTTTAGTGTGCATTTGCAGCATGTGTGATATGTAAGAGAGGGTCACTTACCACGTGTGACAGGGCCTCAGTGCATGTTCACACCACACAGGGCTGAACCCTGTCACACTAACAGAAAAACAACCAAAACGGAGAGCGGTGGAGGCGGAAAGTAAGGCTTCTCTCTTCTAAACATGTGACAGTAGAAGCTCACACTTACTATATCCTACAGATAACAGCTGAATAAAACACAATGAAGAAGCAGTATTAGTAATTAGTAATAATAACAACAACAACAACAACAACAATTATTATTATTATTATTATTATTAATAATAATAATAATAATAATAATAATAATTCATGCAACTTTCATTAAACTCAAGGACAACACAGAAAAACAATTCACACTAAAATGTAGCATGTTCACGTATGTGTGTGTGTGTGTGTATGTGAATAATGTTTGCACAATTATTTGTCAGAGAGAACTGCTTGCTTCACTCTTTCATAATTTACAGTGGTAGATGATGGTCCTAAAATACCTCTATGGTTTATGTGAATTTAATTGTAATTAAGGGCTTTCTAGAAGTACATAAATTGTAGGCATTTATAATTTAATAATGACCAGTACGTTGCATGTGATAAGGTCATGTGATTACACCACAGGGACCATAAACACATGCACACTGCAGCACTGATGAGTGACTTCTTTGTGAGAAAAGATTTCTATGAAACATACTGCCACATTCTGCTTATTTTACCTTCTGTGACTATAATTTATGGAAATACTATTATTCTGTTGTGAAAATGGAATAAACTACTGGACCAGTGTTGGAGTCCTAATGTAGGTCAGTGCTGTTAAAAGTTGTTATTTTTAGGTCTGCATGTAATCATATTATGACAGACCTTTCATGTAGGATTTGTCATTGGTGGAGGTCATAATGATGAATATTTGCATTCTTTTATTGTTTTTTGTTTGTTTGTTTGTTTGTTGTTTTATGTTGTTTGAACCATTTAACATTCAAATGAAGTTTTCATTTCGGATAGATCATTTACATCTGATTACGTACTCGATGAGTTGTTTCATAGTGTTTAAATCGCATGTGACGTTCATCCACGCCTCTTCAACCAGGATGCATTGTGTTCATTTAAAAGCTATTTGGAATTGATTAACATTTGAAGAATAGTGTTCTCATGTTGTGTGACAGAGCTGCGATCTGTGAGTGAGGACGGCAGTTTCCCCTGACAACAGCTCATCTTTAGTTTCCACAGACACTATATCACTATATCACTGAGGATTATACTAATACTGTATCACATTCAAATGAACTGACCCCTACTATCAGCACTAATAACAAAAGCACTGACTCTCAGGTACCCTGGGTAGTAGGTAACTTGAATAAGGCAATAGAATTGTCCTGTCAGAAGGCAGCAGCATTTCCCACACAACTGACTATAAATCCTTTACTTCATCCCACATGCACATGCTTTAACTGAGGTTAGTTTTCTGCATGTCGACAGTTCCTACACAGGGATAAGAGTAAAAAAAATAACACTTCCTGAATCTGACAACTCGGCCTGCTTGATTCAGCTCTCTGAGACTGTGTCTCTGAACAACTGCTCTGCCCTTTCATGCCTAGCACATAAGTTCAAGAAGTATTTTTTTTTTGGAATGCTTGCACCGATCATTTCTCTAGCTTTTGAGGGCCATGCATAAAGATAATTGAGTTACTGCAAATAGCTGTGGGCAGAAGATAACTCACAGGCAGTGTATAGTGTGGTTACGGCACTGCCATCAGCCACGCAATATTTATGACACAATCTATCTCCCAGCGTCACCATAGTAATTCTAAATGGCCTTTGGTATGTCTGCAAATATTCTATTCTATTCTTTCTGAATTTTCGTCTTGCATGCTTTTGTGAAAGATGGAGATTCTGAGAAGCATTGTCTTTCATTTTAAGCGATCAAAGCGTATCAGCAAGTGATCAAAACATGTATTGGTATCGCAGTGTAAATATAGAGATAAACATCGCGGAAATCCTGAAGAATTGTCCCAGAGCTTCTTCTCAAGAGTTCTGACTCATCACTGTGTCTTTTGTTCTCATTCTGTGTATTAAACCAACCCAAATGGTATTAAACTACATTTCTGGCTGTCAGTGTAATTTAATTCACTGGTTTCATGCTCAGTCAGCCACTAACAGACTAGGGTCCTTCTGAAACCCTTAGTGAATTTTGCTTAATTTCCTTGTTGTACACGTTTCAGCCAGGCCGTATTACCTGCCATCTCACACCTGCGCGGGCTTGATTGCTCCCTGTATGATTAATATCTAACCCACCAGTGAGGTTTCAGCAGTAGCACACCACACATTTTTTAGCCTGCCTTGTTAGACAGTGCTATGCCAGTTGTAAATGTCTTTTACATAACATCTTTGGATTAGAATGAACCAGAGTTTTATGCTTTGATGTCAGTGTCCACTGCTGGATTATCGGTGACCTCACTGGCCAGATTACATTTCACAACATAAGAACTAGTACTAACCTCCATGATCCATCTGACTGAAAACAGGATTTGCCCCTGATCATGGACAACTCAGGGTTCCACTGTGGCAGTGGCAAGGAGGGAGCAGAAGGCGTGGTTAGAGTAGGAGTAGCTTTAAATGTAGCGAGCGATTGAGAAACAGCAGTATATTAATTTAAAGGCAGGAGAATCCAAAAGGTGTTAGCTCAGCACTGAATGCGCCGGAAAGCCAGAGGTCTCCAGTCAGGCCTCGGCAAAAGCACAGTGAAGATGGACTGGACATGTGGGCTTATATAGAACTGAAAACAAAGGGTGAGCTAACAAGGGCCAGGTGTAATCAATAAGTAGGAGAATGGGACCGGACAAGGGGTGTGGGCGTGTCTGCTGTGGGCGTGTCTGCTGTGGGCGTGTCTGCTGTGGGTGTGTCCTTGGCGCTGGGTGCATGGTGCACCATGACATTCACTTGTTGTCCATGGTGTATATGCTATATTCTGTATTCTATACCTAGCCATATTGCAATACTAAGTAATATTAATTTTATACGTAATTTTCTTCATGTTTCATATTCTCATATCATATTCGTATTTCACAAATGTAAAAATTCTAACTGTGTTTAAGGTCTTAGTGTAGATTGCACTCTGAATACTGGGCTTTAGTCTGACTGGGCCTGAAAGTTGAGCTGATCTAGGATACAGTTTTATTTGCAGAGAGAAGTAAAATCCAAAACTGACCCTGGAGCTGCACTCTTGTACTAGGAGGCTTTGTAAATGCAGTTGTTGCTTTGATGTTATTTTTTTTATACTTGTTATTATTTATTTTGATGATGATGTTATTTACATTTTAAAATTAAGATTATTTAGAATGCGAACTACTGTAATTCTTTGTTCTATGAACCACCTTTCTACTTTGCATGTTAAACCAATTTACGTTCCTTATGTTCCTTACCTCATTTGCGGTGCAGTATGCCGTGTGACAGTAAAATGCATAAATCTGAATAATTCACGCTATGCTTGCATATGCATGTGAATAAACACGACTGTAGGGCAACTCCATAGAGTGATAAGTTCAGTGCTCAGCAGTTAAAGTCTGCCTCTTTCTGCCCTCAATTATGCTATTGAACTTATGTAGAGCAAGGCTTCATTGACGCTGCATTACTAATGTACCATAAGAGTGAGTATCGTACAGAAAGGGGGTGGGGGAGGGGGGCTTACAGTGGACAGAATGAAAGCACAGCACTGGAATTGTTTTTTCCTGTCTAACACACTGGAATTTTGGAGCATGCCTATTCTGGAAAAAGCTTTTCTATGGAGAAAATAAAACTTCTGTAACTCCATACATCAGCCAGATTTTAATTCTAGTGTATAAAGCCAACAGCCCTTCTCCCTGCATGCACATTCAAACACATTACTTCATAGAATTTAACTACTGGCCAAGCTAACTACTGAAAAACTCAACAACAAATGTAACTGATAATGACTATGAAAAAACAAACTTTTACAATTTGTCTTATTGTCTCAAGTGGTTCAAAAATCCATTTTTTTCTTTTTTAGAATATATCACTAAATCCCTTTAAAGGTGCAACCATCTTCTCATTGTGAGGAGCACTGTTAATTCATGAGTCTCTGTACCAGAGCTGTATGTCTGTTTAACTGTGCATTGCGGAATTGCCTGCTGGGTGCTTTTTTTCTCAGCTACAGTGTCTTTTGAAGTATGACTTTTCCAGTCTGCCTTATACAGTTCCCAACCATTTCTAAATTGGTCACATTCTGAATGGTTCTTTTGGATGCAGTTGGTGAATTCTATTCTTTAAATCATGTCTTAAGCTGGCTTTTTGATTTGGGCTCCAGCTAGATCATTTCAGGACCTATTTCCACCCATTGATCTGTTGTATTATAATGCTGCAAGGTAAGTCTACCTGTAAGGTTTATGTTTAGATAAGTTTATTTTCTGTACTTATCTTTTTTTTCCACAACCAATCCTGCTATTGACCTTGTGATGATTACTCTCTCTGGTTTTGTCTGATATTCTGAAGGGATTTGGACGAGGCAGGTGAGAGTGTTGGTGCACACAGAAGCATGAGCAGTTTTCAATATCAGATCTTCTGAAATTAAACATGTAAGATAATTGGCGAATCATGATTCTACTTCTTCTTATTATTATTATTAATATTATTATTGTTGTTGTTGTTGTTATTGTTCTTATTATTTGAACAGCATGCATGGAATGGTATTAAAATTTAAATATTTAAATTCAATCATTTGCATTTTAGTTCTGTTTTATAATCCCTGTATGCACATCTCCCCACATTAATTTTTTAGCATCAAACATTCATTTTTATAAGTTCAGGAGTTGAATGTCATGGGGTTCACCATTTATTCCTGAACGACTCAGCACTCTAATCATGATTGCAGCTTTTGATTAGCTGACCTAGGTCTCAAGGAGCCAACAAGGTGTGAAGTGAAACTGACCACAGTCTGACCCCATGAGTTAGCCTCATTCATCATGTGGATACGAGGGTTTTCCAGTGCTTCCCACAGTGTTCCCACAGTGGCTCTTGTAGACAAAGTCACCAATCAAGTGCTGTTGCCAGCCGTTACTTCTTCCTTCGACCTGGATGGAGACATCTGCTTCACAACTGAGTGAATTTATCCTCCTCACAACATCTCCCTTAAAACTTATTAAATTACTTGACTGTAATTATAGTGACAATGATCTTAATGTACTATGAAGCTTAGCCATTTGTTGTAGGCATTATACACACAATCACTCCACTCAAACCTGTTACCGCTAATGTCCCAGGGAGTTATTGAGAAATGTGATATTTTCTACAAAAATGTATGAATTCAACTATTAAAGTGTAATTTAGTTAAAGCAACTTAAATAAATTAACTGTAATGTTTGTGATGTATTGACTCTACAAAGCCATCATCTGCAATCAATGTGATGTAACACATGTGGAATGTGGTATATTGTTAATTATTACACATGGCAGTTACAAGAGTGTCTAGGGTGTCCTATATGTCAGTAATTGCTCTTTATGTGGGTGATGTCATACTACGTAAAACAAACCCTACAGAATCGTTTCTCTAAAGATCTGAAAGTTTTATTCCCAAGATCATTTCCACACAAAGTCTAATCAACAGTGATAATGTGTTTATGTGGGGAGAGCAGCTTATCACAGACATATGTACATAGATGCAGCTGTGGCTACTGCACAGAGCTGTTAAAGACCCCACTGAAATAATAAAGGGGTAGAGATAGTAGAGATAGTAGTCACACCATACATGTAGGATTCCAGAGCATGAAAGTCGCACATAAAAGACTATGCAAGATTACAGCACCAGTTTCTTGCTGCAATCTTCAAAGAAAGGAAGAAACAAGAAGTGAAGATGGAAGACCTTCTCTAAGTAAAGCTAATGGAAATGGCCCTTTAAAGCAGCAGAGGATGATGTGTGTAAGGAGAGCATTAAATATAACATGTGCTGCACATACAAGGAGCCTCTAGATGAATGGTGGGGAATGTGAAGCCTGCAGCAATGCACAGAGGCACAAGGCTTCTGATAAAACTGAACAAAAGTGAGTCTAAGAAGTTAAGTTGGGAAGTTCTGGCAAGAGTAAGATGAAACCTAAAGGTTTCAGTGCAGCGGTTGTATTTTTGACACGCTGCATGTTAGTGCTCGCTGGACGCTGTAGCTGTGAATGCAATGAATTAGTCGTTTACTATTCATTTTTAGAATGAAAAAAAAATACTCATGGGTTAATTTTACCAGACATGTAGCCAGACATTTTTTTAAAATGACCTTAATAGCAAAATATTGTGCATATGACATACCAATGCACTAAAAATTGAATGCATTTTACAGTTCTAACAGAGACCTAGATAATGGAACTGCATGGAAGGAAAGTTTTAGCAAAACCAAACAATTTCTTTTTAATCAGGAGGGCATGAAGAAACCCTGACAAAAATAGCTTGTGATCCATTAATCAGTTTAGACATTTGTAAGTTTACATGGAAAAAAGGTCTTGCTGCAGGCAACTAAAAAATAAACAAATAAACAAACAAAACAAAACAAACAAACAAAACTCTAAAATCTAATCTGACTTCTTTTCTGTGCATGTCTTCTTATTTTCACTGGACTGGTTATCACTGTCATTCTTATCAGACAAGATACTCCTTTTTGCATTTTGGAGCAAAAGTATAAATGTAAATTTCATGTATGGCTTTATAGATTTGTATTATGAAATTTTTTTCCCCACAGTTGGTGCTAAGAGAAGCTGGACCCTTTCACTGTGATGTATTTAAAGTATAATTTAAAGATATATGTTACAACACACATTTAGTCTGATCTCCGTGTACCTTGTATATGCCATGATACAAACATTGTATCATGATCACCATTTGTGACCTGCTTGCTCATCTTTAGATGAATCCAACATGGCTGGTGCTTTTTTAAATAATCTTTTTAAATTATTGATGTTGGCGAATATCCATGATTAAATTAATAAATATCACCTTTGTGTTTCATGGCCACACCTTGTACTTTCTGAGGCCTACAGATCCAAAGCACCTGCTCAGAATTCATCAGTGGAATAGCAACTGTGATTGTGTGGATATGTGGGCCATAAGGAGATTGAGAGTAATTTTGAACCTGTAACAATCTGAATAGCCAGAATTCATGTACTCAAAGCTTTGTGTCCACATCAACTACTTTATATGCAATGAAGAAATCTGTTTGGATCGGAAATGCAATTTTATAAAAACGTTGCATCATTTTAAATAGAAACTATCATAGCAGGCAGTGATAAAGTGTGATAAACCAAAAAAAAACAGTAGGAATCATTATATTTAGTTTTATTTGTTTTGTATTCTAAACATCACTACATGGATAAAGTTCACCATAGCTGAATCAAAACTTTGTTATACATAGGGGTGTGGACTGCAACACACTAAATCTAGTTCCAGATCAGTAGGAAAGGAATGATTCACACTATTGTTGGATATGCAGATGTTCAATATAAGTGTTCACGCTGATCAAAAGAAAATACTATATGATGTGTATTGCTGAATAGTTGTTACAGAAGCCTGTGAATCATTTCCGATTACCTCTGTGACTCTTCGCTGTGTTCATTATTATGTCGCTTGATCAGCTTTAGCTGTGAAGAGGACCTGACTCTCCTCCACTCCAGCTCCACTTCACTGTTCATGTGCAGAGACTTGCATTCTCATTTTACTTGGGTACAAGTTTTATTTAAATCAACTTTTCCCATTCTGTTGCCCCTCTACCCCTGCCTCTAGTGCAGGTAACTAATCAACTGTTCCCCTCGATTGGACTCTTCACCAGCAATTGCTTCTTCTCCAGAGAGAATCCTCCTTAACAACGCACTGCTCTTACATTAGCTTACGCTTACCCCCATGATGGTCAGGCACAATTTTCTTACAAACCCTGCAGTATGCATTATTAACGTAGTTTGAGAGAGGCTTTTTTTTTGTATGTGTTTGTCAGCAGCTAAGTGACCATGAAAGCTATTAACTCTTAAGCAAGACCCCATTTTTGATAATTGAATTAAGAGTTCATTTCCACAAAACTAATCAGCTGATTTGCTAAAACCATGCAATGAAACCAGTTATGCCACTAAAGAGCCAGCTAATTGCTTTCAAAGAGAAACTCAATGTTTTCTTTAGATTACTTGGGTGGGTACTTTTAAATGGGTGCCATCACAAAAATACAGTCTGGGAGTTCACTTTAGATGTTTTCTGACTACAGCATTGTATTTACAGAAACCAAACAGTCTCCAAACAGTAGAGGCAGTAAAATTTCCAAGAAATAACTCTTATCATGACCAATTCTTGAGAAGGAAACAGAACATAAAAGTTAATCTTTAGTTAGTTACGCCATAGTAAATAAGATTCAACTTTACTGTTTTCTAAAGGGCAATTTGTTTGTTTCCTTATGTCAACATGGAAAACGGATTTCAATTTGAACAGATTTCAGTATGAAATCTAGATCGGATCAAAGTGTAAACAATTTTGGACAATTTTAGTTTTAAAAATAACTTTTGAAAAGTATTTGTTGTAGTCAAGGTTCTTTACACTGTACACTTCTAATGTGTACTCAATATCACCAAATTATTATAAGAAAATTGTTTCACCATATTAAAATTATTTTTTACAGATCAGACATGAAATGTATCATCTAAGCTATTTTAGACAGTATTTAAAGTATTTAAAATTTAAAGTATTTAATATTTAAAGTATTTAAAAATGCAGTGAACACAAGGTTTCCAAAGAAACAGGATGTTTCAGACAGAGGTCCTTCATCAGCTGTGCAAGCAAAGTACTTCTGAATTTGTAGAAGAAGCCAAGAAAAGTTTATGTTTAAATCATAACATTCATTCCATAGGGTTCTAATGTTTTAAGGCTGTAAATCAGTTCTTTTTCTTTGTTTTCTAATTTCATTGCTGCCTTAGCAGTGACTGGCAATGCAAACAGATGCCAATAATGCATTGTTCATTTGTATTAAAATGCCTTGCCACTGAAAAGGATAAATCCTTAATTCTTATGGTACGAATGTGTTCAACAAATCGATCAGCAAACCTTCTCTTTCTCCAATGTAAAGCTGATCACATCTCTTGCACATAATGCATTAGAAACTCCTGAAATGATGCATGAGGAGGAATTGTGGATTACAATTGATTCTTTTGTGCCAGTTATTTTAGTGGCTGTGTTAAAAAAAATGTCTATGTAGAACATCTAGAGCAGTTGCAGGCTACAGTACAGTTATTATTTGAATGGTCATTTATTTCAGTCTTGACGAGCACGTCTTTGATGTTTTTGTCTCGTCTGTAGGAGAAAAGAGAGAGATGTAGTCTCTGCATCATCCTGAAGGTGTCTGAAGTGTTTTAGTATAATATTAACCACTGTTTTATATGTAGGGTGATAAGTTTGCACCAAAGGTATTCTTGTTGTCTTCACATTAGATTGTTAGATAGGTCAGTGCATCCACTCCCATAACAGGTAAAACACGAGCAAAGGCATCATCTATGACTTCCTTAGGAAACACAATTATGAAAATATTTACACATTTCCATTCTGTTCTGGAAGAAGTCTTCATTTGAACTACAAACATTTGAGTATTAGTTGCTGTGAAGAAGAATTTAATTGTAAATAAGAATGAGAGTCCATGGGCTTATAATAGATGGTGGTATTTAAAAAAGAATGTCCAACGTACTGAAACATCCGGAAAGGTTATCCTCATGCCAGGATGTGTTATATTCCAAGTATATTCTAGACCTGGGTGGAACTTGGAGAAGGAAGAAATTAACAGCTGGAGCCCTTCAAATGTGCATGTAGCAATACCAAAAATATCATCAGTTTATCTCAGAAATTCTAAGGTTACAGGTCCAGTATATTGTTCAAAAAATGTTTCTCAATAAATCTGACAAAGAGGTCAGCATAGGACAGTCCCATTTTAGTATCCATAGTAACTCCTCTCATTTGTGAGTGGTGTATATATATCTACACTGATCAACATTTGAAGGATTTTTTGTAAGGGGTACACCATGCCACCATGCACATCTGCAGCCACAGGACATCACTAGTCTCTCACACCTTTGTCATCAAGGATTTTCCAGAGGTTTTCTATTGGGTTTAGATCAGGACTCTGGGCTGGCCATTTCATTGTTTCATTGTTTTCAAGGAACTGCTTTACCCATTTTGCTGTGTGACATGGGGCATTGTCCTGCATGAAAATTGCTGGCTGATTGTGTGATGAATGGAAGGAAAGAACCACGTTGTGTTGAAGAAGGTTCTGATACACACTTGCATTAACTCTTCTGTGTAACTGTACGAGAGGTCCAACTCCTGCTGCCGAAAACATATCCCAAACCATGACACTTCCTCTTCCACCTTTCACTGACTTCTTTACACAGTTTGGGATCAGTCTTTCCCCAGTTTGTTGATGGACATGTTTTCCATCAGACCCAAATAAATGAAACTAAAATTAACTCTGGACCGCTTCTCCTCTGTCCACACAATAATAATTCACATAGGACTGCACAATGACTTTGACATTTAGGAAATTGTGTGTTGTTCTCTAATTTTAATCTCCAGTGTATATATAGATAGATATATAGGCTTTGGACTCTCAGCTGGAAGGTTGCAGAAAACTTCTGCAATGAGTGGTTTAGCAGAACCTGTCAACTTTACAGTAAGACATTTAAATGATAAATCAAAGGGCAGCTGTAAAGAGTTTATTTTGAAATCAGATCAGTACACAATAACTTATCCACCATCATGGCCTGCTGTACCAGGCTGGGCTATACTATGAGAACTTGAAGTAATTATCTGATTTAAACTTATTTTTTAGGTTTGCCATGTTCCAAAATTATGATACCTGAAGGCACACTTGCTTGTTTTGGTATCACAAATATGGCATCACACGTTTTTTTTACAGCTTGTGTTGTGTTTTCTGGTTACAACTTTGTTTATTTAGATCACTCTGATTTTATCAGGTTTGCCTCATGTGCTTTCATTACGTAGTTGAAGTGGATTTACCAGGTGAAGGTCATCTGAGGATTTTGAATTCACATGCTAAGGCAATTTCAAGGAAACAACATGTATTACTAATATTTGAACATTTTGCACATTTTCAGTGAACTGATATTCGACATTTTGATAAAACAGAAAGGAAGGAGGTAAACTCTTGCACATAATCTTTCATAGTCTCCTGTCTCGGTTAGATGACTCCACATTCAAGCTGAGGATTGAATGCGTGAGGACAGGCACGGTTAACTTGCAATCTGCAGAGTTTATGGCTCATACCGAATAAAGAGTAGTCAGACCATGGTTCTCCCCTCAGAAAACCTCCTTGAAAGTAAAAGGGTATATATACAAAGTCACAACTTTGGTCCAAAAAAAAAAAATAAATCTGACACCCACCCAGCATCCCTCACTCTCTCTCTCACCCCCGTACAGCATCCTTGATGAATCAAAGCATGCTGAGCAGGCTAAATATAGCAGACTGCTTCTCCCTGTCCAGCGTTCTTTGGGTTCGTAAAGTTAAGCCTGCATTTAACAGCACTTGGTTTTACAGCCAGCCAACAGAGGAGAACAAATATGAAGCATGGGGCACTTGGCCAGGAATCAGGTAACAGCAACATAGTATAAACATCCACCTTAACTCTCAATGTAATTAACTAATATACTGGGCTCACTGGACTTGAGTGAGAAGAGTTATTTTGGGCTTCTGTATATTACTCTACAACACTGTACCCTTACATCTGTTTCTCAAGGTATTTATGGATTTTCGTCATATTTTCATTTATAAGGCTCAGTAAACAAAATTACTTCACATTCATGCCGAAGTTTTGAGGTGAGGTCTGTGAACCCTATGGATGTACTTGAATTTCTGTGTGAATGTCTTCTAAAAGTTCACATAAATTGGTTGATTTACTGTATTATGTATAGTTCTTAATTACTTAGATTAGATCTTAATTGAATTTTCACCTGTTTTGATACTGCACATGCCCCGAAGATTCAGAGATTTGCATCTAACTAGATGCTTCAGCAAGCAGAGCAGAAAAGTGTTACCTGGAGTACTGACATTATAGAATCTTCTTTTTCAGCCTTTACAGTGATTATAAGTGCTTATTCAATTAGATGCACCACCGAGCAAATCATAAAATAACATAGGGGTCAGATTACTATTAACTGTTAACCATGTTAAACCAATATTACTGAAGGAATTACATAACTGCAAACATACGTTAACTGTTTTAATTTAATTAAAACCGTAATATGGCTATGCACACTAGTCAAATATTCAAATATATTCAAATATATTCAAATATTCAAACTATTCAAATGGAGATGTTCTGTGAGAGTCTTTGGTCTAAATGTATAAACGATACAAGTGAAGAAAACAAAGGCTAATACCAAATACTAATACCAAAACCTCATTCCAGATCTGAACCAAGGTGGAGGGAGTATAATGGGGTCTGCTTTGCTGCCTCTTAGTCAGGTTGGACTGCTATATTAGAAAATATACTGCAGAATGTCAAAGCACCTGCCCATGATCTAAAACTGAGGAGATTATGGCAATTATCCAAAACAACAGAGCATCTTAAGCAAAGGAAAGGCACTGATATCGATCTAATTGAAATGCTGTGTGAATGCTGGGACCAGAATTAGGGTGTTTAAGAAAGCTACCTGAAAATTAGCCTGAAAGCATGCAGAGGAATGAGACACGGCAGCACCTAATCTGAACTAGGCCTGATGGGAAGCTAGAGAAAACATACAATTGAGGCTATCGATAAGAGTTTTTCCACTAGGGATTCTAAGGTTCACATAAGTTCTCCATCAACCTTGGTGGTTTAACTCTTGCTTAATTAAGATAGCACACTTTAAAGGTTTGCATGTGCTGTTCTGTGATGAAGGCTACCTTACCTGAAGATCATTTTTGGGGGCATTTACACAGTAATTAAAGTAATTCCAATAATTGTTTTTTCCTCTTTTGACTCCACTTTACTGTGTAGCATCAGTAATTTGGACTGGATAATGGAGGCCTCTTCTCTTTGTTTTCTGTATTAAGTTCACATTCAAATACTACTGTATGACTGCATGTGTCTTGCATTAGATTAATGTGATGTGAATATTCATGGTTTTAGGTATTTCAAATAAGTATTGTAGTGTTTTATATACAATTGGCTGGGCATTACGGTGGAATTGTTTCATGTATGCTTCTGTTTCATCATGTTTTTGATATAAATGTCACTTGGGAGTGTTGAGTAGCCAGGATCAAAACTCGGCATCCTGCTGTAGATTCTGCTGTTAGACTAAATTGGAGGGTTACCGGCACTGAACCTGCCCTTTACATAAAAGTACATTTCCTCCTCAGATATGAAAAAAACCATCATCCAGTGATATTTCGCAAAGCAACAGTCATTTCCAAGAGTACTGGGTCCATGTTTCAAAGTACAGTTTTCATTACTGAGTGGCAGCAACTGGGTGGAGTGTCAGAGACACTGTTAGCAGAATGATATTGACTCCTGAAGCCTTTTAGCACAACAAAATTCATGACAAAAAAGCACAATTTAAGTGCAAGAGCAGAACCTTATGACACTAGTTTTGTGGATCATCTAGGGTTCTGACTCAGTTCCTGAGAATAATGCAGAATGCCGCTTTAAATTAACCACTAGGAGCACTCTTGTCAGGAAACTTTTCAAACAATTTCTCACTTTTACTGGAAAGTAGAGGGTTCACTGGTAATCTGAAAGAATAAAGAATAAAAAATACCCCATGTGTTATGTCCCATGTATTTGAGAGTGGCATGCTCATTTATTCCTTTATTGTCCTAAGGCATTTCAAGGCTGCCTCTCTGACAGCAAACAAATTTGTCACAGGCTTCAGGGTTGAGGAGGTTTTGGTTATTAGTGTGTGTTGTCTTTCATGCTATGTGTCACAGGACCATTTGGAGTAAGAGTTACAGGCTGTGGGGTTCACCCTATGTTGACTTCCTTATTGGAGATTCCAAGCTTCCTGTGAGTTGTCGCACATAGTTTGGCTGAGACGTCAGTGGGCAGGAGCCTTTGACAAGACGATGGAATTCACAAAACCCATCTGCTCATTTACTTCACAGCAAAACTTGATTGGCAGTGGAGGAGGAGTATTCTGTATGTGCGCATGAGTGTGTCATGCATATGAAAATATCATCAGAGCTTTTTAATAGCTTCTTATTTTTTTAATCTTTAGAAATAGAACTTGTGTAATGTAACAAATCCCATCTATATTTAAACCTTTAACCTGGATTAAAAGTAATATACATTTAGAGAATGTCAGACAGAATTTCTTTAGCAACTTTATCTGCAATGACCTCACCAGCTATGAATGCACACACCTACATACATAAATAATCGCTTATTTAATAAAGAGACACTGGAATCAGATGGAATACCAGCCTGGTAGTAGCACCTATCGGGCCTATATCTCACTATGGTGAGGGGTTTTTAATGAGGATTTCTGTCCCTTTTATGGTAGATCAGGTAAATGGTCTGATCTCACCTCTCTGCTTTGTGCAAAGATAGTTTGCAAAACAGACATATAGCAAAGATAGAGTATACAGACATAGCAAAGATACAGTTTGAAGCACATATACACACACAGAGTGAGAGAGAGCATCTTTGTTTTAGCAAAGCTTGGTAGCTTTTCAAATGGATTTCTACTGTATACAGGATTAGAGACAACGGCACAAGTACAGAGACAAACAAAGATGCTGTTTGGTTCTGGATCATTTCTGAGACATCAGTAGGGAATGATGCCATTGGACCCAGTGCATATACCATGCTCCAGTGGTTCAAATAAGCAGACTCTTCTGTAGGCAGCCAGAAGGGCCAGGAACAACACATAAAAAAACACATAAAAGAGAGAAAAGACTCCTGAAAGGGAGTGCAGTCTCTTAACGTGCAGTTGTGTGTGCAGACATAATCCTCTTTGCACCAGCATGTGTACACAGTCTAGGAATTTGGTGAGACATCTGTTCTACAGTACCTGAATATTTCATTCTGAACCAATCTCATCATCCTTTGAAGACTGTTAATTTGTATAATTTTCTGCTTCTTTCAGGCAACAGAGCATAGAATTACCTATATTTTTATTCAAAGTATACCATATCAGTACATTACAAAAAATACATATTTATGCAATGTACACACACACACTCAAGCATAGAGTGAGTGAGAGAGAAACCTAGCAATGTATATCCATGCCTGTCTGGTGCTTATCTGGGTCTGGGTCGTGGAAGCATTGGCTTAAGCGAAGAGGCCCAGGCCTTTATCTCCCCAGCCACCTCTTCCATTTCTTCTGGGAGGATACCAAGGTTTTCCCAGGACAGTGGAGAGATATAACCTTTCCAATGTGTCCAGGATTGTCTCCAGGGCCTCCTCCCAGTTGGACATGCCAAGAATGCTCAGAACCATCTCAGCTGGCTCCTCTCAATATGGAGGAACAGCGGCTCTACTCCAAGCCTCTCCCAGATGAATGAGCTCTATGGATAAGTCCAGACACCCTGTGGAAAAAGCTCATTTCAGCTGCTTGTATCCGCAGTCTCATTATTTCGGTCACTACCCAGAGCTAGTGTGCGTGAGGATCAGAACATAGATTGACCAGTAAATTGAGAACTTTGCTTTTTGGCTCAGCTCCTTCTTCACCACAACAGACAGGTACAGAGTCTGCAGCATTGCAGATGCCACATCAACCCGCCTGTCAACCTCACGCTCCTTCCTTCCCTTTGTGTGTGATCCCCTGATAGTTGGAACATGCCCTCTGGTCTCCTTTCTTAAATAGAGCTTTCCTCTCCTGAGTGGCTTCTCGGAGCATTCTTTGAGCCAGTTGAAATTCGTTCTCCATGGCCTCACCGAACTCTTCTCAGACCTGAGTTTTTGCCTCTGCAACAACCGAGGCTACAATCCATTTGGCCCTTTGGTACCTGTCTGCTGTCTCTGGAGTTTGACAAGCCAGCCAGACCCAGTAGAACTCCTTCTTCTGCTTGATTGCCTCCTTTACCTGAGGTGTCCACCATGGGATTCTGGGATTGCCACCATGGCAGAAATTCAATAACAAACAGCCACTTGGGTTCACATCATAATTCCTCCCAATTATGATGTCTCACTTTCATTGTCGCCATGAATTTGCCCAAGGACTAAAAGACAGCTGGGTACTCCTAGAGTAGTACCCAGGTACTCCTGGATACTCCTATAGTCAGAGCCCATTCCCCAACCCAAAGGTGGAGAGAAACAACGATGTCATCTACCGTAGAAAACCCCAACGTATAATGTATGGTGTACATTATACACCATATAGATGACATTGTTGTTTAGGCCCTATTGTCATCTCTCCTACAGCCCATGAGTAAGCCAACTCCTGTCTGATGCCTCTCACCATGGGCAACTCCAGAATGGAATAGTCAAACCCCTCTCAAAGGGAATTGTTCCAGAGCTTACACTATGTGTCAGGGTGAGCACAGCTACGTCAGCTACAGCTGCATCTAACCTCACACAATAGTTCAGGCTCCTTTCCCACCAGAGAGGTCATGTTCCATGTTCCATGAGACAGTTTCAGCAGCCAAGGATTGGAACGCCAAGGCCCCTAGTTTCGGCCATTGCCCAGTCCACATAGCACCAAACCTCTATTGCCATCCCTCCTACAGCTGGTGGGCAAATGGGAGAATGGGCCCAAATTACTCATTCGGGCCAGCCTGAGCCTCATGACTGAAGACCCGGCCAAAAGGTGCTTGCAGGTCTGGCTCCAGGTTGAGGGGGTAACCATAATCCACGCGAGGGTAGCTGGGTCCTGATATCAGTTTCTGCCACAGGCGTATTTATGGATCACTCTTTGTTTGATCCATCACTTACGACATATTTGCCTTGGGAGACATTACCTAGGGAGGCTTTTCACCCTGTATAACCTACTTCCTGTTACAATGCAGGCATACAAACCCCACCACCATGGTAATGTGATTCAAGGAGGCTTCCACTTTCATATTTTATTTTTAAATACTGCGTAATGCCTTTAGAGATAACCAATTTTAAGGTTTCTAAACTCTGGCATCTCAACAAACTGCTACCAGCTGCCCTCACTGGTCATTCAGCTGCTAAGAAATGAGCATAAGGAGACAATAATAAACAATGTTTTTAAGGAGGCAATAATAAACAATAATAAAGCAATAATGTTATTTTTCCCTTTAGAAGCAGGAAGTTCTTTAAACCAATATACCAGCAGGCAGTTCATTAAACAAAGACTGTCATTTTGTTCTTTCATTACAAAATATTCTAACCACTGATTTTTTTTTTTACCCCTTTGTTAATCTAAAAAAGTAACTATTCCCATGTGTTTTCAAACTTTATACCTCAGAAATAAATGAATAATGTAACAAATAATAAATACTGGCAAATTTCAAACCAGCAAAACAATGCACCATAGCTGAGCTCTGTCCTATGAGGGCAGACTGTGAAAATGACTCTTTCACATATCAGAATAATAAACATTATAAAACTCTTCCAGTGGACACTGAAGAAGAGTGAAACTGTATTATGGACTCTAGAGACCAGTTTGTGCCACTGTTCTTTTATCGCCCAGAAAAATGTGTTGGACAGCATGATGTTCAACGTGCTTTCTAGTGTAGGGGGACCCAAACAACTTCTGATTAAAGGGTGGAATAAAATGTAACCTGGAATAAATGGGTATCAGAGGGCCACACAATAAGACAACTTTTGTGTGTTGTGTCTGAGGTTGTATTTACAACTTGAAAGTGACTTCCCTTTGTATGAGTACATGAGAAGCTTGGAAAATAATGTGCTGGTTTGGTAAAGGCACTGTAGATTACAAATGCAATATCTAAATAATGAATAGCGTCTTCTTTTAGGGATGGCAAGTTTTCTCTTATACATATTCATATTGAAGTTTGGGAAGTCAAATGGTTAAGGGACTCTAATATGACAAAAAGGTTTTAGTTTTAGGCTTTAGTGTTTAATTTTTGTTGTAAAATTGATAATTTCATGGCATTTCTGAAAGGCCATTTTAGAAATGTGTTATATTTTTATATTTGTGTAGCAGACAATGCATTCTAATATGACTCTTCCCTTGACCTTTGACCTGGTCCCAAGCACACGGAGGATACATGGGCACAGCTTATCACCCTCACTCAGGATCTCAGAGTGAGAGGTTTATGGTTGGTTGCACTCTCTAGAGGTACTTTTATGGCCTCAAAAAGGAATGCAGGGACAGGAACTGACACCACATTCTTTAATGCTTCCATTGCATTCCATTTAACCACAAGTACTGAAAACTCCACTTTCCCATTATGCTATCAGATCAGGAAAGTCACCATTGGATTCCTCTCATAGAGAGGATTTCAGAGACATCATTTTAGCTTATTAAAGTCCATCAGAACCCATATATCTTCATATTAGCTCAGTCACCTGTTCTGAACCATGGAGCTATGGTGCCATCAAATGGAGTAGAAAGAACCAGGATGTTCACCAACTTTATCACTGAGCTGAAGAAGTTAAAAGTACTTTTGGATAGGAATTGGACAAATTACATTGCCATTATGTTACTGTTTGGTTGTTTTGTTTATGAACAACATGTTTGTAACTTTGAGTTGTTTATTAACCTCACCTTTGTGCTAATTAATGTTAAATCTGCAGTTATAAGTTATGGTTATGGGAAGAACATGTAACCATGCAATAAAGCATTTTTTTCTTCCAGGTTGAAGTCATAGCAGTATAATAATAGCATAGAAGCAATGTTAATCATGTGAAATTAGTTTAGTTATGATCTCTTGTTAGGCCTAGAAGTAATTAGCTCATGCATGCAATATGGTTTTGTGTATTCTTTCTTTGTTTTAGTCTTTATTGTTTTATTATGCAGAATTGAGGCTGTTTCCTACTGTGATGACATTTGGTCTATAGGTTCTCATTACAGTGTGGCTGAGGAAAGTTTTATCTGTTAGCAGTGGGGAACTACTCAGTGTCAATGTGGTCCATGTGTGTATGTGTGTGTGTATGTATGAACGCATCATACTGATAATATCTGTGATTAAGTGCTCCTACATTCTTTATCTTTCCCACCTCAAATCCCTGGGAGTGACCAAGCCACGAGGAGATGGGTAAAATTGAGTAAATAGTCATTAGTAGTAGGCAAAATGGCTAACAGGAAAGGCCAAGGCATCCACCGCCAAAATTTAATATAAGTCTCTCAGAACAAAGAAAAAGGAGAAAAACACTTCTTGTTTCTGACATTGCAAGTTTGTGCCGGGCTTTCTACACCACAACTAAGTCCTTCAGTATTTCAAAATACCATTATTTTTTCTTTTTTCAGTGTTTTTGGTTCGTCCATTTTGTTTTACATGCTTGTACGCCTCTACTCGTGCGCAGTCTCATATTTTAGTCACCTTTCGCAGTTGATTGAGTTGAGATTAGTTCCGTTTTAACCATTCGGCAACCAATTCTCAAGTCTGACACCCGGCAAGTCATCCCAGAAATACCTTCGAGACTTTCGCAAAACGGACACACTGGTAGCTTATGGTAGCTTGTGCATCGCATTTTGCTCCGGAGGACGGCTAACAGTTCATCTGCTTTGTATTTGCGCGTCCACATGGTCATGAAAAAAAAAGAAAAGAAAAAGATTTTGAGTCACTTCAGGTTGGTAATGTGGACGTACCTTAGGTGACCTACTATTTTAGCTACTTTTCCCACTTAGCTTGTAGTGATTATATGTACAGGAAATTTATGAAGCTTTAAAGCAGACTCAGGGTTCTGTAACTATTGTGCTCAGGGTAAATGAGGCAGTGATTTTTGGAGTGTCTTCTCTCTCCATTACCATCTAGCTGACTTTGTTTAGAGGGCATGCTTCCTCCTCCCCTTTAGCTTCTGCGAATAGCTGTTATGCTAATGAAGTGAAGTCTTATTTGTTCATTTATTTCTCATTAAATAAATTGAACTAAACCAGGTCTGTTTCTAAAACATTTGTTTAGGGGTAACTTAGTTTGATGAGTTTTTGGCAAAGAAGTTTTTAAGAGACTTTCTCGCCGGGCGGAAACTGCTGTGAGCTCATTTTGTAAGTAGTTTCAGCTCAGTAGGATAGCTTTTTTGGATTCGTGTGTATACTTCATCAACTTTAACAAAGATGTCAAAAGTAAGCAAATACAGAATGAATCATGGTGTTGAGTGACAGGGTTGAAATGGAAATGGGTTGAATTGAGGATTGAAGTGAAACTTAAATGGTTCTTCCTCACTTTTAAATAGCACTCACTTAAAACAGATGTAATATCAATGCCTTAGCCTTTGAGGAAATGTCAGCAAGTATAAATAATATGTTATTCATCCACACATGAATGCACACATGCTTGCACACACAGTAAAGATGTAGCCATGGAGATAGAATCTGATTTCTTCCTGGCTCGTCAGTCCATTAGTCAAGGTAAGCACATGGCTCAACGTCATGCACTACTGCCAGAGTAAAAATGAGTAAAGATCATCCGATCATCCATAACATTAAAAACACCGGCCTAATTGTGTTAGGCCGATCTCCTCATGCCACCGAAACAGCTCTGACAAACTGAGGCCTGGGCTCCACACGTTCTCTGAAAGTGTCCCTTGGCAGCTGGCAACACGTTAGCAGCAAATCCTTTAGTCATGTAAGTGTACCGATGGTTCCTCCCCCCACTTCTCTGTGTTTTCTTTTCTCCATGTCTGTTCTCCACGTGCTTCTCTTTTTGTTCCGGTTTTGTCACAGCCCTCGTTTTGTCATTACCTTGATTGTATTCACCTGCCCCTGGTCTAATTGTTCTAATGGTCTGGTTCTGATGGCCATGTGCACATTGTAGGTGCTTTCAGTGTTAAACAGGGGTCAGCATGGATACTCTGAGTGGTCATCGGCTGCACAGACCCATATACTACAAGCTGCAAAGAAATGTGTTCTGGCACTTTCCTGTGATAGCCGGCATAAACTTTGCACTACAGTAGCTCTTCTGGGCTAACCTTCGCTCTCTATTGGGCACTCGTGACCCTGCATGAGTTCCTTGGAGCACTTTTGAAAGGTTCTAACCACATATTAGGAATACCCCACTGGACTTGTCATTTTGGAGATGCTCTGTCATCTAGCCATCACAGTTTAGTTCTTTTCATAGTTGCTCAGATCCTTATGCTTGCCCAGTTTTATTTCTTCCAACACATCAGCACATTATTCAGTTATTCATTACCTGCCT
>JAOXYF010000001.1:22923134-22939209 GCA_028565775.1 Sternarchorhynchus goeldii | reverse complement strand
TACAGTATTTACTTGTGTGAATATTAGGTCTGTCTTCCAATTAGTTCCTCTGTTTTTTTTACTTTCAATTTCAGATTGGGTGTTTACTGATTCAGAGTGCCAGGGTTTTCTAATAGGAACTGTCTTAAGCAGATGGCATCCTGTACCTGCCAGGTGGTACCAAGTGTACTGGTGCTGAGAAGCAGGAAGATATTTGTCAAAGTAAACAGCTGTAGAGAGCTGGTCAGTGACCCATGGAAAGTCAGTGTACAGCTGATGTATCATCAGTGCATCTGGTGTAGGGCATTGACATGTTAGCTGACTATTCATTTCACTTGGTTGGGGCTGTTAGGTGCAACCGTCAAGGATCTCACCACCACACAGATCCATCAAAGAACCTGTTCTTGTCTGAGAGTCTCCCAGCCTTAATCCAAAAGATGAAACTTTCATTAGTAACAACACTACAGTGCAAAGAACTTCATCTAGAATTTTTGGGGTGTTTTTCGGGATGTCAGTAGTTATGACAATTTAATCTCTATAAAATAATCACTGGCATAGAATGTTAAGGTCCATGTGTAAGGAGCTATAAAAACATCTGATTTCTATTTAAACTGGGGAAGAAATATTAGGAAATGATACAATGTTATTATCGTCAAAACAGAGGAAAGCGTTTGTGGCACATGAAGTAATGTGACTACTGTACCGGATTTTGATAATTATTATAAATAGCTTCTCTCATGTGTTTGATTTCGGTACAAGTTTCTCTAAATTGGCCAGCAATTGTGTTTCCATAGTAGGATTTTTCTTAGATGAGACTTAATAAAGATGTACTAAAATAAATTTTCATGGATGATTTCAGCATCTTCACATGCCCTACTAGATACATAAATTACTGCTTATCATGAAAATGTAAGTAGAAATGTGCATTTTCACTTATTTTGATTGCATGCTTTTAATTTGTCTACTGTGTTGGTTCAAGCATGCCTTTTAAGGCCCATTTCCACAGTGTAATGTGATTTTTAGTGAAAAGTTGAATTTGAGGAATATGGTCCATTTGTGTGTTCAGTTGTCTGTCATAGTCTTAAAAAACCCAAGTATTTGTCTGTGAACGGTAGTGGATGGTAAATCCAGTGGATGTATGTTCTTCATGCCAGCTTGCAAATCACCACACCATCACAGGATGACTAGTGTTCCATTACAATGAAAACAGCATGGTTCCTGCATGGTTTCTGCCCAATTTAGGAGTAGTTAGGAGCTACATTTTTGAAACTGAAAAACAGTTTAATTGGTTTAATACTTTTGCTCTGAGACACTGAGCAACAGTAGCAAGAACTAGTAGAAAATAACTTTTTTCTTGCTCTAGACATTTTTGTAGGCTTCATTTATTAACATCCTAATTATATTCTAACCTGATTTTTTCCCCATAAATTATAGTGGACATCAGAGAGCGATTTATGCCAGTGTTTAATCAAGCATGGAAGACTATTCTGAGTGGTTGGGATCTGATAACTGTCAAGGGCAAATTATGATACCTGTCAACTTTTACAATGAGCAATGCATGTTTATAAATCAAGAGTTTATTGATATTCAGACTGAATTTACACTGTAATTAAATTTCGGTGTCATTAGTCAAGGCATTGCCATTACTATAATTAGAATATATAATCTCTCATTTGCCTTTCAGAGAGATAAGAAAAAAATGATCAAAATTGATATGGCAGAGGCCTATGAGCACATATCAGTTACGTGAGGTTCACTGCAACATGTAATGAGAGGGGTGGGTGGGTAGATTTTCATTCCACAATGATTACAAATTGAGGCTGATATTTAGATCCATTACCTCTGGTAACAAAAAATTAGGGTTGCACAATTGAGATTTCTAAATAATAACACCTCAATATTTGAGGAGGCTTCACCTTACAGAGCTTTGTGATCCACCATCATGTTAGTTGTCTCTGTTGATGTGGTTAATGTGGGTGTTATTGTTTCTGCATGCCAGCTGCTAACTTAAGATGCATATGCTCAATGTGATTGTTGTTATGACTAAGACAAAATACAAAATTTTGTATTTTTTCTTTTACTGATCACAACCTGTAATCCGTGTGTGGCTTCTTCAGAAATGGAAATGCTTGATTACCGATGGTAATAACCTCCCAGGATACAGCACCACACCATGAGACTGGATGTGAAGAAGTAAGCAAATTCTTAGGTAAATCGTTGCAAGGCAGGTCCTCCAGGCAAGAGGAGTCTGTTTCCATGTGCAGCACCAATATCTGACTAAGAACTGTTCAGATAAAAGGGGATTTGAAGTATTAACAATCCAAGTTCACACTAGTGCAGTTCATAATCAGTGTTTATAAGGTGTTCTTTTGATGACAGAACTGATTTATCATATTATGACTTGCATATGTTTATTGTGTTAGAATCATAGGACTTTTGCATGGTCCTAGATACTTTTTGTAAAAAGTTTTTTTTTTTTTTACTTTTTATAAAAACAAAAGCCTTTATAAAAAAAAGGACCTTTCAGATAAAAAAAAAAGTGCATAGATTTTGCTTCGTTTCATTTTTTTTGTCTTTCATCACTCCACTACAAGTTTGCTATTGGAGATCCTGAGACTACGAATCTTTCCCTAAGGGTCTGCTAGAGCAAACATAAACCTGACAAAAATATATGAGCATAATTTGTCGATGAAGGTTTCACCTTCCACTCGCCTGCTTGTGCGTAATTGTCACAGTGGAGCTGAATTTATCTTGTCACACCATGATGGACAGATCGGGGCGACTGGGCTGGCACCATCGATTTTGCGATTTGTAGCAGCATCATGTATGCTGGACTAGACATCATCGGTCCACCAGCACCTTCTCAGAAAGGTGCCTGGTTCATTTGCACAGCCTAAAGCAGCATGTACAAGGCGTGCGAGACGGGTGAAGAATTAGACGTTACAGAGAGAACCAGGTGTTTATTTGCTGCACACCTGCTGAACGAGCAAATTAAACCTCTGCAAACACATGACATTTGGGCACAAGATATGCAGTCCCAGTGATGGACTATAGTGAAAGCCAGAGCCAGCAGGCATCTTGCCTCATTCGGGTACTTCATCTTATGTCTCTGGCAGCCTGGTAGGTAGAATGTAATCTATTGCATTCAGCCTTATTGTTAGATACTGCATCAAAAGAATGAGAATGGCTTTTATGCCAGGTGTAATGTGGGATGCAACTGTAGCGCTGATCTGGGTTGCCTCGATTTGCCTAGTTGTAGCTGGCCATCTGAACATGGCACTTAATGTCTAATACAGCACTGTATAAACACAGAGGCCACTGTAAAGTAAGGAGCACCTCCAGATGCTCCTTACTCTGCATTCTGATAGGTCAGACACAGCCTGTTCATGAGTAGGAGTAGGTCAGCTACTTGGCAGGGAAAGAGAGAGCTGTTTCTGATGCTGGTAAATGAAGTCTGATGTGTGTACCCTTCTTGCCAGTGCTGCCATACACTTTCACTCAGTAATCAATCAAGCAGGTATAAGCCTCCCTTCCCCCACACCATCTATTTCCCCTATGCGTCATGCTCTTGTAGTCTTTTAGAAGGACTGACCAACCCCCCCCACCCCACATTAAAGAGTCTGGTTTTCACTTTCTCATATTGCCTTTCTCTGTGCTCCCTGTTTTTGCTCCGCTGCCTCTCCTCCTCTGTGGCTAGCACCCTCCCAGCTCTCCCACATCCTTTTATTTGACAACTCCCTGCAGTTAGCTGGGAGCAGATGGACCGTGCATGTTTGCCTGGCAGATAGACAGCTCCGACAGCTTCTCTATTCATCATTCCTTCACAGGTGTTCACACCAGAGACCTGACCATCACCACATCCGCATTCAACCAGACAAGACGGCTGGCCAAAGCGCTATATGCTGAGGTCAAAATGACCGTTGTCTCTCTCTCCTACTGTCATTTGCGCCTGCCATGTCTGTGTTTACTGTACATATCCTACGTTCTCAAATATTTTGAGTGATAGGTAAAAAAAGACAAATATCAGCAAGATTTTTGCATAGTAACTGCAGAGTAACTCTTAATCAGTTCAGAGAAGGCATTCAAACAGCTTAATGCTGCTTCAGTCTAGTGTGCTTAGATGGTCTGGAGGCTTTGTTAGAGAAGAACAGTGTATAGTCACTTAATGGGGTCTCATGTAGGCAGTCAGCATGCTCAGCTTAGCTGTTGGCAAGGACAACAGTCATTTCAGAAAGACCTTTTTGTTTCATCCTTACTTTATATGCACACTGCATAGCAACTAAATACTGTGAGCAGCAGTAGTACAGTAATGCCTCTTCCTTCATTAAGCATTCGTTGCAGCTGTGACTAATTAATATAGAAAGTGTTCAGTGAAGATAATTTATCTAAATAGAAAGGATATTCTGTTTCTGAAAACCTTCTCCCCCCCCGCCCTTTTGATTATGGTTTAAACCGTTTATTCCTCCAGCTGGTGTAGAATGGCATATTACATTTCCGTCCACTTCAACCTTCGGTCAGAATGCCAAACACCTAACAGCTTCCTTCTTACTTGTGAAGATGAAAATGCACTAAGAGCTGAGTCTGAAGGGACAGTTTATTTTGATGAGGAAGTTCACGCAAAATCACACCCCCCATACCTGTCCAACTGGATTTGTATCAATATATGCAGCTTCAAGATTATTCCCACCACCGATGACTGGTAAATTATGATAAGCAAATTAATTAATCCCCCCACATGTAGCATAATTGATTTTTTTAATGTTAGTTATCGAAACAGGTGCAATAAACAATGGTCAGTTTTTCCATCATGGTTCCATCCACTCTCTCCTTTGTTGTTTGGAACTGAGGGTTGCTGGAGGCAGAGTGAACCGCTCCAGTTGTTGATTGGTTTAAAATCTGGAAATTGTATTAGTTTTAAGAAATTGAGTTAGCTTTAAGTGATTGATGTAAAACTGCCTGAGGTACATAGAAATCATGTAGTAAGTAATAAAAGGGGTCAAACATGAAATAAGAATAATTCCCCAATAAACTTTTTAATTGTTCAAGGTGACCAAACGAGCAGTGTGTGTAAACTTTAATTAGAAGAAGGAAAATTTCATTAAAAAAATAATTTCTTCATTATTAGGCCATAATAAAAGAGCAAACAAATTTATTTCATGTAAAAGTATAAATGACTAAGAGTAATTTTCACAAATATTGTAATACAGATCACTGTCAAATGGTATAGCATCTGTATCACAGTGAATATTCTCTTAATTGATCTTAACATTATGGTGCTTTTGTGAAACAAAATTGTCAAGTTCACAAAACATCCAATAAACATTGAACAATACACCTGTACAGATTAACACAAATAAAGAATTCTAAGAGTTATATCAACCTAAATGTTTATCCATGCAGTGACGGATGCACCCTGTGATTACGTACACAATCTCACCGATTGCTCCCATCAAAGTTTTACAAAAAAATGCACTTTGTAATTTTCAAAACATAGGACATAGTCCTTTTCAAAACATTGTCCTAGTAAATTGTTTATACATCTGTTGATGATGTCAGGGTCATCTGAAATTACTTTACTTTGTTCCAACCATATGTCACTCCAGTTCTGAACTGCACACGATAACTCATGCTACCACAATGCTAACTGTGACGGCTTTAGCTTTAGCATGGGCCAGCCTGTCAGCACTTTAACTCCTTGGTCTGTGGGGAAAAAACCACTGCCACATGGTTTCAGCACCCTTTTTTGTCAACAACAGCATAATTTAATATAGTCACATTCTTCATCTGTGGCTTGGCAGGTTGACGGGATGGAACGTTACTGAGGCGTCCACGGATTTTGCCAGCACTAATCCTTTGGCTCATTTGTTTTAAGTTTTCAGATGTTTTTTTTTTTTTCTTGCAGCATATTAAGCCTTTGATTTGCATTAAATTCTTCAAAATGTACATCTGCCAAATAAATGAATGATGACTTCTTAAACAAATTAATCAAATAGTTTGTCATATATATTTGTCACGGTGACCGCCCAGGCCACCTCCCCTGTCTCGTTTCTGTGTGGGTGTGTCTGTATGGAGGTGTGTTCCTGTGTCGTCTGAACGAGGGTGTGCCTGTGTGTACGTTGGTGTGATGTGGGCGGAGTGCGTGTTGTAGATCTCGTGAATGTACGTTATTGTTACTCGTTTCACCTGTGTCTCGTTAGGGTGAGTGTGTGTATAAGCGTGTGCATGTCACGGTGTGTTTGTCGGTCTTTGTCCATATACTGTCGAAGTAATGTTGCAATGTCGTTATGAGATGTCGCCTTCGGGGAAGCGTTTGTTATTATTGTTTGTGCATTAAACGAATCCGAAAATAAACGTTTTTTTATTTAAACGCACGTAGAGTCCTGTCAGCGTTTTACAGCTCTCCGGGACTCACATCGTGACAGAACGACCGACCGAATCTGAAGAATGCCGAGAGGCAAGCACGGGGAAAAAGGGGCGCAAGAGAAGAAGTGGGGCAGGGTCCCCTCACTACCCGGTGGCTTCTCTTCACCCAGTTGCTTCCCCTCGGGTATACGGATCAGCTGACGATGAGTTCCCTTCCCCCTGGACACAGGATGTAGGGGACCTGATTCGGTCCGAGCACCCCTTGGAGGTGCTGACCCACCAGCGCCGCTCAGAGGAGGCGGCGATGCTGGCAGGGATACGTTTCCCATCAGGGGAGAACTCTCTTTCCGAAACCCCTGAGGAGGAAGGAGGCTGGATCAGTGTGGATCGTGGTGGCTACTCCAGAGAAGCTCTTCGGAGCTGTGCGCTCAAGGGGTCCAAGGTCGGTACTGCTGGGAGGCGCGAGTATCTGGGGGCCTGAGGAAGACATGTCCGAGGAGTCTCCAGAGGAGGGGATGGAGACGGAGGAGGAAGGAATGGAGCTCCCTCCCCAGCCGAAGAAGACCAATTGCAAATGGACTCCGAGGGTTAGTAGGACTCAGGAGGCAAGAGAGGGGGAGATCCTCCTTGAAAAGGTTGGGGCCCATAAAGAAGCAGCCTGGATCTCCACCCGCCTGAGCCCAAGCCCCGGAAGAGGCCGCCAGCGAGCATTCCCAGGCCGCCAGCGAGCACGCCCATGCCTCCAGCCAGAGAGACCCAAGGAACTGCGGGGACTTCTCCGCTTCCGGCCCCGGTGCCGCAGCTGCTAGGCTTTGGGGTCTGGTCCGAGGCCCATGGGGGGAGCCGGGGGCCCCCTGCTCCAAGTCCCACTCGCCATTCCTGTGACCATTAAAATTTCTGTTTGTACATGTCCCTGTCTTGCTGTTTTTTTCTGTGCCTGTCCCTGTACCTGTGTCTGTTCCCATGACGTTGTTTGCACCTGTTTTTGTTCCCCCAGTGTCGTCCCTGACCCCTGAGAGAGTGGCTTGAGGGCGAGACACCATGGACTGGCCCTGCAGCGGGGGGAGGCTGCTCCTGGGGACGTGCTGGCGGTTGTGGTGCCCGCCCTCTGGTCCTGAGCCAGTGGTAGGGGCTGGAGGGCGGTTCGCGGGCATTGGGTGCTGGGCGCCCCCCCTTGTGGTGGGACTATGTCACGGTGGCCGCCCAGGCCACCTCCCCTGTCTCGTTTCTGTGTGGGTGTGTCTGTGTGGAGTTGTGTTCCTGTGTCGTATGAACGAGGGTGTGCCTGTGTGTACGTTGGTGGGCAGAGTGCGTGTTATAGGTCTCGTGAATGTTCTTTAGTGTTACTCATTTCGCCTGTGTCTCGTTAGGGTGAGTGTGTGTGTGTGTGTGTGTGTGTGTGTGTGTGTATATAAGCGTGTGCATGTCACAGTGTTTTTGTCGGTCTTTGTCCATATACTGTCAAAGTATTGTTGCAATGTCGTTATGAGATGTCGCCTTCCGGGAAATGTTTGTTATTATTGTTTGTGCATTAAACGAAACCAAAAGTAAACGTTTTTTAATTTAAACGCAATTTTTTACAGCTCTCCGGGACTCGCATCGTGACAAAGACCGACCGAATCTGAAGAATGCCGAGAGGCAAGCACGGGGGAAAAAGGGGCGCAAGAGAACACATCGTGACAATATTCTTAGACCATACACGTAGTTGTAATTGATTCATGAAAGGGGCCAATTGTAGGTCAGTTGAATCCTCTCTAAGTGCTGCATGAAATCATGTGTTTTGGTTTTCTTATTAATGTCAACCAACAGCAAGGTTAAACAAATCAGTGGAGATCACATACACCACTATCATACCACGACTCACAATGTGGGATCCAAGTGCAAGTTTAATAGTGATCGTAAGTTTGGTGCAAACAAACAGATGGAATACAATGGACTCATCCAAAAAAAAACTTAATAACAAAATGGAAACACAGTCAGTCTAAGAGATACGACAAACACAAAGAACAGGAATGGCAAAGAAATAAAAGAAAACTAACAAGACCTTGAACAAAGGGATGGGCCCTGTGCCAAATAACAAATGAAAGAAAGCTTACATAACAGATTAGATCTACATGAGGCTTCTAAGCCATCAGATGCATGTGGTTGAGATCAGTACAGACAGCTTTACTGACATAAGGGTTGGTCCCAATTATAACTATAATACAAACAAATATCCACACCAAAATAGAAAAAAATACAATAATACAGGAAATTTCCGGAAGACAAACGTAAACAGTCCAATGTTATTACTGATATGTCCAATCATGAGAAACGGAACATTGGGTCAAAAAATGCAAGTTACAGGCAGGGTTCTTAACATGATAAAGTCTAGCTGGAACCAACACTTCAGATACACAGTAACCATGGCAATACATAAAATTATGTAATAAATGTTCTTATTAAATACAGTTAATTAAATATAAAGGGGTGATGTTAATCAGTACTGTGGAGATGACATTTCTCGGGGAAATCCAGAACATTCTGGGAATTAGAGTTCTGCGAAGCCAGGACAGATTGGAGTGTGGCAGTCTAACCTCAAATCAAAGCAATTTTCCTTTTTAAAATGTCTTCATTCATTTTCATGAACATTGGCATGCCAGTAACGCACCAGTCAAACAGTATCACATTAACATCCCGTGCAAAAGATTTTTAAGTCATTTAGGGATTTTTTATTGAGTAACACAAATAGTTATGGATTTTAAAACCATATGCTTTTCTTACTTTCTTTTGTTATACAAGCTAACATTTATCCAGTTGAGTTTAACCCAAATGTAACAGCACACCTTGCTATTTTATGTCCCAATGAAAATCTTGGTCAGCACATTAGATTGGGGTGAAACTCCTCAGAGAGGTAGTCTTCAAAAGCTCCCTGACATAAATCTTTCATAAAGCTTTTTTCTTGAATCAGTAATATTACTTTCATCTTATCATCAATGGACTGCCATGTAGGTCTAAAAAAACAAATAAAAAGTTTTTGTTAGATTTAAAAGACAAAATCAACAATTGTGTGTTTTCCTGAGCTGTAGCATCTGTACCATCTTGGCGAGTGTTTGTTTTCATGGCTCTCTGTCGATGAGATAGCTTCAGCTAAGGCTGGGTGTATTCCATATTCCCCTGACAGCTCCACTTCATCTTTGGCCTGGTAAGTGGGCCAAGGCTTTGTTTTTGAGCTTGAAGCATCACTTTGCGTCTTGCAAAATGCACAGTGTACTAGCAGTTAGCAAGCCATCTTAAAACAGAAACACATTTCTGGAATGTGGAAAAGTTATTGAAGGATGTGACAGAGATAATAATTTTCACAGGTTTTATTCAGTTTTCTTTTCCAGTTAACTAATTTTATATTTATTTCAACAACTTATTACATACAAATGTATTATAGACAATTAGCCCAACCAATATATTCTCACTGCTTGTTATATAAAATTAAATAAAGAAAATTAAGGATTAAAATATTTTTTATATAGTTTCTATGCAGATTTGGTAATTATCTAAGATTTTATTAGTAGAAGAGATTTATAACATTGGTAATGGGTCAGATTATCCAAACTATACCATTCTTAAGTGGTTATATAACCATGTGGCAAATAGCTGAATAAATGCTCACTGATTGAACAGTTTCATTTTCAGGACTTGTACAGCAGCAGAAAACACGCCCACACTACCAGACAACTGGCTGGATGCTGGGGCTATAAATAACAGCTCAAAGGTTTGGATGGGTGCTCCGAGGACTGTGGGCATGATAGAAGATGCTGTAAAATGTGGTGGTCTCAGTGTGCAGACAATCCAAGGCAGCATTGTGACACGATGGATTTGGTGTGATTTATCCTTCCTGTGGTTTTCAGAGATCAGATCCTGCACCAGGAAAAGAGATGCTCTAATGCTCTGTGACTAGTCAAAATGATGTCCACCACACTTAAAACAATTATGTCCACCACACTTCTTTCAAAACAAGATGAGAAATTAACAAAAGAATTCATGAAAGTGTGCTCAGAAATAAGCATGGTTTCTATTATATAATATAAAAAATAATATAATTATAACTTACAAATCAGAGGATACACAGAGGAAATAAATTAAGCTTGTTTCTGATTCAGGTGGCTTGCCTTAATGATGATGATGATTGTTCATTATCATCATTATTGTTTCTTAAATATCTCAGGGTTTTTGGTTTCACAAAGTGAAAAGTTCATCTTAACTTGGCCTGGTGGCTGGCAGGTTTACATCAACTAATCCTGAGTTTCATTTCCTCTTTAGCTGAAGCCTCCAGACTGAAGGAAGTGCAGACATGACAAGACCTTTTCCTGAAGATGATATTGATGCACAAATACTCTGCAGAAGATGGTGAATTGATTCTGCTGGGATGTTTCATCACTCCCTGGTGATTATGTGTGTGTGTGTGTGTGTGTGTGTTACTATTTTTCTGCACTGTCAGTCATTTATGTGAACAATATTCTCATCCTTCATTTGATTCATATGATACTTCATGGATTAATACAAATTATTTTTGTTGCACTGTTGGCCAACAGAAATGTTCTTTATAGCATATTGGTGATGCTGAACATATTTCAAAGCAATCGCCTGTTGAGCTGTTAGTAATGTTTCTCTTGCACTAAAACATTTACTTTAGACTTTTGGTGTTTGTAAGTCACAGACCCACAAGATTATTTTTAAGTCTAGAAACACTAATCAGTTCATTTTTTATATTTTTGCTGTGACTGGCTGCATAGATGACATTCCTATTCTTAACACTCCAGTAAATGACAGATTATGCAAACAGGAAGTCTTTCCACAGCAGTAATGTGCAGGTAAATGCACATGAACGTAGTTTTAATCTCAGTAGTATTAAAATTCATATACCATGCTCAGTATGCACAAGGTAATCAAGGGTAAAATTTCACAAATAAACAAACTATAGATACTTTAAAATAGAAAAAATCAAAATACGTATTAGTTGAAAGAAATCACAACTCAGGAGATGGTGAACGAGAAAGAGGATCTTGGGAGTTAAACTAAGGGACTGAGCACAGGGACTCAGTGGAGCTGGTAGAGGACAGAAAGCATGGAGAGATACAAGCATGGAGAGATACAAACATAGAGAGATACAAGACTCCTGATCTGGCAGGATACCTGACAGTGTGAGTTACTGGGACTGTTGACAGGCCACTGGCGTGAGCAAAGGCTCAGAGGGCACAGTAAGGAATCCCAGGATGCCTTGCGTCTCCCTGCAGCCAGTAATTTTGGGGGAAAAAAAGTTTAATCTGTTGCTTGTTGAAAGTGTTTGTGTCTAATTTTATTTACTTAGTCATTTCTATTTGGTTAAATTTCAGTGCTGTTACCTTCAAGTGTGTCTGTCTTGTAATTACCCTCCCATTTGTATTTTCTGTGTGTGAGCCTTCAGTATAGAGCGCTCGAACAAAAATAATTTCTCTTCTTCTGCACCAGTGCTTTGACATATACTCATATTTTGCATACATATTGATAAATATTTCTAACTCCACACGTGAATTTTTTTGTTCTTGTTGTGATTACCATATATGAATGAACTTATTTAGTTTCTTCGCAATAAATGCTATGTTTATTGTACGAATGTAAACGCTGAAATATTGAATTTCTGGAAAATAGCAGCTAAAGAGAGATAGCAAGGCCCTGTCCTTTGGTAACTTGTATCACAGATTCTTTGGTTCCAAACCAGCAAGTGTACGCACCAGAGCGGTACTGATTTTGCTGGCTGAGACTCAATCATTTTACAGTGGAAAATGTACCGTTTCAGGATGTGGGCTGCAAAACTGACACTACGTCAGTGGAAAAGTGCTATAAGGGGCATAAAACAGAGCATTCTGGGATTTCATGTTACACTCTTAAAAATCCAAATTTACATGACTGTGACTGTCTTTCAAGTAAAACTGAAATCATATGAGAACATGTCTTTATGACAATCATATTTTCATTAAAATATTGTGGCCAACCGTGCTGAATTGTGGTTTGTTCATGTTTTTAGCGTTGTAAAATAAATTTTCACTTATTGTAGTTTGCATAAGCAAAGGTAAAATTAATTAATTGAATCCCTCATAAAGTGTAAAAATACCGCCTCACACACAATCATCCAGTTAATGGTGATCTGGATGTTGCCCATGACATCTGAATTTAAACTTGTTATGTTAATGCTTTGCAGTAAATTGTTGATTTGTTGGGCATAAGTATTTAAATTGTGCTTAAGAAGATGTAATTACAAGATGTAATTAAAGACTCAATGAGGGTACAACCCAGAGTGCTGAGACTCCACTTTTAGCCAAGTGTTCTCTTTGATCTCATATTGAACTCTGCTCTGTCATCTTTGAGCAATTTTGTAACGGTTTTCGCAAAAATGGAGATTGCTATGTAAGGAATAGATTGGTTTTGCCTGAAATAAATCCTCTTTTACATGCAGCAGACCTTGGCCCATGCTAAGGGCAATGGATTCCGTTCATCTATGCCATACCTAATTTTCCCAGCAGGCTGCATGTCAGTTCACTAAGAATGTATGGGTTGGAGAGCTACATCAACTAATGTGTCCCAAGTGCTTTTGGAATACATTAAAAATTTATGTTGGTGTACTTAAGATGCAATGCATTCATTCACAGCAGACATTAAAATCCATTCATATTCACCATTTATGCACCTAAAAAAGAGGGAAAAAACAAATGTAAACCGAACACAGACAACACTAGCAATAATAATAATAATATAATTTTGCAGTGCAAATATTGCAAAGCAATATTTTAATAAAGTTTTAAAACAAAGGGAGGAATTAGCAAGGGCAGAAAGGGTTAGCCAATGCAGGCTAACATGAAGAACTGAATTTTAGTACCTGTGGGTTTTAAATGTCCTGGGAAAGATTGACAACAGGTGCAAGTTATGAGAGGTGATCAATATGCCAGGGAATGGGAGCAGTGGCCTGTGGGAGACGTGTGTCGTGAACTGCTCAGGTCTGAGCTGAAGAAATGTATTACAGGGCTGGTAAGGAATTAAACATGTAGTCTGAATAGAGCTTTCAATAGAGTCTTACTGGCCTTGTGGGTTCCTGGGTACATAACGGAACATGCTGTAACCAAAGAAAACTCAGAAACCACGGTAAGTCCAGAAAAAGATTTTTTTTAAATCAATAATAGGTATATATCAGAGTGGGACAAACATTCTTGGCAGGTTGTAAGTTCTTGTAGGTCACAGGCCCATCCTTAAAGCCCAGCTAATACAGGCTTCGCCATTTCCATGTAATGACCAACTCTGTTCTGTCAAGCGCAGTAGATATAGTATCAGTAATAACACTAATCAGTTAAAATATATTCTCAAATAATTAGGAGATGAATTAGGTATGTCATGCAACTACTGAATGTATTGCCCACAAAATTAGGTATATAAGATCTATCTAATCACACTGGAACAAACTGTGATGAAAAAAACATGTCTGTTATAATATAAATGTTATAATGTGTGACTGTTATTTCCTGCATTTTCCCCAATTCTGTTCACATTCAAGCAGGTTAATAAAGGATTTGTTCTTCTTCAGTAAACATTATTAAAGTTTACTGCAATGTTTCTGAGGTAACCAATGTAGCATAAATATATGATACAGCAGTCTTGAATGTTTTAGCTACTGTGCTTTTTTACATGTATATTTAAAATTTACATGTATATATTTACATGTATATTTAAAATTTACATGTACATATTTACATGTATATTTAAAATTTACATGTATATATTTACATGTATATTTAAAATCTACATGTAT
This sequence comes from Sternarchorhynchus goeldii, assembly GCA_028565775.1. NCBI lineage: Eukaryota > Metazoa > Chordata > Actinopteri > Gymnotiformes > Apteronotidae > Sternarchorhynchus > Sternarchorhynchus goeldii. The sequence goes on along the minus strand of JAOXYF010000001.1, from coordinate 22,925,054 downwards.
ATATTTACATGTATATTTCCTATACATTTTTGCTTTTCTTTAATATATGTTTGTTACCAGACAGTTGCAAGAGCATTTCACCACAAGCTGTGTATATGATAAGTAAATCTATGTGACAAGTACAACTGGATTGGATGTGATCTCAAAAAAGCTTCATAATATGCATGACATTTTGTATAGCAGAACAGACTGAAATACCCATCATCAACCAATGCAGAGGAGTGGTTAGCAGCTGCAGAGTGCATTGCACTGAGAACATGTCTCCAAAGCAGCCTCTGTTACTTACAACTGGTTACACGCTTTCTCCATAATTGACTCAAGACCACAGAGCCTTTGTTTACAAAGACTTGATCACAGGTGAGCCGGGACTTATGTTGCATCTGTGAGGCCGACATGTAGAAATCCAGTTAATTATAAAGCATTCACAAGCTTTTTCTCATGACTGTGTGATGTCCATCATGTCTTTGGGAAGGTTATGGGTTATGGGAAGCATAGTGCAGACCTTTAAATTAGACTATTTAACTATTTCACTTAAAGTGAAAATAAACTCAAAATTTAAACATTTAAATACTTTTAGGCACAAGTTTGATCGTGTATTCTAGTAATACAGGACTTACGGTGGAGAAAACACCTATCTGTCACGATACTTTGTCATCAATCGCTACTTTGTGATTGATCACTACTTTTATATGTACATTCACTTTCCTTGCTTAGCCTAAAGCCAGTCTGTATGATGACTAATGTTGATGTACTCCCTCCCTCGGTCTTTCCTGCTTAACTTGCTACTCACAGTGCCCTATATCCACCCCAGTAGTCACGCCATCCACTCCCTACAGTGCTTTTCTCAGAAACACAGCAAGATCAGGGACTGGATCAGATCAAGGGGTGGGTGTAGTCTTTAAGAATTCTGCTTAGCATGAATTAGTTCTGCTTGAAAGGAGAAAAGGAGACCGTCTACAGTAGTGCATGGTGTGTTAAAAAGTGCTAAAATGGATGACTTCTCACTAGTAGCTAGTCCTAGAATAATGAAGTGGTAAAATGCTCAGAAAACCGCTGTAGAGATGCTCTTGGCTGTCTGCTGATCAGTTCTGCTGTGCTCAGTGGGCATTAAAATGGTAGGGCTTTCACTACTGTAACAAGGCCCCTTGATGAAAGCCTGCCAGTCTTTATAGAGCTTTCATTATAATTTTGGATGTCCTGTACTGAAACACCTCATAGTGGCACAATCAAAGTGACCAGTAGCACTCCTTGCTTTTCAAGAGAGCTGGCCTTGGTCCTCTCTATCACCTTTATCTTCTCGTTTACATTCATTTTCCTGGCAAACGCGTTTGACTGGGTTAATTCGTGAGTTCTCTCTGACTAACTGCGAATTCATCACCTCATGGGTCTCCATTATGCACATTCTGTCCCATAACTGAGAAATTGTTGGCAAGCGTCATACTGACGCTGAAACATTAGCTGCTGTTTAAGAAGGAAAGTTGCCAGGCTCTGATTTTGACTTATTTTCTTTTTCTTCATGAATCTAAAAGACTTTCCAAATCCCACTTGTGCTCTTCAAACTTGTCACATTTCACTGTTTGGCTGAGTGATTAACTGAGAAGTAAACGCATGAATTAACACTCGCTAGCCATGAGGTCGTGTTTTGTCCGGAGAATGAGTCAGCATGAATTTTCTAAGCCATTTGAAAGCATAAAGCACAGAACTGCTTTTCCTGTCTGATCTGACATACTTTTCTCTCACAGAAATGAGACAAACAGTCCCCATGGAACAACCTTAAAAGTCTGCATAGCATATTTTGGACATACTGCATATAACGAAATACACTATATTGCCAAAAGTATTTGCTCACCCATCCAAATGACTGTGCATCAGTGCACAAAGCAAGGTCCATAAAGACATGGATGGCAGAGTCTGGTGTGG
>JAOXYF010000001.1:22911479-22923034 GCA_028565775.1 Sternarchorhynchus goeldii | reverse complement strand
GGATTAGGAATGGGATGTTACTTAAGCTCATATGTGAGTCAAGGAAGGTGAGCGAATACTTTTGGCAATATAGTGTAGATCATGCCTAATGTTGCACTGGGGCATACTGCAACAGGTTTGGCCAGTGTTTTCACACAGTAAAAGGAAATAGATATGCAGAGACTTGTAAATCTGAATTTATTTGGATTGAAAATCCTGAATTAACTGTTTATATGCACTCAAACTTAAATGCAGCAATCTGATGATAGGAACTGTTAATATCTACAATGAGTGTCATCAGAACTAAAATTTCTGTGCAGGTGAGGAGCTTAATTTAAAGTTAAAATGATCAAAACAACATAAGAAAGTTAATATCATAAAATGTTCTCGCACAGTAATGTTCTTATTTCCACGTTATATGGGTGGCTTTCTTATGGTTTTAACATGTCTTAAAATCCAACCAAATGTAATTTGTCACACAAGTAAAAAATTATAAGGTGATAATTATGTAATGTTGAATTCCCAGATCCCTCCAGTCATTGTTTTAAGCCATTTAGTAACTGTTCAACTATTTTCAAATGTTAGAACTGATCCTTGAACACAGTAAACTCTCATTATATTGTTTTAATGCACAGCATGACTGAAAGCAGAAGAGATGCAAACAGTTTGATTGGGGAAACAACTGCATTCAAGCATTTCCAAATGAGTAATGATTAATATTCTCCTTTTTAACTGGGCGTTGAAGTACACCAGTTATTTTGACTGAACAAAATTGGATCAATCTTAATCGGATTATTCCTATTTACGTGTTAATTTGAAGGTTTTTAATCAGATCATTAATGGAGTACGAGGCTACATATCAGTGTAGACAGGCTAAAAAATCCTGTTGGCTCCAAAAGCAGATTAAATACGTGGACCATGAAAGGTGATTCTCTGTGTTTATTTAGTCAAATGCATTAAAAAAATGGATTATTGGCATACAGTTCTAGAGGTAATGAAAAGAATTAAAGTGCATGGCATACCTCCTCAGTGATGCAGAGAATTATGTATTTATTTAAAAAAAACATAGTCATACTGTTGATTTATATATTCAAAAGCCTTGTAGTGTGATCCTCTTTGTCTGTGTTTATCGTGGAAGCTTATCCTTGCTTAGAGACTCTCTTTCCCCCTGTTTTTTTCAGCTTCACGTCTAACTTTCAGCCTACAGAATTCTTCCTACTGTTTATTGTGTAGTATACATTATGGTAAACTTGACAAATAAAATTCCATTTTTATATAAAACCATTCTTTCACTGTGTTTCATTTTCATTTAAGGTACGCAGATCTAACAATGTTAAACTCAAATTTTATTTTTTATTACAAAGAATAGAAGAGTTAGACATTAAAGAACAATATTGATAGCCTGCCACTCTGATTGGATAAAGTAATATTCTAAAGTAATATTCTAAAGTAATATTCTAAATGACAATATTCTAAAGTAATATTCTTCTCCTTTGCTGCTCTATTTATAGCCGCATTCAAGTGCTGAAAGTAATGTCTCTTCTCTTTCATCTTAGCATATATTTCTCCACCACTATCTCTCTCTTTCGCCTGTCTTTTCCTCTTTTTGTCTGTCTCCTTGTCTTTGCAATAGCCATTTACATCAATTCTGCTGATGATCAGGGTCAGCGTGATCACCAATCTAATGCAGTTATCAGTCCTACATGAGAACATGTTTCAAATCCTCTTGTTAGGCTTCCCATATGACCCTATTCCCCTTTTTTTAGTAGCTGTGATAAATCCATGAATTGTGCCCTATAGGGGCCTACATCAAAGTGGAGGCAGTCAATCAGGAGGGGATTATGGGTGCGATACAGCAGGAGAAGCTTGCACACAGCAGTGGCAGGGGGTAGGTTCTCCTGTATGCAAGCCCTGAATATGTAAGCCATGGTTTACTGTTTTTGGAATTATTTACTGAATTGCACCATCCATTCCTTTTCTGTTTACAAATGGAGAGGGGAGGGGGGAGGGGGTGGACTTTTCTCATGCACACTTTGAATGACAGTCAAGTCAATATTGTGAACTGATAGTTGTTTTATGAACTTGTACTGAAATGATTCGAATTAATATTATAGATATGGATTAGAATTGTGTATACAAACTACGATAATGTATGTCTGGTGTAAAATGTGGAAGACAAGGAAAGAAGGAAACTCAAGTCTCCAACTGGGTTTAATAAAAGGGTGTAATAAAAGTAATAAAATGAAACTAAACATAAAAGTGTGCTCACAACAACTAAAGAAAGCCAATGTACTTTCACTGACCAACAATCGGTTGCAGTTACACAAACAGCTTATAAAGGAAACAACATAGTAACATACTGGCACAGGTGATGCAGTAACTGAGTGGGGTGTGGCTTAGAACCAAAACTTAGAACATGTACAACAGAACAGAAAGACCATGTAGATATGAGGCTGCCTGAAAAGAGAAGTTCTCACAGTTGCTTTTCCTCAGCATTTATCCTTGCTCAAAACCAAATCTTCTTGGATCAAGGTGTATTCTTTAACATATGTCAGCTTTCCACTGTGTGGACCAAGTGGTAGTTAAGTGTATCGCTTTATTTGAAATGTTAAATTAGGGCTGACATGGCCTGAGAACACAGCCTGACAACAATGTTTAATGGCTATTGCTGTGACTATCTTTCAGCTATCGCCCATCATGTCACCCAGATACTCTTAAGTTATGCTTTTCCAAGCAGGTTATTTTAGTCTGACAGTTTGCTACAACTTTCATACCTTGAATCATATTTTTCAATCGGAGTGACAAGTTTGGATGTGATGAATGAAAGACAGCTCCAGTACAAAATGGCTTGTATGCTTTGGGAGAACATCCTGTGTAAAGACTAGGCAAAATACACTATATTGCCAAAAGTATTCGCTCATCCATCCAAATGACTGTGCACCAGTGTACAAAGCAAGGTCCGTAAAGACATGGATGGCAGAGTCAGGTGTAGATGAACTTGACTCCTGACCTCAGCCCGATAGAACACCTTTGGGATGAATTAGAGCAGAGACTGAGAGCCAGGCCTTCTTGTCCAACATCAGTACGTGACCTCACAAATGTGCTTCTGGAAGAATGGTCAAAAATCCCCATAAACACACTCCTAAACCTTGTGGACAGCCTTTACAGAAGAGTTGAAACTGTTCTAGCTGCAAAGGGTGGACCAACGTCATATTGAACTCTATGGATTAGGAATGGGATGTCACTTAAGCTCATATGTGAGTCAAGGAAGGTGAGTGAATACTTTTGGCAATATAGTGTAACTGGTTTGATACAAACAAGGAGATCCAATTCAGCAATGAAGTTTTCTGTCATTGTTCTGTTCATGCCATTGTTCTACAGCCAATGAGATGGCAGAGAAATTACCATCCATTCTTTTGTGAGCAGCACACACCAAGTCAGTGTCATCCATTTAAAGAACATCAATGACAAGTGCAAGGGTGTCACCTTAACAGTAAGCTCAACCACACACGATATATGTTTATACTCAAATTTTCTAAGTGCACATATTGGCCCAGGACATCACAATCTATTTAGATAACCCCACCCCAAATTCTGTCAAAGATCGAATTAACCAGTAGATTTCATAGATATTTAATTTTTAGAGCATCTATTAAAAAAAAATCCCAGTTATTTATTGAAATGCAGCATCTTCCATTTGTGGTTTCAGTTTTGTCTGCCTACATCATGAGAGGAGACAGGATACCATCACATAGCTGCTTTATTGAGGTTATGTCCAAGAGTCACGTAATCACTGTGGAGTCTCCTTTTCTCTTATCCCTCCTACCCATAAATGTTGTTCCCTTTTCCCTATGAGTAAATGCTGGCACGTCTGATATCCACTATTCTCTGGTTTGTTTGTCTTTGTAGCTGTTATATATCCCTGTGGAGAAATTACTTTTGTTGTTAGCAACATTAAGTACCTTGAAAAGCACTTAGATATTATTCTATCATTATTATTGTTGTTAACAGGGCTTGCTATATGCTCCATTCATCTGCTACCCATCAGGTATGTTGAACCATCATCTCACCTGAACTTTGCATTTCACTATTATGTGTCAGTTTTTTTCCATTTACCTGTAAAATGGGGTAATCTAAAAATGAGGTAACTGGCTTCTCTATCTGGTATGATCCATTCTAATCTGTCTATGCAGGATGCAATGATGCAACTTCCATGAGTGATGTTTGATCCATTGTCATTACTGCTTTGTGTGAATTCAATCACATTAGCTTCAAATTGTATAAGAATATAACTGTAGTTTGGGGGAAAAGCCACACTTGGAACTCCTCTCTGTTAGCTAATATAATGTACACCATGAACATTCTCTCCTTTCAATTGCTCTCTTTTCTCTGCAATTTAATTAATCTACTTGTTACAACCTAATTTCAGTTTGCTTTATATGATTATAAGAATAACATGAATCTGATTCTGAATAAGCTCTAGCTTTTCTGGCTATTTGGGACTACCTCACCATCAGTGGAATGTGTTCTGTTCATTTTCAGTGTGCTAACAATATTTCTTAATCCATCCAAAGTCAATTACTAGATCAATACCTAGTTTTCCCACTGGAAAAACTGCCTACCATGAAAATGTTATGCTAGTGTTAAGCCTCTCAATGCTAATATCTTCTCCCTCCATCCTCTCAATCTATTTCACTTGCTGGCTCAGTTGGGTGTATGGAGTGTGATAGATACCCCAGTTCCCAAGAGACATCAGGAAGTCATATCACACCCCATCATCAATCATAACATACTTTCTCATTTCATTCCATGTCATCAGATTTCTGAACTTTCTCACCACTTTCTCATTTAGTCTTATTTATTAATAATATTTAAACCTGGACTAAAGTTCAATTCAATCCAGCAGGTTCAACCAAATGTAATTTGCCACACTGTCACCCTCCCGGCCAAAACATGAACACCTGGGAGCTCTAACCACATCCAGTGGGCTGACTCACCTGATTATTAATTGCTCACACCTGTTCCCCATCTAGCTAGCCTTATATAGATAGATGCTTCCCAATTCCTCTTTGCGAAGTATTGTTATATTTACCGAGTCCGTCATACTTACCGAGTGTTTTCCTGATTGCGACCTGGTTCCCAACCTACTTTGTCTCTTGGACTCTGCCTCTGTCTAGCCTTGTCTGTTTTGTCTGCCCAGGAGGAGGCTTAGGACCTCTTAGACTGTGACATCGACAACAACCCTGCCTGCCCCTCTGGATTACTCTGCAAGTGACTTCCTGGTTACTGACTCAGACTATCCACCTCTGAATGGCCCTAATAATAATAATTATTATTATTTTACGTCTGCCTGAATACCTGAGCCTAACAGACTACTTCTCCTTTATGCAGAGGCCTTTATGCACAGTTATTCCCATTCCCAGAGCAGGTGGTGGGAACATTTCTAATGAGCAAGCCTGACAAGTTTGACGGAAAACCTGAGGATTGTAAGGGGTTCCTATTGCAATGTTCACTGTACATTCAGAATTCCCTCCCAACAACAAAGCTATCCAAGATCTCCTTTTTAGTTTCTCATCTGATGGGCAAGGTATTGGATTGGGCAACTGCCAAATGGTCAGAGACAAAGACTTGGTCTTATGCCCAATTCGAAAAGGAGTTCTGGACTGTCTTTGAACATCCTCACAAGGGGAGACTGAGTGGAGAGGTGCTCGATAACTGCACCAGAAGGGCAGATCAATAGCGAGGTGTACCTTGGAGTTCTGGACTCTAGCAGTCACTAGCAAATAGACTAACGAACCGTCAAGCCTGATGGTCTTTGTTCTTTTCTCACTTCCACTTCACCATTAAGCTCTCACAACCCCAAGGCAGATTCGCTTCTCCTCAGAGGAGCAGCCTCACTGGAATCAGAAGGAGATCCAAAACTCAGAGTGCTTAGTCACTGCAGTGATCTGGGAAATAGACAAAGACAATGATTCTCTACTTGTGACCATGACAGTGCCACCTGAGTGCCCAACGAGAAAAAGATACGTCCTACCAGCGTGTCATTCCTGTCTCCTTGCATGGACCCATACCTCACTCATGACAGGTCACCCTGGAGAGATGAGGACATATCAGTTAGCTTGTCACTACACAAATACATTTCCTCATACTCAGTCTGCGTTCAAAGCAAGGTTCCCAGGAGCTTTCCGGCAGGTAAGATTGTTCCTCTCCCCATGCCTATTGGACATGCCTGTCACAGATCTTCCCTATGACACCATATTATTATCTGCTTCATCCTGTTTAAGGGTCTTCCCACTGCCTTCCAAATGGCAGAAACCCTGTTCAACCTTGTGTTTAGGTTGTTTGGGATCCCTGAGGAGATCGTGTCAAACCAAGGGCCACAGTTCATTTCTCAGATCTGGTCTGCCTTCCTGGAGCTGCCTGAAAGGAGCTGGGTCTCAGTCGTAGACATCCTTGACCCGGGACTGGTACGTGACTTCCATATTCGGCAGCACTTTACCCTAGGGGAAGATCTGGGGGTTCCTTGTTGCACCATTCTACGAATTCCCACTCCCAGTCCACTGCATGAGCCCCCCAAGGGAGAAACCACAACGAACTCCGATGTGCAGCTTCCCAAAGCATGGCGTGGAGTTGTCAGGTGCAACCTTGTTTCTCCGACTCCCCTGTCTCCATGGGTAGGGGTACTGTCATGCTGCTGGCCAGCACACGCACTCCTAGGACCTCTAACCGCATCCGATTATTAATTGCTCACACCTGTTCCCCATCTAGCCAGCCTTATATATAGAGACGCTTCCCACTTCCTCTTTGTGAAGTATAGTTATGAGTCCGTCATACTTACTGAGCGTTTTCCTGATTGCCACCTGGTTCCCAACCTGCTTTGTCTCTTGGATTCTGCCTCTGTCTAGCCCTTGTCTTAGGATCTCTTAGACTGTGACATCGACAACAATCCTGCCTGCCCCTCCCGATTACTCTGCAAGTGACTTCCCGATGACCGACTCCTGCCTGTTTTCTGACTATCCTGCTCTGAACACCTCTAATAAACCAAACTTCTTATTTTACATCTGTGCATGTCTCATCTCTGAAGACCTGAGCCAAACACACACCTGTAAAACATCACAAGGTGACATGAATTAGTTTAATGCTGAAACCCTAGAACCCTCAGTCCCCAGTCATTGTTTTAAGTTGTTTATCAACTGTTCGACTACTTTCAAATGTTTTAACATTGGCACCTTAAACTGATTCTCCAGTTGAATGCAGTAAAATCCCATTATGTTTTCTGATGCCCAGCATAACTGAAAGCAGGAAGGAAAGATTTTTACTGGGGAAACTGTTGCATCAGGCATTTACAAATAGGTAATGGCTAATATTCTCTTAATATTGTAAAGTATTGCCAACTATTCTTGTTGTGCATTGAGCAATATCTTTCTGCCTGCCTGATATTTATCTGTTTTTCTTTTGGCTATGGACTGTTCTCCCTCGTCAGTAGCTGCATTGCATTGCTAGTTTTGACCTTGGCCTGTTCTGACGATGTCTTTTGTGATTGTCCTAAAACCAATCATGTTTTTTAATCCACAAGCCTGGTTTGGTTTTTTTTTTTTTTTACAAAGTTACAGCTAGTTCTTTGTTAAGGAAATAGTACACAAGGATTTAAAGAGGTTTGTAATAATTTTTTATTGTTATTTAAAAAGAAATATTATTACATATTTTTCTTCTCCAGCCATTTCTTTTGTTGGCACACCTTTTTTGACTGGTTGTTTGTTTTTTGTTTAATTTTTTGTCTTTAGACCCAAGTAATTTCCATTGGTTTTAGAATTGCTGAGGTGCCCATGTGCTGCTGGGAGATGTAACAGCATTCCCAGGTTGCTGCTCTTCTCTCACCAGGGCCTGGCTATTTCCTTTATTGTGAGGCATTTGTTTGGTCTAATTACTCCAGCTAGCAACAATGACCTTTATAGGTCACAGCTCAGGCACACAGCATGGCTGAACAGAGGATAAAAAATTCTGACTAGGGGTAGTGTTAATTAACACTGGCACATTGTGTGTGCGTGCGTGTGTGCTTGCATGCATGTGTGTGTTAATCAGAGAATACTGAGATCACTTCCTGTGTAGTAGCAGATTACACTGAGGATAGTCTGTATGTTTTTGTCTGATCTAACCAGTGAAAATCAACGAAAGACAACACTGACTTAGCAATTCCCAGAAAGAGCAGAAGAAGGCAGAAATTGAATTTGAACTTTAACTTGGAGGCAATCGTCAAGCAGGGAAAAAGTCTCACTTCACCACTAAACTCATTCTGTGCCTGCCTAAGCTCTCCTCTCCTCATTTGTTCAAACTCCATATCGACTGAGTTCTTGGAAGTTTCTGTGCACAGCAGTACAAAGAACCCCATAGAAAAAGACTCCACTGCAACACTTGCTTAAAAAACAAACAAACAAACCCAGAGAAAAGTAAATGTAAATTAGAAGATACTGCAATGCTTCCTTTGCAATGTTCTTGTTGTCTAAGGTGTGTTGTCTAGTAAAACAATTGGTAGATATATTTATATATCACGATAGCCACCCACGACTCCATCCCTGTTCTGTGTGTGCGTATTTGTGTTGGTAAATGTTCTGTGTGTGTGTGTGTGTGTGTGTCTGTGCTATGTAAATATTCGTCTTGTCGTTGTTGGTCATTTCTCCCGTATCTTGTCTAGTTTGTCTGTATAAAAGCATGTATATGTCACCCCTTTGTCAGTCTATGTCGAGTTGTTGTTGCTGTGAGTGGTGTTTATGTTCTGTGTGTTTGATACATTCTGCATCCTGCTTTGTTTGTGAGCCTCATCGTTACATTATACATGGTTCTCAGAGCCTTGGAGCTCTGCCAAAACTAAGCAAGATGTGCTTTTGCTCCGTGTCCACATGGCACACCACATCCTGCCCTGTGGTGGGTACTGACACCACCAGTGGCAGGCCTTGTTCCTCTGTATTCAAAATTATTAGCACGAATGCATTTGACCTCATCTCTGGGTATCAGATAAAAAAAAAATATATACAACAGCTACTCCTGGAGTATCCCCAGTCATGCCCAGGCCTGTTGGGAGATCCCTCCTCCTAGGTCTACTGCCCAGCTAGAGGAAGCATGCCACCCTTTTCCAGGAGACAACCACAGCCTCAGACTTGGAGGTGTTGATTTGCTGCAAGCTGGCCAAGGGCTTGCTGAAGGCCTCTGTACGAGAAAAACAGCAGTGATGCAACCTCTGGGTTGCCCTGCCAGAATTGCTCCTGTACTTGGCCATGCTTTATTATCCCGAAATGACTGGAATGGAGTAAGTAGCTTGATTTAATGTCGAGAATGAGAGCACAGATCCCACTCAAAGAATACACAGATCTGATGGTCCACGTCAGTGGCTCCAACACTATCTGGGAGAGAGTAAAGAGCTTTTCCATCATTCCACAGCCAGGACAGAATTCACACTGAGGCACTGTTCCCAAGGAACATGAAATATTGTAGAGTCATGTCAACCAAGACAGCCTACATCCTGTACAGGAGAAATGTTCCTGGGATGTTTGTTCTAACACCCGACAATTCTCTCGGTTGAGTTCAGAGCTTCATCACCCTTGTTAGCACAGCTAGTAGGGTGTGTGTCCTTCGCTTCCCAAGATGTCACACCGTCTTCATGGACCCTCCTCTTACAACCAGAGGACAATCAATATCTACTAATTTCTTCTGCTTCCTGGTTCTGTATTTATAGCATTATGGCAACCTCCAGGGCCATTCCAAGTTTTACTGTTTTCATTATTCCGTAGCATCATTTCTGTAGTCTGGTTTACCTTGTGAGGCAACATGTGCAAGCTGACTCTAGCATAAACCAGATAGTAGAGGAAAGGGGTAAAAAAAGTACTTGCACTTTAAAGGAGCTTCACGGGTGTGTTAAAATCAAGACTGTGCTTGTACTCTGTCTTTTTACCCTGGATTTCATGTTTAAATTTTCATCACCAGTTACTAGTCCCAGTTAAGGAAACAGCTTTTGACACTGGGTGAGTTCTGGTGTTAAGGGGCTAACATATCTGTCAACAATCCACAGGTTAGCATGCTGTGTACATGTGCACACATCTCTGTGTGTGTATGTGTGTGTATGTGTGAGATCTGCCATGTATTGCCTTTAGGCTAAGCAACACCTGGAACAAGTCAACTGACATAATCTCATCTGAAGTGTTGTCAGGGTTAACAGTCATGTTATTAGCGATTATACATTTGCTGTAGAAAAACTCTCAAAAAAATCTCAACCCCCCACTTTTCAAAGCAGACATATAAGTCCAAGAGTCTTAAAGGAGAATTAAGTTATGTTTAATATTACTTAACAATATCCAGGTTGGAAGAGTTTGATAAATTTATTCTGTGGCTTGAAGTTTCTCCGTTGTTCACTAACTAGCTAGCTAGCAAAGACTAAACATTCACTAAACCTATTAATGTACTCGTTCAAAGTTAAACACGTCTTCATGAATGTTGTGACCATAATATCATAAGGTTTGATCTAACTACTTATTATTAAGCAATTCATCAAAAACAAGCAACAAATGAGATATTGTCTAGGTGTCATGTGTGATAATGTAAATGATGTTGTAGAAACCTCTCCACAGCACTGGGGGCAGAAGAGATGTTCTGCTACAACCAAACTGATATGTGAGTACAGAATGCAAAGGACACAGATTTCGGTTAATTCATAATGAAAACCATCTTGAGAGAAAATAGCTTATTGCTCCTTTAATATACCAGACAAGAGATTGAAATGACTTTATTCTCACATATATAAATCTAATGAAAATTCAAATAATAATTGAGAAAAACACACCACATTGTCCAACTTTAATCAATTGTAACTTTTATACAAGCTGAACTGTAGGAATTCTTAGACATTTGCATTCTGTTGATATTTATTATGACAAACAAACTCCATTTATGTTCACAGAATGCAGAATAAATGCGTAATTAAACATTAGCTTTTCACACACAATAATAAATCTGAGTGAATGACTGCAGAGAGCTTAGAAGCACTTATACTAGCATTTAGACATAAAAAGTGAGTGTGTGCTTGTGTGTGTGTGTATGTTACTCTATGTACCCTCTGTAGGCTTCTCTATGGCACTATTTAAAGAGTGTGCCTACAGGCTGGAGTGAAATGCCAAAAGCCAAGCTAATTACTGTGATTACCACAAATGGCAATCAAGAACTAACCTTTCAGCCAACCAATCCCCAGTACACAACCCAAGAGCTCTGCCTCTACATTGTTCACACTGCAAGGAACATCTGCAGGACTATGTGTGTGTGTGTGTGTGTGTTTGTGTGTGTGTGTGTGTGTGTGTGGTTATATCTTGCAATATTGTTGTAACAATAGGTACTACAAACCACACTCACCTACACATGCACCATTTTAATTAACCAATCGCTCATCACACAGTATGTGCTGTGGACCACTTACTCCCATCAGTCCTTTCTGACTGCAGGATTCATCCATACACCATGGTGTTAAACTATTACAATTTTATATTTTTCAGTGTGTCACCAAGTGGGGGGGGGGGGGGGGGGCAAAAACCACT
>JAOXYF010000001.1:22820567-22911469 GCA_028565775.1 Sternarchorhynchus goeldii | reverse complement strand
CCCCCCCCCCCCCCCCACCACCAGTGGGAGTTACTTGTGAATAAATTCTTCCAATGTACTGGAGAAATCCTCCTGGCCCAGTAGATGGTTTTTGATAGAGAACATGCACACACACACACACACACACACACACAGTAAGAGGTGATCAAGTTGACCTGTCAGCCATTGCATTTGTCACTGGGGTAGCTAATGACGTTGCTGCTGACGACTGCTAGCTCTAGGTCTCTGAGGAAACGTTGTCATTTTTCATTATTTATGTTGCCACTTTGACATCAGCATTTTTATTTTGTCTTCCACCAGCCACAAGGCTGTTTTTTGTCTTACTTTAGGTTGGGTGTGCTGTAAATTACTGGACCATCCTATGAAATGGTAAAGGTAGATGAGCACTTTAATGACTGTCAGAAAGAACCTGGTCCTTACTAGTCCAGCAGAAGAAGACAATATTATGGTATTCAAAAGAAAACCTTAGTGGAAATATGATACTGTATAATTATGTACAAATTTGCCGAGTGCAGATTTCTGTAGGGCTGACAGAGGTCAGGATCAGCAAAGGCTTCCCATGCAGGTTGTACGTTTTAGGAAATTTTAAAATCACAGTGCAATGCAGTTACTCACTTGTGCAATTAGTTCATGTTGGCTGGGTCAGGATGTTTTGAGCTTATGAGGCTTTTAAGTACAAAAATCTTAATTATGTAAATGATAAAGGTTAAGTTGACTAAAACATTACCTGCTCATGTTCGTCCCGTGTGTGAATTCATGTTCGTCCCGCGTGTGAATTCTCTGTGTGAGTAAAATTTTAATTGTTTTTTGTTCATATAATTTGATGTATGTTAGTCAAACTGTGACATTTTTAATGTATATTCACCACAAGCGGCTTTAATTTACAGGGTATTATACAAGTGTCATTGTCAACCAAAGATATACAATTTGCGTACCCAGGGAGCAGGAGTAATGTGTTTCAGGAGTAATGTGTTTCAGGAGTAATGTGTTTCAGGAGTAATGTGTTTCAGGAGTAATGTGTTTGAGATGCAAGGTGAGTGTCCTGTGTCTGCTTAGTACCAACACTGAACATGAGGGATTGTTAGCGTTACTGATTAGAAGAATAAAGTATTAGTGCCATTACAAAGGAGTTCTCCACATAATTGTTCATTTCAAATATGCAGTGAAACATGCAGGACGATTATACTATCATTGAAATAAAGGTATCCAAATAGCGTTGTTTGCAGAAGTATGACAAATAGTGAAATAGTGAGCCTGTTTGAAGTATGTTATGTTAGGGTGCAACTCCACCCAGTTAATACATACTGATACATGCAGGCTTTGGAAGTCAAATGACTAAATCACCTCAAAATGATGAGTCCCTCATCGTTTTTGATAACAATGCACATTCTAACTATTTATGTTTGTCATTAAAGGTAGTTATATATTTATATATTTGCAGCTATTTGCCTTTAGTCTAACTTCATTGATCTTTTCATTGCCCTATATCACAGTGACTTTTTGAATCCCACATAAAACACACAGACGAAGTTAGACTGCATACATTCTGTTTTAATAGATATGTGGAGTAATGAGAACACTTTTGAAAATGTATGTAATCACATTGGGTTTGTAATCATCATTAAGTCCTCTAGAAGCCTTGAATTCGGTTTCCTTCAGTATTCGTTGTAATATTCAAAATATTTCTTAAAATATTACCCTCTGTTTAAATGAAATGAGGGTATAGTCAGCTTGTAAAATTACCAAGTGCACGTCTGGAAGAACACGGAGACTAGAGGGACCAGGAACGTAGGGAGCAGGTACATTCATTTTTAATATCAGCACAGCTTGGCCAATTTTCTGTAATTAGAGCAGATCTGCAGTTTTACTAATTCCCTGCCATAATTATCATTCTGTTCCTCATCATCTTACCATCACAATGTTAAAACCTGCAATTCAGCATCAGCTCAGAGAGACCACAAACGCAATCTCAGGCAATTAGCCTAGCTACAAAAAAATATATATATATATCAACTTAACTGCTGAATCAAGTTGCATCCAGGGCTGGTGTCTGTGCCTTGCCGGTGCCATGTGCCTTTCAGGCACAGTTCAGCGTCTGGGGGCTGGAGCCCTGCACCTGGAAGCCTCCTGCACTGCATGACGGCAGCTCCCCATGAGCACAAGCAAGCTGCAGTTAAACCAATTACACTCTGCTTCGAAGCCAAAGACTCGGTTTAACATGAGCCCACTATTTTCCGGGCGAAACCTGCGTAAAGGAATTTTCCATGTTTAATTCTACTTTAACTTCAATGGTTTAAACATTTAAATGGTTTAAAAACTTGATTATGAAAGGCGTGTTGTCTTTGTAAATATCTGAAATGGCTCTACGGTGCAGTTGCCCAATCCTTCATCCTGGACTAGCACTGCAGTGCATGTTTTACTGTGTTTCTCTCTCTTCTAATAGACCCGTTTTAAAGGCAGTGTGGGCTTGTGAATTAGCCCAGAGTTGAGTCTAGTGGGCTGTGAGCACAGACTCCAATGTTGGAATCCTTGGAGACGAGGACTGGGGAAATGTGTTTTGAATCATACATAACATGGTTACAAGAAATCGAATTAGGTTAATGTACTGAGGTTTCATATAGGTACCTCCCTCCTGTCTTCTCCATGCATGCCTCTAGCCACCATTTATCCACAGCAAAATGTATAGAAATCAGTGATGATTTCTATGATGAGCTATATTAATAATGAACGGTGATAATAACACAAAATATGGGACTTATGCCTTTTGCCTATTAAAGCAGTGTTCTTTCTCAGGATAGTTTTGGTTTACCTCAAATTCCACTGCTATATATGCAGGCCCAGTACATGACAGGCTCTAAGTTTCTGAATTTTTACTCTTTGCACAGTGCATGATGTTTTAACATTTTGAAAGCTTTGATTATGAGCGTGGTGTGATAGTTAGATCGCCAGATTCAACAGTAATTCTAGAGTTTGAATTGCTGACTGCTCTCCAGGGGTCTTTTCACTGGTGGAGTCCTTCAGAGTTGGGCTGGGGTTAAATAAGCTAATGGATAGGAGTTTTTGTGTGTTCACACCAGCAAGTAAGGTAATGAGAAGGATCGTTATTTGGACCACTTATGAAGAAACAACAAATAACATTTCTCAGATTTAAAAGAAGATTGCATGGATTTTCAAACATGAAAAGATGAAGAAAATGTTATCATACCTCCTTATACAAATCTGCAAAACTGAATAATAATCAGTGTTAACTGACTTTCTAAACATTAAATAAACAGTCATATCAGGTCATTTAAAATGTGAAATACTTGGTTTAAGAGTTACAGATGTTGCAAAAATAACATGCTGCAGATTTCTCTTAGTTTTATGGATAAAACTAAGATAGTTGTTTCTGTAACTAAAAGGACAAACATCCATCAGTGTAAGACCACAAGTAGCAAAGACAGGCAAAGATTTTATTTTTCTAAACCTTAGTGAGATCAAATACGAATGCCTTCCTATCAGATTCCTGTGTATTCTCCTAACTTCACTTCTGTTCTTCATTACAACATTTCTATACAAACTCTTATGCATTTTATGCTCTCTGTCTGACATAAACTTGGATATTGATGTGACAGGCATAGACCTCTTCGCCCACTGACAAGCTGTTTCCTTTGCTCCTCCCATCTGTCAACCTGCAGGAGATCAGTTTACCCGTCCCTGCCACTCCTGTGAGACCAAGGTTCACTGCAGCCACTGCCTGTCTGTTTTTGGCTCTGTCACTGTGCTTCACCAGACTTCATCAGCTCCCCAAACTTGTGACAATGCAAACCTGTTATGATGGCTCCATCTTTCCAGAATAACACATTGAATAGTAGTCTAACTTTGAAAGGACATTGATGAGCTGAGGCATATTGTTTTTTACTCATTAAGATCTAAAAGCGGGGGGGGGGGGGGGTTTGTTTGTTTTAAACGACCAGACCTTTTTCGGTGATGGTTCAGTCCAGTGACGTTATAACGCAATCCTACACCAGCTTCATCATGATGTCACACAACAAAGACTACAATGCTTCTGGTACATTGCTATGCCTAACCCACTGAACAAACCGAGCTTCACCTCAAGTGTGGTTTCTCCCTGGGTCCTGTAGTTCTCTACTTCCTTCTCATTCTGCAACCTACTGACTGAATCTGCAACATTTCTGCTGGCTTCTTGCTAGTTTGACCTTTCCTGACTTGGGAAAATCAAGGCATCCACTAGTAGGACAGGTATCAACCCAATAAACAATAACAACAAAATGTAGCTTATCACTTGGAACTACTTTTTATCCATTCAGTAACTCAACACTTGTGCAAATCAGTGCTTAGGGCACGTATTGGCTACCTTTAATTGCATCAAGACCTCTCACAAGTTAAACTATTCAAGCTTTACCAGGCACATCATAGCAATATGTACTCGAGGTGTTGGAGGTCCGGTCTTCTAGCACCAAACAGATGGAATGCTGAACTCCAGCCCAAGTTCTACAAGTTATTTTCACAAATCTCCAGCTTTGTGTTCACTTCTCAAACCTTAACTGATTTACTTAATGTTTAGAAATTAAAAAACTGAAATCTGGGAGAAATACCATGCCTGAAGCTCTTCCCTCTTAGCTAATTTCCTTTATATATTTCCAACTTCTGTTCTCAGTAACAGTTCTTGCATACCATCTATGCATATCCATTCCGTTTCCCCTTGAAACTCTGCTCTTCTAGTGTGAAATTTGCAACAAATTAGTTGACAGTTTAAAATAGGAGTATAGGAGAAACTCACATTCGTCACTATCACTTTTCATCATAATGAGCCTTTAACAATCTTGAAGTTACAGACCCCAATCTATCACCATACTCATGTTAATTAGTTTTGCTACAATTATTAAAACTCCTGCATATATTAAAAAAAAACACATCATAGCCATATGATGGTATGAGCATTACCACAGGAGGACTGAGTTTGTTTCATTACATTTTCGGCAAATGTCTTTATCCAGTGTGACTTACATATATTTGTCATTCTGAAAGTATGTGTACTCCATTGGAAATGAACCTATGACCTTAATGTTGCTAGCATCTTAATTTACCTGCTGTTCCAGGAGAACTACAGGAGCTCTCCTCATTACCACAGACTATTTCTATAAAATGTGGTCAAAAGTAAATTGAGAGACAGTAAGACAGTATTGCAATTGGTGGCTGGCGATTCTTGTTTCCATGGCACCCTCTTTTATTCAGCCCTATTGGATGGCTAACCAAAGTCATGAACAATCATTTGAAGCTTGTGGGATGCCAGTTTGTTTGTCATAAAAAGACTGGAGGAAATGAAGGCCAGATTCATTTTGGTCTGTGCTCAGTTTCTAGTTTACACCTTTCACCACACTGATTAGCTGGTTTAAAACGTAAACCAAACCTATCTCTCCGGACTGTCCGTTTTGTCAGAAATCTACTTAGAAACTTGCATTTGTTCACTTCAAGGAAGTGTCAAATATAATATCAATTACCGTTGGAAAATGCTCTTATCATTTCATGATAACATGATGTGTTTTACCTGTTGCTTGGCTGCCTGGAAACCCTGACATGTTATTATCTGGATCCCAATTTGCAGTAATTGTCCAGCTCTGTGTGTGAATGAATGCGCTGATCCGGATGACAGAATCTCATTTTTGAAAGGCTTTACTGTTGTCATATGTTACAAGATCTACAGCATGGTAACTAAAAATGTCACTTTTACAACCCTAGTTCCTGGAGATCAACTGCATAGTTCAATGTAACTTGGCTATAATATTGAGGTGCGCTAAAGTTTTGGCTGGTTTTTGGTTGGATTATAGTTGATCCTAACCTACACAGGGAAGCACGTTTGCATAAAAAAGCACTACTAGGCTAATCTGCAGCCTTGTTGCCTGCAACATGGAACTGGAATCAGGGAGTGAGGCATTAACGGACAGGTTGGCAGAAAATTATTTTTAAAAAATGAAAGGAAGCACAGGTTTGCTAAGCAAGCAACAAAACAAAAGAAGTCTGTGAGTAGGACAAACAACCAAATGTGTAACCAGGCGAGCTCAGAATTAAGTGGCAGGATGCAGGCTTGGATGTGCACAAGGGATGCTCTGAATGGCATGGTAGTGTCTTGTTGAGGCTTATCCAAAGTGAGGTTGGATGGGATCTACAGGAATAGTAATAGTGCTGCTCTCCAAAAGGGCAACCTGGACAACTAATAAATAGGGATGCACCAATCTGTTATTATATCGGACCTGATATTAGCAAAATTAGCCAATCAGGTATCGGACAATTGGAGAGATCCTTGGGTCTGATTCATTTATGGTGTGACAAAAAAATTAGTTATCATATTCTCAGATTTGGTGAACTCTAACACAAATTAACTGTAATTGTGTTATTTTGTATAAAATTAAATGTTACTGTCTGGTAGCCTACATAGAGTATAAATTATTTTATTCAAATTGTTCAAACAAAGGCATCTGTGTTTTAAGATTTTAAAACCAGCACAAAATGATCAGATACTCAAGATCTTCAAGTTTTGTTCTATTTATAGTGTTGACTTGTTATAGTGTTGTTTTTCTAGCTGCCAATACATTAACATTTTCACATGACATCGTATGGAAAACTTACAATTATTGCCTTTCGGCAGTAATAATTATTATGATATTGCACCTCTAAGTGACTTTTAAAAACAAGATCAAAAACTATCACCTACTTTGTCAGATGGTATAGATTCTTTGATATACCCTTAGCATGGCATTTTCTCAGTGTAGTTATATTACCTTACAAACCTGTAAGTACATTTTGCTCAGCTGGAAGTTCTCTCTTACATGTTGTGAGGTTTTCTATCAGTGTTAGGGCAGAATACTAATGAACCTGTCAGATGAGTGTGTCTACCTCACCCTAAACTGCTTGGGCACAATTCTTCTCTGCATTACCATTTGTTAAAAGACACAGGACATTGTTTTGTGGCAGATCAATAGATTCTTTTCTAGACATTTTTGAAGGATGGATGTTATGACTGACAGGCTGTTAAGTAATGTGAATTTGAGAATGGCATGACAGTGGTCAACACATGGAAACTGAGGCAGCAAAGAAAGCATCCATCCCACTGTGGTGTTTTGTTGTTAATAATTAGCTTTCATGGCTAAATTCAAAGTCAGTAACTGACTTTATGAAAATAACTTAATTACTTTTGAAATCTATTCCCTCCGTCAACCCAAGCTTCTATCAGTTCTCTGAGCCTCCGTTTTCCTGACATAATATAAATGCTACAGACCAAAGTGGCAAGCAGCTTCATATGTCAAAGTTAGACCTGTGACACCAGAGATACCAGCCAGATGGGACTGAATGGAATATGCATCTCTATTCTACCGGTGATACGGGAGCTCATGTAATATGTAGCTAAAAAATCTACTACATTGTCTGTTTATATTCCTGTTGTTGCTCATGTGCCTATGTAGAATTTATCATGCACAACTACTGGATGGGATTGGATTCATGGACACTGTCATATCCTACAGAGAGAAACTCATTCTTTTCATAATTCTCGCTGTTTCCATTGTGCGTAGTGTTGATCTTTGGGGTATACACTTTACACTCTCACATAAACTCATGTATCATTATGAAGATCTGCAAGGTGTCAATCACTGTTAAAATTACATTTTCGCCGGCTAATCGTAGGCACCTGCCTTTCATGCTGATTGTATTTTCTAAGTTGTTTTTCAGTCGACTGCTTTCTAAATTGCGTAATAGAACCCAAAAAGTAAAATGACACAGAGTCACACAGATTTGTCCGGTCAAATGAATCATTTTCTCATGCCTGTCGTAAGTCCCAGTGTATGTCAGCAGTGTTCCACGAATCTGTGGCAGGCAGATATTCACCTGGACATTCAGGGCATGCATTTTTCCATCTGTCAGTCCAGGTTTTTTGAATACCATTTGATTAAGGCATTAGAACTGGAAAAGAAATCTTAACACAGCAAGGCTAAGCTTGAAATGCTCCTGAGAACAAGTTTGTATTTGGCAGACCAAAAAGAAACATTTGGTATTTGTTATTGGATTAT
This sequence comes from Sternarchorhynchus goeldii, assembly GCA_028565775.1. Classification (NCBI taxonomy): domain Eukaryota; kingdom Metazoa; phylum Chordata; class Actinopteri; order Gymnotiformes; family Apteronotidae; genus Sternarchorhynchus; species Sternarchorhynchus goeldii. The sequence goes on along the minus strand of JAOXYF010000001.1, from coordinate 22,903,403 downwards.
GGCTTTTGGCCAGTAGACAATAGAGAACATGTAATCCACACCATGGAGGACCTCTCATGAGCATAACATATTTGGAAATGAACATTTGTATCCTGTCAGTTTGCTTGCAGTTGTTTGCAGGTGTGTGAAACAATGCTTTAATTTGAAGCAATCAGAGGTAAGGATCCACAGTCCAAAGGAAAAAATTATAATTAAAGAGAGAGAACCAGGAAAACCAGCAAACAGATCAAGAATAGAAAGAAAGTAGATTGGGAACAGGTGATGGTAATCAGTAAACAGTTGAATTAGACTGGACAATGGTAATATTGGACGTGATTCAAACAGGAGAATGTTGGGGACTGGAGTCAAATTAAGTGGGCACAGGCATGACACATGGACTGATTAAGGCATCTGTGGCACAGTCTCCCTGGCATTCAGAGTTCATTATTGATATTATTTATTGAGTATTGTAGTAGATCCAGATGGAACTGGTGGCACTGAGCACACATTATTGGTTCCAGTGGGGCTGGATAATGCCTTAATCCTCAGGTTGGCCAGTATGGATCTGTGGGATTTAAGAACATTTGTGAATATGGCTATTATTGTGCATGGTAGTAGAGCCAGTTGGAACTGGTGACACTGAGCATCCATTAACAGTGCTACTGGGGCTGGATACTGCTTTAGGCACTGCATTGGCTTGTATGGATCTGTGGGGCTATGGTATACCACTTTGGTTTGGATTTGAAGAGGTGTGGCACATTTTTTTAGGATCAAGCTTTGAGGGGATGAGACTGTGATGCCAGTCCTCACTGCTGATACTGTCAGAAGTGTCATATCAGACAATTTGAACTAGGAGAACCACTCATATCAGTCATGGTAACAACAAAAACAGAAAGATGGAGGTAATAAGTGAAGGAAGGGAAAGGAAGAGGATGTTTAAAATGAACCAGAAGTTAAATTAACTCTCAATAAAGAGCTTTAATTGCTGATGTCCATTACAAAGCAATTGGACATTAATTAAAAATCCACTGAAATGAATTGATTATAGAAATATCTTAAGGTTCAATCAAAATTGATTGGTTACTGTATACAGGAGTCTGTATGTTAGACCTTTGGAAAGATCGAAAGTGGAGTGAAAATTGATCAATGAAAATGGATCGTGTTGTCCTAATTCATTTATCCTACGCACACAGACACACTGATGCATTCCTCTGTCTACTGCCCCCAGCCCAGGAAACACACACCCATGAGATGTACATAATATAAGCGTCTTACATTTTCTGAACACATTCCAGGACCACACTCTTCAGAACACTGTCACAAACAAAAGAAATTTGGCATGTATTCTCACTCCTTTATATCAAAATGAAGTTATTAAAAATGTGTTGGCTTGTCTTACCATTGAAGTATCATTACTCACTATTATTTACATATTTGGTATGTGAGCTGTTTCAGAAATGTGAATGTGATTTTTTTTTTTAAAACATTAAGCATATTTTAAACCATTACTAACCTTTATGGCCTATCCAGGAAGTGACCTTTCACACAGCAGTGGCAAAATCGTCTTAAATATCCACACCATCCTGTACTGCAAAAATATGTTTTAGAAATAATTCTTCTGAATTGCATTGTGACAGCGATGTAGAGGAAGCAGGAACAGACGCCACTGGGAACAAACTAAAAGGGTTTATTAAAACAGGGTTGCCAATGGCACAAAAAGCAGTCTTTTAAGCACAAGACCAAACCCTCACAACCCAACCATTACTCTCCGGGTTTTCCGGGGAGACCGCATAGTTGTGGTTCACACACGAACGGTCGGCAGCGTGCAACAGCAGGGGCTACTTGAACAGTCCGGCAAACCCGTCCAATCTGACAGTCGATCTCCGGCTGTCCCGGCGCGACGCTAGGGTTAAGGGCGGTGCCCACGAACTGGGAGCGCCGTGTCCTCAAACAGAGGCTGGGTAAACAGTCCGATGGTGCTGTGGGCGCACATACACCAGAAGTAGCGTGTCCCAACAGAGGCTAAGGACCTTCCGGTGGTGCAGCTGGCTCAATCAAGAACTGGCAACAGCGTGCAGAGAAAACGGCTACAACCGTAGTCCGATATGCTTAACTCAATGTACAGCACGAACCATGCTGTGCAGTGCGCTTATATAGTCCAGTTAATGAAGAGCGCCAGGTGCGCGCAATCCACTGGAAATTGGTGGGCGTGTCCTGCAGGCTGGCTGCCCGGCGATACGTGACATACATTTGATGATCATTCATGTATGTTTCTTTACTGCACTCAGAAATGCTGAAGGCTTTTGAGAAGAGAAACATTTGAGCTTTGGAAACTGAACAAAACTTCAAGGATGTGTTGTGTAGTTCTATCAGGCTTATTTGTTTGAGCCAATGTTTTTTGGTGAAAAATGACTTATTTTACAGTTTATGTAGTTTTAAAGTACTCAGTTAAGTACTCAGTCATGTACCAGAATATAATTTATTTCCTTTTGTCAGATCTAGGCTTCATAAATGTCCTGAACATGACATTACAAATCATGATATTTCAGAGTTAATGTGACAGTGTTGCTCATTGTAAGCCATCTTCCACCATAGATGCCAACATTTACATCATATAGCAATATTATGGCTTCCTTCAGTGTTCTTTATCTTCTATGATAAATGGTCAAATACCAAGCCAAGTTCAAGGTCTATGACCACATGAAATGCATCTCTTGGATATAAAAGTTTCATTTGGAAAAAGTAATTTCTAAACCAGTTCAAGATTTAATCACATCCAAAAGTGTATGGTTTTTTTCAGTGTGAAGTATAATTATTTAAACATGTAGCTTTTGAATCCTCCTCAAGGGTGATAAATACAGCAGGCAGAAGACATGTTGTTTTTGCTGACTTTAAATCCCAGTTTAAAGCTATGTCTCAATTTAAATCCATTTAAAATGAGAAAAAATGATGTTTCAATTTGTATTTTCATCATTCCCTGCATTACTGGGTATTGGCTGTAACATAATGAGTTTAAATTCAAAAGTAACTAGGAGAATTCCAGTCATGGAAGTGCATATGATTGAATGAAACAAAACAAAACACATGAATTAATGCTATTCTGGTTTAATGAAATTAAATGTTTTCGAAAGAAAACCAAATATTTTTTCAAATGTATTGAAATGTGATAAACCTTTAGATCAGCAATTCTTAATGGCTGTTGCCTTTCAGACAAATCATGAATCCCAACTAAAGCATTTCATAAGAATTTATCATGAGGGCAAGCAAAACTATGGAGTCATGGAGACATGTGTTTTCAAGATGAAACATTGCTACTCAGGATACTCGGTTGCAGGACCCTCATGGCATCATACTATTAACTTATTTATTTGTTCATCTTCAGTATCTACTCTCATTTAATGAACCCACTTTCTTCATTCCAGCGTATTCTCTGTTCCACAGTTGTGACTCATACACAGCAGGTTAAGGTCAGTACCACCAGCATGTAATCCAAAGACTGCACCTTCTCCACCTGCAGCCAGCTACTAGATATGTGAAAAACTACAGGTCTTGCAGCACTGAATGCACTTTGACCTGCCTGGTGGAGAACACTAAGGGAAGGGAGACAGGAAGGAAGGAATTGCATTTAGGTGTCTGTTGATGCTCAAGGCACTACATTTATCTAAAAATAAATTACAGAAACTGACTATTAAAATCACTGCTAATAAAATGAAAGAGAAAAAGAGAAAGAGAAAACATCTGCCTTGTTTTTAATGTGATGGAAAATTCTAACCCTGAATTATGTGGCCAATTTTACTAGTCCTGTTCAAGACAATAACTTAAGACACATTAATTCCCATCCCATTTACTTCCATCCCATTTAAAAATGAATTCTAATGGAGCAGGAATTTAAAACTGCTTGTTGAAAGGACCAATGTCAGAAATCACAAAATCTTGTACATAAAGAATATGTCTACATAAGACATCTGTGAGGATACGATACCCTGCACCTTCCACAGAGCAAACATGGGATCAGTACATTCTCACTTTGGTAAGTCTGTTGAGAGTGGGATGCTCACAGCAGATCTCCAACCATTGTATGTAGACTCCTTTCCAGAACCTTGGGTTTTTTGGGGGTTTTTTGGTACTAAATATTTCCTGAATTCTAGACATGCTCCTCCAGGCTTTTCAATTATTAAATGACATCAGCCACTAATCTCAGACCATCAGGAGAATATTAGCCATGTTCTCTGGGGCTGCTGCTGGTGCTGAGTTTTCTACATTATGGGCCTGAGTCAGCGTGTAGGAGAAATGACCTTTTTTGGGCAATAGTGATGTTCATAAATCTCACTTTCATGACTACACCGCAAAATGCAGAATCAGCGTTAAACTGGTGGACATGGTGTAGTTACACCAGTCTCCAGTGTGCAGTGTACAAGATTTATTAACAGTGAGGATTGTGCTCTGTAATTTCAAGTGTGGAACTGTTTGTGTTCAGGCATAAGTGCAAAGAGGACTGAAACAATAAAGTAAAATGACTTTTAGTGTCAGACTGGCAATTCACGAATACCTACCAAAAATGACACCTGTAAATATACAGAAGATGTACTTCACAATGTGTAGTTGGAAGCATTTCACAATTTTTTTCTTTTTGCTTCTATTAAAACAGAAAGATGAATAATTTATAGATGGTTTAAAGACAGCAAAAATCGTTAAACGTAAAAATTAATTTTTTTCTCCACTAAGTGCCTTTGTTCTCTAAATCTTCCACAACATGCAATATGATGCAATACAGTTCTGAAAACAGTCCAGTTAGGCTACGTGAATCCTACTCTAGCATGGTGAACTTTGACAGTAGCTCTTTGAAGGCCAGTACTCCAGTGTCAGAGGTCAGAATTCTGCACGCTAGAGTGTATATAGGTGAAGTAGGCTACATACAGTCAGCCAGAGCACTAGATTGGGAAAGATCTGGTAGATGTTCTCTATGCACTGTTCAGTATGGTTGAATGTTACCATGTTACCGTCTATGAAAATATGTATAAAATAAAATCAGATGCAGTCTTCTGTTACGAATGGTCTTTTAAGACCATGGCATTTTGTGCTGTAGCTGAGAATGAGCAGGACATCTGGGATGAACCTCATGATCCACCATACCAGCCTATCTATTATCAATAAAGACCTGCTGACCCTGATTACACAGAACATTTCGTTTAATCTTATGGGCCTCATAAAGCATTTCTTTATAATGGAAGAGTAATGAAGCTAAAGTGACTCTCACATGCTAAAATAAGTGTTCTGCAATGTCTTAAAATTGATTGGAAAACTAATGACATGACATTGAGCAGAAAAAAAGGGCAACAGACTGTGCCTCAGAGGGACAATGCTATGCCACTTGGTTAAGTTGCCAAATATCGAACAAGTGTGATAAGTGTCATTATTCCTTGACCTACTGCGACATCATGAATGTTGTTGTCTTTTGCACTTTTAGGGATTATTTCAGTAAATAAGTATGCGAATAAAATCATAAGCATTTTGTCAGTGCTCTCACCCCTAGAGGAGCATGAGGCTACAACCCACAGAAGCTGCTCAGGTAGTGCAGCTCATCCAGGATAGCACACCATTGTGCGCTGTGGCAAGAGGGTTTGCTGTGACTGCCAGCACAGTGTCCAGAGCATGGAGAAGATATCAGGAGACAGGCCAGTACACCAGGAGACATGGAGGGGGCCGTAGGAGGGCAACAACCCAGCAGCAGGACCACTACCTCCTCCTTTGTACAAGGAGGTACAGGAGGAGAAGTGCCAGAGCCCTGCAAAATGACCTCCAGCAGGCCGCTAATATCCATGTTTCTGCTCAAACTGTCAGAAACAGACTCCATGATGGTTGTATGAGGACCCCACATCCACAAGTGGGGCTTGTGCTTACAGCCCAACAGTATACAGGGCGATTGGCATTTGCCAGAGGACACCAAGACTCTTCATGTATGAGCAGGTTCACACTGACCACATGTGACAGACATGATAGAGTCTGGAGACGCCGTGGAGAACGTTCTGCTGCCTGCAACATCCCCCAGCATGACCGGTTTGGCAGTGGGTCAGGAATGGTATGGGGAGGCACTTCTTTGGAGGGCCGCACAGACCTCCATGTGCTAGCCAGAGGTACCCTGACTACCATTAGGTACCGGGATGAGATCCTCAGACTCATTGTGAGACCATATGAGGGTGCAGTGAGCCCTGGGTTCCTTCTGATGCATGACAATGCTAGGCCTCATATGACTAAAGAGCGTCAGCAGTTCCTGCATGATGAAGGCATTGATGCTATGGACTGGCCCGTCTGTTCCCCAGACCTGAATCCAGTAGAGCATATCTGGGACATCATGTCTTGTTCCATCCACCAATGCCACATTGCACCACAGACTGTTGACTGATGCTTTAATCCAGGTATGGGAGGAGATCCCTCAGGAGAACATCTGCCGCCTCATCAGGAGCATACCCAGGCGTTGAAGTTGGATCAGCCTGTAATTTGATTTTCCATTTTTATTTTGAATATGATTCCAAATCCAGACCTCCATGGGATAATAATTTTGATTTACAGTGATCTTTTTTTTGTTCTCAATGCATTCCACTATGTAATAACAAAGATTTTCAACTGGAATATTTTTCATTGATATCTAGGATGTTGTTTTAGTGCTTCCTTTATTATTTTTTTGAGCAGTGTGTCTCTTTCAAAGAACAGCATAAAAGTAGCTCCTCAATGCCTCTCATACTGAAGCATGACCATCAAAAAGCTTTAAAACTACCCTGCTCTTGAATACTCTTCTGCCATGAACTCCCTTACACTATGGTGATTCCCTGTAATGAAGAGACTTTCACGTCTTGCTCCTCAGACCAAACCTCTGTGCCCTACATTGACAGGAGTAAAGGGTGAAGGGCTCTGTGTTTTCTTACAAAAGACAAGCAAAATCAGCAGAAAAGAGGTAAGTTATGTTTTCTTCAAACCTTAAGCCACCGTTACTCATCTTCACATTTAAGGGCCCTTGGAGAAAAGCTAAAGGCTAACTGAGGGCAGAGGACACATTACTGCTTCTCAGTGAAGAGTCATTAGAATTTCTGTTGCTAATTATCTATCTAATTAACTAAGCCATAACTGTATTTAAAAGCAAGACTTACGGGCCAAGTTTAAGGTCCTTTTAATCACTACTACATGTGTAATGCTCTGTAGGCTGTTAACAGCTAAAATGTGGACTTCTACAGATTCCATGTTCTTGTAAAACAGAAATATCACATTTCTCATAGTAACAAGACAATTTATTTATTATGTGATATTAATTGGATTATTCTGTATGGTGGAGACTAAATCCATGTAGTAGGGCTCTAACAAGTGTGACTCCACAGTGAAGTTGTGGTTCCACGTTATTACACTACAGTGTGATTTGATGTGGGACGCCAGAGAAGAAGCATGTTTCTCTTTGTATGTTGAGGCAAGTGTTGGTAGTATGGGAATTGCCAGTTTAATATCAAATTCTTATTTCATCGTAATTTCTTTTTTGCATTGTACAGCAGAAAATTCACTACAAGGTAAATAGAAAGGCTGCCAAACTCAATAAATGACCATTCATTTGTTCTTTCATTATTCATGTTACATAGCATCATTTATACTTGTATTTTGCTTGTACATTTTCATAGGCTATATTTACTTTGTTGACACTTTCTTTCAAAGCACCAAGTCATTTTCACTACTTACAACAAACTTTTTTTTTTTTAACACTTTGATGTATCAATAAAGAAATTGAGATGATAATCTAAGGCTGGTGTGAGAGGCCAGTGTGTTTCCTGGACTCGTGTGTGACACTTTCATTTCATTACTGAATCTATATAGAAATCATTTTTGCTTTTCTATAACAAAACAGCTTATAATGGATGGAATCAATAGGTGAAAATGTAATTTACAGTTTGAAAGACGTCAGACATTGCAGTCAGCAATTTGATGTGTGGCAGGGGGAAGCTGTAATGAACTGTGGGGACTCTTATACCACTCTTCAGGAAAACAACAACAACAACAACAACAACAATAATAATAATAATAATAATAATAATAATAATAATACATGCATGCCTACTATACTGCTTATATCAAATTATTTTTTATTTGTGCTCTGAGGGAGACATGCAGCATAATGCCAGAAAGTCAACAAGGAATCCATTATGAACATCCCTTACCGGCAGCCTTTAACTGCTGATCATGAAAGACCAATTGCTAGGTTCCTGGCAGCATGTGACAGGGTAAGCAATTATGGTGGTTGGTGGATGGTTAGATGGGTATGAGACAGAGAAGGGTGCAGGACATTGGTTACAATTATGAGAGGAGGGGCTTTGGCACACATTCCCATGGCACAGGGCAGCAAAATTTAACAAAAGGTATAGATCCAGATATAAAGTTTGAACTTGAAAATAAATGGACTGAAACTTTGGATTCTGTCCTTACAGCAGACGTACTGTTCTGAAATTGCATTGAATAAAGACAATAGGAAGTTCCTGTTTTAAAAGAGCTTCTCATCCAGCCACATATCTTGCCATCAAATAGAACATATGTACAGTATGGGTATAAAGTTTGAGAACGTCCAAGGGGAGGCGTTCATCTGCTCACAGCTACCTAAGGAAAAGAGAAATGACATCAGCCTTCAAACTGAACCCTGAGGGGAAAAAAGAAAGAAATGTTAATTCTGACTGTGGTTCTGGCACATCATGGGGGGGAAATGGACTTTATTACCTATATTATTTATTGTTTTTATTATTTTTTAACTATAGCTTTAAATCTAGTTATGGAAAATAAGACTATCAGAGGCTCTGATTAAAGGCAGTGGGATCAATAAAAGATTACATCACCTAAAATGTAATTCCTCACTGAGTCATCAGTGTGAACTTTTGAAGTTCCTGGAGAGCTGAAAATGACTTTACTGTGTGGTGATTATTATGCTGGTAGGATTTTTCACACACTGCTGAGAGTCAGTTGTTGGCAGGCATACAATGCAAAACTGGCAATGCATTTGCAAATTTATTTAATCTCAGTTCCCAAAGTCTCAGTTTAGCTCTGTTGTTAGATACCAATGGTTGCACTGGCTACACTGAGCGTGGAGTAGCTAACATCAGATGTCCTTCGTTCCAGTAAACATCACTCCTTTATTGTGACCTGGAACCGTAACACCGTTTCTGGCAAACACTTCCAGTTGTGTCACCAGCCTCTGGTGATAGGATGTGTTTTATGGACCCTGTAGTTCCTTCTCCAGCCAAAAGCACCTGACTCATCAAACACAACAATATGTTCATTCTGTGACATAACCAGACAACAGTCCACACCTGGTTCATCAAAGCTGAACAACATGCTTTACAGAGAGGTGCGTTGGAGCATGGGGTAAATAGCAGGCAACAGATTTCTGAAGGTCGGTGTATATCCACCAGAAGAATCATGTGCATGCATTGATTAGCAGTGATTAATGTTTAGAAAGCATTAAAAAACGAAAACCTTAAAGTAGAGGGTTACCAGTGGCTCGTCTCTGACACAGCAGGCTATGTGTTGGTTTTTTTTTGCACATGTTGTAACATGTTATTAGGGGGGCAAATTTTACTGCTCTCTCTACTGTGACTAAGATGAAAGAATATTGCACAAGTGCTGAGCAGTATCTGTGCTACTGAGTCCAGCATTGTTTTATTAGTGAGAAACTTGACTAATGAGACCTAGGAGCTTTTTGTGGTTACTGTTGATGTTATTCCCTTTTGAATTAATTGATTTATTTATTTATTACTCTGGCTGAGGAATAACACTAAGTTCCACCCATTAAGGAGCCTTAGTAATGAAGGCACTTTTCAGTGTTATTCTGTGTGGGTGGGTGTGGGAGTAGGGGGTAGGAATATCTGTGTGTCTCTGAGCAGTATGAAGGGTCCAGTCTAACTCTTGGGCCAGAGTTCTTGGAGTAACGCATGAGTCATCCAGTGGTGTCTGGAGCTTCCGTGGCCTCATCTGTATTTCTGCTCACTGTCCGACCTCTTTGGTCTACAGTGCCATAGGAAGTTAGTTTCCTGCTGTTCAGCCCTGTATTATGTATTAAATAAGACTTGCGGTGAAACCTATGAAATGCAGTCATTGTTCTGTGATTTATGGTTATCTCTGTTCTACCTGGACAAATTACGTAGTTTGCTGTTTTGCCAAAAAGCAATTTGTGTAATTAACAAAGTTACTGTGTTTTCAGAGTTAATTTATAAACTAGTTGCATTAAGTAAATCTACATTTTAGCAAACAAATCAGAAATTGCACTGATTTTCCTGCATGTGTCCACAAACTTTGCTAATACTAAATGTGTTTATTAACATGAAAAAGAAAAAGGCTTGTTTAAAATATTGTCCTTTTCTACTGATCTGAGATCACTTTCACAATGTGAGTCACAATGTGACATCCATTAGTTTATTACAGGTAATGAATGGGCCAGAATCTAACTGAGTCCAGATCACTGAAGTCTACAGTGATTTTCTTGCTTTCACAATTATGGTTACGGCTGTAGTTTTGGTTGAAGGAAGTGGACTAAATAACTGTATGAAGCCTGTATTGAATGGCCTTTCTCCCAGTACCTCCACTCTTATTATGCCAGTGCTTCTGTGGCAGGTTGGGTAACAGTGATTAGGTCTGCACTGTGAAAGCTCTTAGTGGTGGCCCTATGTTAAATCTCCAACATAAACTCCTGAGCCCTGCACAGCTAGTTAGAGCACCAAGCTATGGGTTTCAAATGGATCTTTGCGACATTTTATGCATCTGCTGATGATACTTGATGAAATGCAAGTTTTGGATGCATAGAAATATATTAACAGAACATGCCAGGCCATGACGTAGGGCATTTAACAATACATTTAACAATACATTTAACAATACATTTTTCACATCATCTAATAAATGAGCCATTTAGCTCTATTTTTATTCCAAGTCACACATTTTCTGAGTTCTGTGTTGAACCAAGAATATTCAGTATTAATATTCCGTAATATTCAAAACAGCCGTAAATCTGTTACTTTGCAGGCCAGCATTGGACTGTTATCCAGCAGCTTAGAAAAAGCCTATATTGAGCCAGTTAAAGATCAAGAAGAAGAATTCAACTCGGACGAAGTTGAATCACATGACTCGTGGAGGGTGACCGAAGGCGAGGTGAATGCACAGACCTGACTGGATGTGGTCAACATTCTGTGTGCCTGGTAGTTGGTTTTTTTTTTAAATTTAGTTTCACAGAAGCCTTCTCATATCCTGTAACTATACCTAAACAAAGACATACTTCAGCAGCCGAAAAAATTATGTGGTCTTATGTGTGGTTTTTCATTCAACAAAAGTTAAGGGAAAATATTGCCATATTAAATCAGAATCAGATGAATTGTTTTTTTTTTTTATTGGTGGATGTTATTGCAGGTTTACTTTTCAAATTAGTTATAAATAGTAAATTAACAGCATGTACTCTACATTCTCTTTAAGGCAGTTACTAATCACTCATGAGGGGACTGGCTTCTAATGAGTGGCATGTGAACAAATTTGAATTTACAATCCAATCGTTACATACTGCTATGTCTAATGGATCAGCTGAAAAAAACCCTCACCACTGCACTTCTCATGTATGAAAGTATCTGTTCATCATTATAACTATAGCGGGCCAGGACATGCACTTGGAATACGGCAGCCAATCATAGATTTAGAGTGGTTCTTAAACTTCGGCTATGACTGTTGTAACGTTTCAATCAGCAGACGGGACGGGGGCAGCGTTAGACAAGCTACCGTTCATTTAATCCAAATGTGCTTTGTGTGCATGTGTGTGACTCATGTGCTTTCCTGTTATTGTGGAAAGAAAATGCCTCCAGAATGGTATATGAGGTACAGTTTACTTTTTTATTTTGTGTAGATTTCAGTAGTCACCCCATTCAATTCCACAATGGATTTATTCCAGATCCAGCCACTGCTAAACTCATTACAGCTGGAATCAATATCATCATGAGTGAGAGGAGAGCACATCCTTTCCTTTCTCTTTATATAATGACCTCACAAGCCATGCGTCCCCAAAGATCTCAACCATCTTCTCTCAGGATCTCTCTCCAGAAGAACAAGACTCTTCTAAGTGCTAATGACTACAGATGTCCCAAGGTAATATGAGCCTTCATTTGTTCCTGGACCAAAGCATTGTAATCTTATAAGGTGGTGAGCAGAGAGGCAGCATTCTAGTTTTCTTATTTAATTTTCTTTTACATAAATCATCCACAAGCCTGATCTGAATCTCCTTAGAGCAAATGATTTGTCTTCCTATCCGACTCTGATGGCACTGTGGTCTTTATAATCTGCACACTTCTGGAAGAATCACAGAGATCTCACTGAGAAGCGTCTGTGTTGTCCATGCAGGACGCCTTGAATGTTTTAGATCAGCTATCGACGGGTCTGGCAGCTTCTCTAGTGTCACACAAGGTTTGAACCTAAGTAGTACAACAATGTTGCCATCTTGTGAGAAGAGTTTGAAACAGCAAATCAGTATAAAGCCTATTCCTCCTGAGAATACTGAATTTGAGAGTATGCAGTTCTGAGTTAATTAGAGGAATTTCAGTATAAGCCTTAGGTTAAAGCTCCCAAATCACGGTTTATACAACACAAACAACCCCAGCCCCATACACTTATTCCCAACAAGTCTTCTTTACCACCTTAATTTTTACCATGTAAACTTTTTACTCATATGAGCTTTCATGTTACAGTCTAATAAATCTGCTTTGTTTGGCAGCCGCTAGAGTAATGGCAATGGTCGTCAACAAGCACTTAAGATTATTCTGCACTACCTTTACAGTAGCAAACTTACTGGTGTTTTGAGTGCTTGAGTGCATCTGGCACAGTGTGAAAGACAGTGAAGGTCAAACAGCAGTCAGTGGCAAACCGCAGCTATCTGCCACCTCACACTTCTCACCAGCTGAGTGACACCCGGAAAGCCACCATGTGAAAAACTGATGTCTCATGCTCTTCAGTCAGCAGAGTTTGTGCACTAACCCAGCCTTGGTGGAGCCGTGCACAACGACCTACTGTAAGGCGCAGCATGTTTGTAGGTGACCCTGCAGTCACAGTATAGGTCTTGCAGATGGACTGTGGCAAGATATTGACCCAGTGTAATGACTTTCTAGACTTACAAGAATGCAGTGCAGCAAGAGATAAGGGGGGATCAGGCAGCTAAATTTAGACTCTTTCTGTAAACACAACACTTCGTTGGAACTCAGTAACTTCGAGCCATTTTTCAGAAAACTGTTAAATGAGTATCAGTAAATGTTATCCAAGATAACTTCGTAAACTTATCTCCCGGTTTTCATTCCAATGTCAGATTTGCTCAGAGGACACAGACAGACACATCTGACTATACCTGAGAGACTGCATTTGGGATTGTTTAACAGCCATTAGCAAAAGGCCTCACATTTCCGGAGCCTTCCGAGAAATGGATTAGTGTTCTTGAACCAAACGGCTGGAGACCACTTCCAACTAGTCCAATCGTTTCCCTCAAGGACAGATGCCAGTGTGGGTCTTCTCCTCTTACAGGGCATACAGTACAAGTCAAGTTTGGACACACTTGCTAAATATTTTTATTTATTTATTTATTTAAAAAACAGGGAAATTTTCATATGTGTAGAGCACTTGTAGGATGAGGGACTAAGGTTCTGAAAGAAAACTATTAGCTGACTTGGCATCTAAAATCAACTGTCTGTGTGTTTTGGAAGACATATATAGGCTAAAACCTTTCCCAAATTATACTTGCCTTAAAAAATAAATATAAGCATAATCTATTAGATAAAAATGTCATTACACAGTGTCCAAACTAGTACTGTACATATGATGCGGGGGGCACAGTGACTTGGTGGTTAGCATGTTTGCCTCTCAGTGCTGGGTCTACAGTTCAAGTCACCATCTGGGTGGAGTTTCTATGTTTTCCCTGTGTTTGCGTGGGTTTCCTCCCACAGTCCAAAAACATGGAGGTCATGTGAATTGATTGAGGTCATGTGAATTGATTGCTCAAATTTGCCCTTTCCTGGGTGTATCTGTACAATGTACTCCCCTAGATGGGCATGGAAGCCCCTCCCCCCCACCCATGTGACCCTGAATTGGATTAAATGGTTCAGATAATGTAACGGAGAGAGAGTACATATATGAGGTGTACACTCTACTGTTTGAGTGTGTGTTTTTGTATTTGTACAAACATACCATATTCCCTCAAAAGTGCCATACTCAAAATGTCTTATAGGGCTGGGCTGCTAATCGTTGGCATCGTCCATCAACGAAGTCTGACAGACATTGCAATTCTGAGTGAGCATGATCCTAAATTATACATAAATGTACTGACTCATGGTAGTAATTCAGTTATATGTCACTTTCAGCTTCCCTCTGCCTTACTCTGCACATTATAGTCTTAAAATGTCCTATCTCTTCTGCCATTACCAACTAGCAATATCAGAAAGAGATAATGTAATAACCTCTAAACGTAACATACCCTGTATGTATTTTTGATGATTTAGCCATGGAAGTTTTTGAGCTAAGTGGGAGTCCTCTTGGGAAATTTGGGAGTTCTAGGTGGGAGCAGCCAACCCCCCACCCCTTACTCAAGATAGAGAGGTAAGGGAGAAGTACAGGAACCAGGGAGGAGGAGGGACATTCAAGCTTGGGAGTTTAAATAAAGAAAAATAAGTGTGGAGTTTCACACGTGGACTTTCTCTCAAATTTCAGCTATTCCATAACTCCACGTGGTGTCAGCCATGTTGCTGTGTGTTTTAGGAGCCCTGCTTTGTTTTGTTAGAATGGTTGTCATATTGACATATTTGATGACAGCATCAAGGGTGGCAATAGCACAAAAATAATCATAGTAATAGTAGTAATACTAGTAATAGTTATTCTACCACTTGTTTTATCTATGAAGCAGCACTGTCACTGTTCATATGGTACATAGTTCTTAGTTATGACATAATTACAATTTACTAACCAAATAATTATCATTGGGTTTTTCATGGTGCTAAATCTCTTCCCAATTAAGACACTATTCACTAGTAAGACACTTCTTTCTGTGAAATAACAGTTAAACCATTGAGAACAGTCAAACTCTGATGCTCTGCTCCAAGATAAATAGAAGACTTTGTTTCATGACCACTTTTAGCTTGATTCTTGTGATTAACCTAGTGATTATTAATTAATTGTGTGATTCTAAGATAAATACCAAACCTACTGTGTAGCCAAAGTCATTTTCAGCAAATACACTCAGGAAATGAGTACCTTGGTGTTCCTCAGGGTTGCTTCCATCTGGCTCTGTTCCTCGTGCAACCTGTTACCTGGTCTCCTCTGAAGTCCAGAAACTGAATCTCCACTTATCACCTTATCCCTGACAAGAACCTGTGCTTTTTTACTCCAAGCCACTAAAGCAGATATTAGATGTTCAGTACCCCCATAACCCTTCTCAGGTATTACTGTGTGTTGAGAGGATCTCTCATTGAGTGCAGCAAGGAACTGGAGCCTTGATGTCTCCTCGCTGGAGATAATGGTGATGCTGGGTGTCTAGAGGAAAACAGAAAGAAGAGCAAAAGACGACATCTTCCTGGCTGGCACTTGGCATACAGGGAGAGGTTTAACTGTTTGGGATTCAAAACATGTCTTGATCAAATTACTATATCTACCTCCATTTAGCACCTGATTGCAATGCAAGCTTTCTCTTGGGATCCCAAAAAGATCTGCAGTGCAAAAGAGGGAGAGAGGGGGAGAGAAAGAAAGAAACAGAGAAAGAGACAGAGAAGGAGGGAGACGGGAAAGAGACAGATCCAAACATATGGGTCTTACTGTCAGCATAAAAACCTCACTAGCTTACTCCACTTAAAAGCTTGTGGTCTTGTAGGTGTGGGAGAGTTTGAAAGGTTGTATCGATTATGCTTGTGACTTGAGAAATGGTGGGCCAAGACTGAATCTCAACTATACATTTCTGTTGTATAATCAGACACTGAAAGTTCACAGTAAATTTCGACAAGGAAGGGAGACACATTTAAGAAGAACAGAAACAGGAGGAACAGACGTGACACTGGGCTTCACATTTGGTTTTATTTTGAAAGGCATGTGGTCAGTCTTCTTCGTCCATGATGGTTTCTCCTGTTCTCCATGGTTGAGAGGCTTTCAGTATATATACTGTATATATATATATAGTGCCATGATGAAAAGTGGCATGTTTCTTTGTGAGGTGTGATAGCTTTTACTACCTGTCCTGCCATCAGCTTACTGCACTTATTTTCACAAGAACTTTGCTGTTTCAGCCTAACGATCAGTGAAGGGAGGGAGGGGGTGGTGACGGGGGGTTTCTGAGGGTCGACAGAGGAAAATGACTGGAATATCAAGAGAAAAGAAAAGGGGAGAAAGAGCAAATTGTCAGAAGGTTAAAACAGGTGACTGTGAAAGACCGGTGATATGGGAAGAGAGCAGACTGCCACATTCCCGCGAGGGCTGGTAAGCCAGCGTGAGAGTGGCAGACGGAGCGGGCCAGCAGCAAAAACCCGAAGGTGTCAAACGAATCACTTTAGGATACTGACAGGGAGCGACGAGGGAAGGAGGATGTTGTCGAGCGGATCGGCGGGATGTCCCGCTGTGAGACCCAGCCGAAATTACTGTGTCGTGTCTGCTGCTGGAAAAGAACACATCACGCGCTTTCTGTTTTTGCGGCATCTCGCTCTGAGCCTGCACCAGATCTTCTCCGAGGACAGAGCCGTTATATTTTAGCTGAGGCTCGGCACCGTGGCCATCGCTCCTGCAAAGTCGTGACTGTGCGGGACCTGTCTGTCACCTTAGGACATCTCACTTTCACAAGAGGTGAAGGAGGAAGTAAGACATAATGACTGAAGAATGCAAATGTATGTATATTTGTTCATTCTATTGTTTAACTGTAGACCTGGTCAGGAAATGTTGCTCCTTTAATGGACCCTGTGTTTTTGTTTATGAACAGACTGGTTTCAGGAAAACCCTGACAGGCATGCTATCCAAAACTCTCCTCACTCATTACACCTTACAGGCCATTTAGTTTACTTCTGATATTCACTCATGAATGAAGAATCAGATTAATAAAGTTTCATTTAATAGTGTACAGAGCCATGTTATTGTGTGCCCTGTGGGCTACAGTCTTTCTTTTGCTGGCACCTGAGAGTGAGTTTGTCTTCAGTCAGGAGTACTGTATAGGTCTGTGTGTTGGCCTGGCTACTGCACAACCTGCCTGTCCTCAACCCCTCCTCCCACTGATGTTGCCTTGGTGACCAGCTTGCAGAATTCACACAGCTCTTCCTCGCAGAACCCTCCAAGGAGCTCCCCCTGTCCTGAGAGTAGCACGAAGATCTAGGAGGATCTCAAATTGGCCTGGAAGCTGGACTCCAGGCTACTGTTCACTGTTCCAGAGGTGTGACCAAACAGTCACAAAAGAGTGTGATTATTCACAGCAAGGAACGGATGTACTGTACTTACACTAGATGATATACATTAAAGCAAACTCATCTTAATGTTTTGGTTCACTGTGCACCTAAGTTAAACTATGATTATGATTTCTAATACAGAATAATAACACAGCAAGCACTGAAGATCAAAGCTGTTTGAGAATTCACTTTGTTTCTTTGTTGGTACGTACATAATAACACATACTTATGTAAAAGTACATACATACCTAACACATACATACATAACAGAACATACATACATACAAATATGCATACATAGAGTCCAAGCCCCCAGTGAGCGACAGTGGAAAGGAAAAAATCCCTGAGAGCAAGAAGAAATAGTATGTAATAGTAAATAAGTGCATAATAGCACCTATGTATGTAAAAATACATACCTACATAGTAGTACATATGTACATAATAGCACATATGTAATAGCACATATGTACATACATATAGTACAATATGTACAACAGTACATACATAATCTACAATAGTACATACATAATCACACATATGTATGTAATAATACATACGTACATAATAGCACATATGTATGTAATAGTACATAAGTATGTAATACTGCATATGTACATAATATGTATGTAATAGTGCATACATGAAGAATAGCACATATGTATGTAATGTATGTAAAAAGCGATGAGGTAACCGTCCCAGGTGGATCATCATTAATCATGCAAATTACAACTTTTCTTTCAGCATCATATGATACAAATTATGCTCATTTTGTCTGTCAGTCAATCCGAGCTGCAGCAGATTTTGTAATTGCAGGCTAGGATCTCATCCACTGCACGCAAAATATCAACACAACTGATTAGATTCACAGATGACAGTAAGTAATGTGACATACTGATGTAAACATGCAGGTTTGCAGACTATGGTCTTATACCACTGTGGTTGGTTTGGTTAATTTTAGGTCATACAATGCATGGTTATAATAACCACATTAGAACGCCTTAGAAATGTCACACAACAGAACTTTCTCACGCTGAACTGGGAAACGCATGTTGAAACATTGGATACACTGGATACATTGTATTTTAATTGTATTTTTTGCCTATATTTCATACATGTGACCTGTGGTCAGCATGTTAAAAATGCATTTAAGTATATAAATACAGAAAGTAATATTCATTTAAAATTGTTTTGTAGTAGTACGATTAAATTATAGATATGTAATGAACAATATATAAGATGTGGCCCTGTATGAGTTGTTTATGAATGCTGGTTTATACATCCCATAGTTATTTAAGTGCTGTATTCTATTATCCAATTGTGATGTCACCCAGTATGAGTTTCCTGAGTTCTGGAAATGATACTCTCCTGTCAGGAAGCCTGATTCCTGGCGCATTTTACAAAGACCTTCCTCTCCTCATTTCTTATCACCTGTTTCCTATTAGTAACCTGTTATATATACCTCAACCCAAACCTTCCTTCTGTTATATACTGTATACCTCAACCCAAACCTTCCTTCTGTTATATACTGTATACCTGTATACCTCAACCCAAACCTTCCTTCTGTTATATACTGTATACCTCAACCCAAACCTTCCTTCTTTGCAAAGTACTGCCAGCTATTCCTAAAATACATACTGAGTGGTTATTCTACATACTCTGATCGCCTCTCTGTTTTTTTGCCTCTTGTCTTTCTTCATTAAAATGCGTTTAAAGGTTTGCACACACCTCACTCGTTCTGCTCATGTCACAACTTCCTGTCTACATATGACTGGCAATAACCACTAGTGCACAGAAGGCTTCTCTCCTCATGCCCTGGTAGCCTCAAGAACCTTATACAAGGGAACCTTTAGGGCACATTGTTATATTTGTACATGCATTTTGAAATTCATCATTTAGCCAAAACAATTATACATTTTGCACAGAGTAACATTATATATATATTCAAACTTTATTTATGACAGTTTTTGGTATATTTTTACTTTGTCTTACGTTACCTTTGTCTTTATTTCTCCCTGACATCCTAACATGAACACAGACTGTTGTATGTCACACACCAGTGACATTGTCTAATAATAAAGTACATACGACAGCTTACAAACAACATGTCCTCCTGGCTTTTGTGGCCTTTTATCTTGAGGAAACATATTTCCTGCTGTGTCACAGAGCAAACTATTCTCCCACGTGAGCTTCACCAGCCGTCTGCCGGCTTTCCATGGCTGAACCTCGCTCGACGAGCAGCACGGGGGACAGTCGTACTCCTGCTAGAAAGGATGGAGGCAGCAAGAGATGCCCTGCTCTTCCTCACTCTGTGTTTCATAGCCAGTATCTTCCCTCACCAGAGATCCTGTTTCAACCTGGACCTGACCAACCACACCGAGTACGGCGGCCCAGAGGGCAGTTATTTTGGCTTTTCTGTGGACTTTTACCACTCAAGCAGTCAGAAGTAAGTGCCACTGTTGTCCATAGCACTCTCTAATTATATACTTAGGGTGGTATGATAACAGAAAAACAATTGTGTGACCAAAGCACTGTGTCTGGTTTCAGGGCTGCCCTGGGTTCTTATCTAATATAAGTCTAGTCACTTTGGGGTTCAGCTGGGCTAACATTATATTTTGCAGCATACCACAGCATTGCCTCTTCTGTTAGACTGACATAGTATGATTACAGCAGTGTATTTTATTGCTAATGTATTTTATACATGATGTGTGGTAAACTGACTCTAAAATGAGTTTTCAATCACCTATCTGTGTAAATACTTATACAATAATTTCTGTGAAATCTGTAAAACTCTGCTGTCAGTCCGAGGTAACTAAGATGGACGAGAGTTTTGGTATTGTGCAACACTCTGACATCTGTGTGTGCAGGGTAAGTGTCGTGGTGGGTGCACCGAGAGATGGAGTGGGCCCTTCCCAGGGTGGCTCGGTCTTCCTCTGCCCATGGACACCAACCAGAGGACCCTGTCAAAAACTGGCCTTCGACCAAACAGGTCTGCATGGGCTTGACGTAACATGAGAAATAGACACCACACACTGCTTATCTAGCATGGCAAGTCTGTCTTACAACACCTGTGCAATTTAAAACAGGACACCCGGAAATGGTCGTACTGCTGCCTATGAAAAGATTTCCAGTGTAAACTGTAACCTTTTGTAAACTTTCGACTTTTTATCAGGCGATGAAAATATCACATTTAACAGCATATTCCTGACAACCCATAAAACTAACCAGTGGTTGGGAGGCACTGTTCGTGCGTACAAGAGCTTTATCTTGGTGAGTGGATTCCTTCATCCTGAACTTCTGGTTTTTTTTACCCATGCAGTGTGTGCCAAGCCTAATAACAGGGTACCACTGAGTTGCATATATAGGTGCATTCCCTGTGCTTTTAAGCTAATGAGAGATTCAGTAATTAGCAGGCTGGGTTGAGTCAGCTTCACAGCACAGAGGAGACTTCAGCCCTGGTGTAGGAAAGATGCCTATTAGGATAAAACTATAATAAAGAGTGATGATCCAATAAATGCCTCAACACATCTGCTGTCCTCTGAGTTTGAACGTCTCACCTGGATGTTAGAGGAGTGGTCACACATCAGCATCCAAAATCATGTCTTTCTCCAAAGCGGTCACCTCCAATGAAACAGTAACTGCGCATTTGGAAGCCAGGGCAGCCTCTCTCTGACCTTTAAATCTGTATTCCGCCCACAGATGCGGAATACTGAAGTGAAACAGAGTATAAACGTAAAGTTTCTTGACTTGCATGGTTCACTGGATAAAGAGTGAGGTTTCTCTCCACCAGGCCTGTGCCCCCTTGTTTCACTGGAACGTGATCGAGGACGAGGAGGAGGCCACGAACACTCCCGTGGGAAACTGTCAGCTACTGGACATGCTTACTGGAGAAGTAGCAAACTACGCCCCCTGTAGGGGAATTAATGTGGAGTCAAGCTATGTGAGAGCCAGAGGCTGTAAGTCTCAAATGCTCTCTGGGGCATAGGCTGCTGTACATCTCCCCATCTATGCACAATAATTGTACAAACACGACAAAAAAGTTTCCTAGCATGGAACAAGATGCTAATGACAGAGGCTTTTGTCACCTCCAATGAAACAGTAACTTGCATTATATTGCACTGTTACACTGTTATCGGATGTGCTTCATCCATTGTACATTTGCCAGAGATCCAAATTTTCTCCTCTTTCAGATCAAGACAGACGCTACTGTGAAGCAGGATTTAGTTCTGACATCACAAAGGTATAATACCCCTTTCATTTGAACAAAACATGACTCTTCGTTAAGAAGTGCTTCATCGACGTCCCATATCATCCATTTCCTGGACTCTCTCAGTCCTTGCGTAACCTTGAGACACCTCTCAGATGCCTTCAGGAAATTTACAAGGGATATTTTGTGTTGAAATCATTCAGAACATCTTTTGTCTTCTCCTGCATGCTGTAGGGTGGCAAAGTGGTTCTTGGTGCCCCTGGAGGATTTTTCTTTCAAGGTCAAATGAATGAATTAATATATCATTTTTTATATTGTAGAGAGTTACACAATAAGGTTTTATAAAAGATTATATAGTTTGATAGTTTTTCAAATAAGAACCAAATGGATAATACATAATTTTTTATAATGTATTATTATAAACTTTATTATGATAAATGTATTAAGTGCTACATTTGCTCTGTTTCCCATAAAGGGAGACTATGTACTAATCCTGCTAATCCCAAATGTATCAATTTTAATTAATTTTTTTTCTCAAAGTTTAATACTCATAGCAAACTCATATGCAACTGGTAGTTTGGTTTCTTTTTTGGTTACTAGTTTGGTTATTACACCAGCAAGCAATAGAGTTCAAATGTTGCATCTGGAGATTGGACCACACAATCTGGGGATTGGACCACACAACCCTCAGTTCGATCCCCAGTTCTGAGCTCCTGTCCGATCATCTTCTTAATCATAACTGTAACAAAAGTGTTAAAAGAAGCAAGCTACCGTACAGCTGGAACCTACACATCTGAACCAGAAGGGTTTGATGGTGTTTCAGGTCAGTTTATCACAGCCCCACTCCAAAGCATCAGAACCAGTGGCAGAACTTTCTCTCCAGTACACTATGTAGCAGGAGAGACCAAGTCAGCCGAGAGGTTCGACAACTACGACCTTTATCTTGGTAAGACGTTTGACTGAATCTTTGACTCCTGCACCGGTAACACAGAAGTGTAAGATGAATAAAAATAAAATTATCCTGTATATGTGTCCCTCAGGATACTCTGTGGCAACAGGACAGTTTAATGCTGAGAACGTCACAGGTGAGAACTAGCGACATAAAATGACCCAATACTTTAAAATTGTTGTTAAGTTGTCAGATAATCTGAACATCGCATTCATTATGCTGTTTGTGCTGTACTTTTCACGCTCAGATTTTTATATTTGGTTTCAGACTATGTTGTTGGTGTCCCAAATGACCTAAACACAGCTGGTTCTGTAAGTGTACCCTTGTCCTGAACTTTCCCAGTAAGGTTAATAACAAATGATATCTAACAGACGGCATATGCAATAACAAACATACAGTATATTGTCTATGTTCTGACATTTGTATATTCTGTAGGTTAAAATATTTAGTGGAGCTTCAGTTTATCCCAAAATCAAAATGAGTCTGGGAGGTTTTCAGGTGAGTGAACTTAATCACTGGAATATTAACCGAAAATATGTAAAGGTCCTAATGGATGATAAACTACTGTGAAAACAGTACTTGTGTTTGTTTGTGTGTGTGTGTGTGTGTGTGTGTGTGTGTGTGTGTGTGTATGTGTGTGTGTGTGTGTGTGTGTGTCTGTGTGTCTTCTGTCTGTTCATTGGCCTGCTGTCTGTCTGTTTTCCACAGATAGCTTCCTATTTTGGCCACTGTGTTGCTGTGACTGACATCAACAACGATGGGTAAATTGCTATGAATGTATCTATGAATGTTCTTTCACTCAGACTTGCACTATTAACATCAGAATCACTCATGACTCATCACTGATTCATTGATTTACACTTCACTTTTGTTTAAGTATGTTGCTGGAATATATGTGTTCATTAGGAGTCTGTTTCAGAGGCCTGATTAAAAATAATTAACCATAACTCTAATTACTAGATGTTTCCTTATACTAATTAGTTAACTTGTTGGATTTTGCTTTGTAGTGTGATGGGTTAGGCTAGACTGACTGCATAAACATGACATCACATGATCTGCATAAACATGACATCACAGTACTGACTCTGCTCTCAGGAAAGATGACATCCTGGTGGGTTCTCCTCTCTTCATGGAGCACCTCTCCACCCAGAAGCTACGTGAGGTGGGTCAGGTCTATGTGTACCTGCAGAGGGAGGACCATAAATTCTCCCCGAGGCCTGAACAGACCTTGACGGGGACCCGG
This sequence comes from Sternarchorhynchus goeldii, assembly GCA_028565775.1. NCBI lineage: Eukaryota > Metazoa > Chordata > Actinopteri > Gymnotiformes > Apteronotidae > Sternarchorhynchus > Sternarchorhynchus goeldii. The sequence goes on along the minus strand of JAOXYF010000001.1, from coordinate 22,879,584 downwards.
GCTTACGGACGTTTCGGCATTGCCGTTGCTCCTCTGGGAGACATTGACCACGATGGCTTCAGAGGTGAGGACCTGCTCCTGACAAATGTTCACAAACACAGGGCCTGGGTGTTCAGTGACAGCTGTTTCATGCCACAACCTAGCCAACAATGCAAACCAGCATGGATAAATAACCTGAAATACTATCCTGCGCAAGTTACGACCCTTTTACTTTAATTACCTTTTTAGTTCATTACAGAGAATATTTTTTCTTTGTTAGACGCATTATCATGACTCACTAGATGCCTGATCCCATTTTTCTTACTATCAGTAAATTAGTCTCAAGTATAAATGCAATTTTGGCAGAGAATGTGGTTCAGATGCCCAGTAATGCTGCGTCAAAACCTGTATTGCCCACAATTTACTATTAGAGTATAATAACACCCAGAGCTCTTCCAAGGTGTCTATGGTGTCTCTTTAGACAATCTGATTGTGACAACTGGATTTTGCATTCCTTCCCATTTAATGTTTCCTCAAAGGAAGCTCGACCTCAGAAGTATGAGCTCTGGTTTGTTTTCAGACGTGGCAGTGGGAGCGCCAGGCTCTGGTGAAGGGGGCTTTGTCTTCATCTTCATGGGGCAGAGCAGAGGTTTGAACCCACAGTACATGCAGGTAATAGAGAACCCCTTCAAGACTCCAGCACCAGTGCACGCCTTCGGCTTCAGCATGAGAGGCGGAACGGACGTTGACGGCAATGGATACCCAGGTTTGTGTGCACATGCCTTTTTATAGGGACCTCATAGTGTTTTTTCCTTGATGGGTCAAGTAAACATACGGAATGGAAAGCATAGCTGAGATAATAATGAGCAAAATTAAAGGGCATTTTCATTTCCTAGTATTTGGAGAGATTCAACTGCCTCTTGTCTTCCAATAGCTTCACTTTCTCAATAGATTTCCTTTTTTCAACGATTACTCTTGAGACATCAGGTCTTCGGCAGCACCAATGACCCGCATCCCAGCTAACTGCTCAGGCTTTCTGCTTCAGAATCCACATTACAACCCCTGAGAGATTCATGTTCACCATTTTCCTTCTGTTTATTCCCATACGATGCGTGACTAACAAAAGCTTCTAAGGTCACACTCATATTTCAAATCGCCGCTGAATGGTGCTTCCCCTACAAGCTTGTTTCCCTGAGCCTCACGGGGGAGGTCGAGGGTTGTCTGAGCAGCACAGCAGAGCCACAGGTTGAAAAGGCAGTGTTAGTCACTGACCCGCCCCCGGGAACTGGCTCTCAGGCCTGCAACAGACATGACAATGCTTTCTGACACACAACACCTCGTGACCCCAAGGGCCCTCTTTGTCACACTCTCTCTCAGGCAGAGCATTGACCTTTTCCAAGGACTTCCTCCTAACAAACCAGTGGCCACTTTCAAAATGGCTTGTTTTCTTCACCCTGTTTAGTAGACACATTTGTTTACTTCAGAAACTAAATAAAAATAAAGTTCTACCTCCTTAAGGTAAACTATTTTGCCAGTTCTTTTGTTACCACTCACAGATCACTGTTACTGGAGTTGCTTTAAGCTAAGCAGTGAAAGAGACTCTTTAATAGATACAGTTTTGTCTATTCTGTTTTGTCTGTTCTGTTTTGTCTATTCTAATTCTGTTTTGTTTTGTTTTCTTCCACCTTTAAGCATCTTCTGTCTTTGCCCCGCAGATCTGATTGTTGGTGCATGGGGAACAGACAAAGTGGCCGTATACAGGCAAGACCTACAAGAAGTGCATTCTGAGCACATACAGTATATCATGCAATATCTCTTCTCTAAGTGTGTGTGTGTGTGTGTGTGTGTGTGTGTGTGTCAGGTCAAAGGCAATAGTGAGGACCAAAGCCCATCTGTTGTTCTTCCCTGATTTTCTAAACCCTGATGTTAAACTGTGTCAGCTAGACAGTGGTCTCCTGGTCTCCTGGTATGAAGCAGCTCTCAGGCTTCAGCTTTCTAGCAACATACCTTTACTATAGACTTTTGGCAGAGTGTGTACATGCTGAAATTTCAATAAAATGTTCTATTGCCATGATATCCCATCCATCACCTCTATGAGATAAAATGAAACAAACATGTCAAAGGTCTGGAAGTTCTCAAACATTCCTTTTGGGAAATTAGCTCCACTACTGTTCTGATACTTACTGAATAGCTAGACAGAATTCGTAGGTTCAGCATATTTATATAGTGCCATTTTCAAAAATCAAACTGCTTTCCCTATAACTCCTTCTCTCTAACGTCTTCTTATTTCTTTTCTTGGTTTAGTTTTAACATCATGATGTGCATTAGTGTATCTGGCTACAGAATACCAGAAGAGATTGGTAAGGATGTTGTGCAATCCTTTTATATATAATCTCCACTTCTCAAATACACTGTACATGTTACATGACAATGGTGCTCATTTTTGGAGAACCGGCATCTTGCAGAGAAAAGCTCCAACGCCCTGGTCCTGCAGACACCCTGCAGCAGTAGGCAGGACTAGTGGCAAAGTTAGTTTGTAGCTGCAAAGTTATTTTACTACCTGCCGTCAGCTGCATTCTTCTGTATAATTCCTACATACATACAGAGATGCTATGTACTGCCAGTATAAAGAAAATAAATTATTAAAATTATGTCTGTGAAATACCACACTTACCATCTGTAACATTGCTCAAGTAGTTTACGAATGCAGAATGACATAGAACGAGAGAATAAAAGGACGTTCATATTTTGTGTGATTCTAATGTCTCCTCACCAGTGCTGAACATGGACCTTCAGCTGGATAAGATGAAGTCTGTCATGGCCAGACGCACTCTCCTCCTGGACTCTGTTCAGCCATACACACACTTTCAGGTTTCCATTAACAGAGACACAGGAGTACTCTGCAAGAACCACACCGCCTACCTGCTGGTACATTTGCTTAAAGTCCATCCTTTATTTAGTCATTTCTGAAACATTCTCGCATCCTGGCTTGTCCATGACTGTAACACTTGTCAACAACAAGTACTTGTTTCTATGTCAGATCAGTTGTCATTTAGTTTCACAAAGTCAGCATATATGTCCATATATTTAAATATGTTCCTGATGTAACAGTTACGGTTTCTCATTGGTGGAAAAAGGCTCAACATGTATAAGACTCATATAGTTCATTTTTGACAATATATCTCACCGCGAAGTGCACCACTATTCCTGCCACTGTTATTTTTCTATTTGGGGGTGATGGTGCACCAAAGCAGACCAGCAATGCAATGGACCTGAGTGTGTTGATGGGTTCCTTTCTAAAACAAGCCAATTCCCTGATCTTTTCCTAACTAGAGGCTGAATAAAGTAATCAGTCCAGCAGTACTAGATTTAAGCTTCATAGCCTCTATCACGGTTTCTGCTCAACCTTATTAATCAGAATTTGTCTGTCTCTAATTAATTGAGTTAAATCTGTACAGTCTACCTGGTAAGTTTGTGTCTTGTCTTTAAAAAACGAGGCGGAGTTCAAGGACAAGTTGAATCCCATCTTCATCTCACTCAACTACAGCCTGGTTAATTCCCATAATGCACTGCTGCATGGACAAAGTATGGTGGTGACTCAGGTGAGATCTGCTGGTATAATACCATGAGGCATTTTTTCTAGCATTTACTGAAGCTTGAAAACATGCCAACCCTCTCTATCACTCTCCTTCTCTCTTCCTTTATCTCTTTTACTGTCTCCTTACAGACACAGATCATTCTTGATTGTGGTACTGATAACATCTGTATTCCTGACCTGAAGTTAGCAGCTAAGGCGTAAGTCTCTCTGATATAAAGACATTTCAAGGCTTTTTCTTGGCCTGACTGAAGTAACAGAACAAAAAAATGTACGTCCCTCTAGCATGTCTGGTAACTGACCAGTTTTGTCCAAACCTCTAAATCAAATGTCCAAAAAAACAAACCGAACCACTCCCTTCCCCCTGTGGGCTGAGTGTGCTCCCTCTCAGCGGTTTTTGTGACCAGAGCGGAGTGCTTGTACGGTGTGTTACCCTCAGGGTCCCAGAGCCACTCGTGATCGGGGATGACAACCCGTGTCTCCTGATGGTCATCGCGGAGAACCGAGGCGAAGGCGCGTACGAGACGGAGCTGCACGTGCGCCTGCCTGCTCACACGCACTATCAGGGCGCGCAGAGTGATGGCGAGGTGAGTCATCCTCCCTGTTCTTTCAGGCTGCTCCTCATAATCTGTGTCCAAAGGGCACTTATTAGAGTGAAGTGCACTCTGAGTTTGCCAGTGTGGAAATGACTTCTGTAAGCTTAGGTGCCAAGATCAATAGTTTTCCGTAAAACTATGAAGATCTTTAAATGAAAGTAAATGCAGCAAGTTCTGCTGTTAGCAGCTGATGTCTTCATGTGTGTTCCAGGGCTCCAGTCCTCTGCAGTGTGGTCCTAAGAAAGAGAATGACTCTGTCATAGTAGTGTGTGACCTGGGCAACCCAATGAAGGCCGGCCAGAAGGTAAGTAGATACTGTGTTCTGAATGAGCGCTGTTTTTTCCGCCAAGCACTTTCCTGGTTTACACTCAGTTTTTCATGACATGCATAATTCAATGTCAGGAACATTCAGTACAATGTCAGTACTCTACTGGTCTTTGAAATAGATCCGGGCTGGCCTGCTCTTCAGTATGGGTGGTCTAGAGAACGTCGAAACCCATGTGTCCTTCCATTTACAAATCAAAAGGCAAGAGCATCTTTTTATTTCACTCCACCCTCAGAAAACCTCTGATGGTTATTAACATATTTGATGTCTTGCGTTTGAAACTCAGTTACTAATGTGATACTCAAAAGTTTGTTTTCCTGCATGTTGAATGCAGCAAGAACTCTCAGAACCCAGACAGCAACCCCGTGGAAGTTCAGATTCTTGTTGAGGCTGTGGCTTCAGTGGAAATGCGTGGGTAAATGATGTTAACAGTTTTGTTTTTGGATGTTTGTTGGTTCATTGTAAGTTTACAGTTCTTTCATTTAACCTGTTGCTATCCACTACAATGAAACCTAGCAAAGATTTTTTTTTCCTAAATATATTTGTTTTAGATTTATTTTATTACTTCTTGCTTAACAAACCTGAAGCTGATGGCTTGTTAATGCTAGCGATTGTGTAATTAATGCTAATTAAGTAAGCTAACTGTTAACACTGAGCTGCTTGCCTGTAACATTACAATTGTTCTTTGAACAATTTGTGGTAATTAATTACAAACTTGGGATTTTGAGTTCTTTTTTTTTTGCAGAGTCTCTTCTCCCACTGAATGTGTCCTGCCTATTGCCAATTGGGAGCCAAACCTCCACCCAGAGCACTTAGATGACGTGGGACCCCTCATAGAGCACGTGTATGAGGTATGATCCAGCACAGAGCACACCACACCTTCCTTCTGAACTCACACTACAGACATTATTCATCAGATGTGGATTTTTTTTTGTTGGCACCACCAAGTCCAAAAAGAAAAGTACCTCTTGGATTCCACAGAAGCTTTTAAAACTGATTAATGGCTGCAACATGTAATAGCGTGAGGGTGTTTGATAAATCTATGACTGACTCCCTCTCTTAGGCTTCATTTGTGCCAGGGCAAGTTTGTGTGAGACTAAGCTCTCCAGGACAAGTTTGTGTGAGGCTAAGCTCTCCAGCTGGCACTCCCAGGGGTGCAGTTATGCTCTCGCTGCAGGGGCAGCCACTTGGCGAGCCGCTCATGTAGTGAGCCCCTCATTTAGTCAGCCCCTCGTTTTAGCCAGCCTCTCCCTGTACCTGCAGCTGAGGAACAGAGGCCCGAGCCCAGTCAACGCCCGACTCCAGCTGCATTTCCCCGTACAGTTCAATGGATCGCGTCTGCTCTATGTGTTCGCCAACGCCTCTGAGGAGCTGCTCTCCTGCCGCACGGACTACGCCGACGTTGACATGTACAGGGTGAGAGTGCCCCCTGCTGTCTGAGGCACGCAACAACAGCCCCTTTAGAATAAAAATCCTTTTTGGCAAAATGTCATATACTTCATATAGATGTTAACATTAATGTCCATGCAACACACACTTGAATATATGTAAAGCATGTAAATACTAACTGACTGCAAAGCCAATGTGGGTCTGGGCTGCCTGTTCAGAGCACACTGTGCTGTTTCTCTTCCTGTCTGTAGCTAGTGAAGCCAGAGCCCACCAACAGCACTGTGACCCCGACTCACTACATCAACAAACGTGACACAGAGCAGCAGGAACATCATTTGGTGCAGCACCACAGGGAAGCTGTCGCTGTGGTAAATAACCGTCAAACATCCATCTGACCAACACAGGGAGACAATGGGGCAACCTGGAGAGGCCCTGGGAGGCCTGTGTGGTGTATTGCCACATATAATCTTAATACATTTATTATTGTACATCTGTAGGACTCCTAATCATTGCATTTCTGCTCTTAGTATGGTTTGTGTGGACCAGATTCGGGTGCATGTATTGGTATGACAGTTGCTGTTACAGATATTCACCAACAGAGGGGGCTAATGTTTAAATTATCATATCTCTGGTACTGGTTATGCATCGAACAGCAAATAGTTAGTCTTGCCTTTATTTTCTTGTTTTTCATACAACTTCCATAACTCTTGCGATTGTTAAACTTCAGTACAAACAACTGTAGCTGTCATTGTTAGCGTATGGGAGATGGCATTAACTTTGATAGTACAGCTCCGCTTCTGTAAATAAACTGTGAAGGTTTGGTTTGATTATGAAAGTCACCATGTCCGTCCGTCCCCACGCAGAAGTGCCCCAACAGGGAGGCGTGTGTGACATTCACCTGTGAGGCTGCAGGTCTGCAGAGAAACAGCAGAGCAGTAGTGAAAGTGGCGGCCCGGCTGTGGGCTCACACCTTCTTACAGGTGAGGAAGCGACCACGGCTAGTCAGTCAACAGTAGGAGTGAGCGGACTGTTTCAAATCAATGGAAATTTTTATTTTGTATGTAATCTCTCTCTCTCTCTGTCTGTATGTATGTCTCTGTCTCTCTCTCACACACACACGCGAACACACACACATAATCTCTCCCTTTTACAGAGTCCTTATGTGAATTATGTCCTTCTTTCTGCTGCATATTATGAAGTAGTGGATGTGCTGTCCAAGATCCAGCCAAAAGTATTACCCAGTGGCCAGGCCCAGGTACTACAAGCTCGTTTTCCACTGTCCACAGACAGTTCAAGTTAAACAATATTGATATGGTTGCTTTAACTAATTGAACATAAGCTATTACCTCTGGTCTTTGGTAGGCAAACACTAGTGTGGTTTGGAGGCGTCCTGATGGACAGGAGGAAGTGCCCGTCTGGTGGATTGTGGTTTCAATCGTTGCGGGGCTCCTGCTGTTGGCTATGCTGAGCATCATCTTCTGGAAGGTACTTGCATGTCTTCAACACTAGAGGGCACTGTGTCATAATATTTGACACACTGATGTTACTTGCAGTTCTGAAATGACAAAAATGTACTTTATGCAGACAATAGCAATATACATTATATTTATTAATTGCAAAATTATTTAAAATTTGTATTCATTTAAGATATTGGTAACTTGTAATTACAGATAAATACATTAAAATTAACATTTTGAAATCATGCTTACTATAAACTTTAGCACATTAACTATTTGTGCAGACAGAACAATATCTGTCTTCTTGAAAATTCAGTGAAAGCTGTTAAAGTGGCTACAATCATAGAAACACAGCAGGCTAAAGTGACTCAATTACATATCAATTACATTTTAACACTGAACGCACAGTTCTAGGGCACCTCATTATGTCAGGCTAGTGATGAATATTTGAAGTTTGGTGGCAAGGGGTGGTAGAAAATAATACGCACTTGTAAGGTCTATATTCTAAAAAAAATTAAATAGGTTAGCTTAAAAGTAATTTTAGTATTTTAAATTACAGAAATTTCTATCCTAAAATTATCCAGATAGATCCTTTATGATGAAGAACGTTTTCAAACCAGATCTGATTACTGTGCGCACTGACGCGAGGCGTCTGATTGCAGGTAGGATTTTTCAAGCGTCACCGTCCGCCGAGTGAAGGCGCTGCTGATCTACAGGAGGAGCCCATGCTTCTGTCACCAAAATAAATAACACTCAACATAAATGGACCTACCGTTCACTCAAACACAAACTACAAAGTTGTACAAGCTAATATTACGCATGGATTATGATAGTGTTTATTCCCCTTTTCCCTCGTTTCATTTAATGCTACATTACTTCTTTATTTCCAGATGTGTAAATCTAAGTATAATACAGTTTTTGAATCACTAAACTACGTTGTTGATGGCTTCTGCCTGTTTTACTGTAAACCACTGATAGATGAGTCATTTTTGTTCAGACTTCCCAAGGTTTAAGATATGATATTCAGCTATGAAACATCAGACAGACTTTATCTCGTTAACCAATGTCATGTACCAAAACAGCACAAGGACAGAATGTCTTTTACACGATTGACTGCTTCCCCGTTAATGAAATAGGCATAACTTGCATTCGGGGGACATGTACATTATTGGTTGTTAGATGTGGTTGTAATAGCCGCTACAGTATAAAGTGAACCCGCTAATTAAAACAACACTAGAATAGCTGGCGATTTGCCGGACCTCTAGGAACCGAAGCATATCCTGCCACAGTAAGGTCGTGGTTTTCTACAAATAGGTATGATTCCGTACCGTTGACACTTGCATGAAAACTTTATGCAATTAAAGTATTTCAACAAAACTAGTCTTGTCTTTGTATATTATTAAATTTACACTTACAATTATGGCATTTACCCACAGTGATTTGCATACTTATCAGTATCAGAGTACGTACCCCTACTGTTCTTATTAAACGTACAGGCAGCACTGGAAAGTGCAGCGGAAAATACGGTGGAAAATCATGCTGTTGCTCATTTTCCTTAAATCACACATAATATAGAGATAATTTCCTTCTTGGCTTATTTTTGTGTAAACTGGGGTCGCTTGCGATGTGATACATAAATCTGTAGACGAGAGTCGTTAAAGAGAAAATGGGCGGAGGTGCCTGAGTCTCAAACATACATGGAAACCGATAACACAGGAACACTTGACTCAATAGTGAGCTTATAGTGAGTTTTGCAAAGTTATGTGACTTTTGTACAAGGGCATTCATACTCAAATTTCTGTTACCGGATCTATGTTCTTTTTCTGGGACTATGTTTCTGAATAACGGATGTTGCGCGCACAGTCCGGCGTCTAAGGGTAGAGAAGTGTTGCTTTTAACAGCAGGGGGCGATCGCGGGCACTACACAATGGGAGCGACCCCCCCCTTAAGGACAATAGAAGTGCGAAGAGCGGAGCATACTCGAGAAGGGAGTGGGCATCCGAAGCACCGCGCGCTTCGGAGGAGTCTATGCCATCCCGAAAGGAAACATGGATGAACGGCTACTTCAAGAAATTCTGTGATGTTGCCGTAAGAATGTCACCACTGCAAACTTACCGTTTCGTTGTGCTATTTCTGTTTTTCTGCAATGTTTGCAGGACACTAGCGAAATCCATACCGGAGCAAGGAACAGTTGGTGAGTTGTAGGCTACTTTGTGATTTGGCACGTTTCCTGTAGGGATTGTAGCTTCGGCACTCATCGTAAACTCGCTAATAATTTCTTATGAGCAGCGAGATCACCGTTGCTTTACCGCGATCAGTCCACAACGCTACGTAGAGTCACAGATTATGTAACTGCCGCATTCGCGCTTGTTTCAGTTTAACACGCAAGAACGCGTTTATGGACATCAGCGTGTTTCATATGAAAGTACAGTTTAGAAACAAAGGATTTCAAAGCGGACGGCCCCCTGTTGACTTCAGTGTATTTTTAAAAATGAAATATGGCTCAGTATCATTCACCACTAAGCTCAGTTCACGCAGCTAAAACATTTCATTGAATTAAATAAAGTGCTTTATGGATACTCAGCAACACAATATACACAATGACAGTTTGGGATGTGTACCTTTAGTTTTCACTTCAAAATGATTATTTTGCATTCAAACCTTTTGCTGCTATTACTATCTTATTTGTCACCTTAAACGGTCCGCGACATTTAGTCTTCAATTTTATGACTTAACGGTTATGTTTGTCACTTTCACGATAAGATAGGACAGAATAGCCTCCGGCGTTATTTTTTTGCAAACTCTTGTAAGGACAGTTCTTTGACTGGGACTTTACAGGAATATTAATGTCAGGTTCAACCTATTCTCCTGTGGTTTCTTTTCTGTCTGCGCTCATGACCGGTGACTCTCCTGTGTCTCATTTTCATGCGGTTCCACGCACCACAAAGTAACCGCTGGCTCTTCCTGAAGTCCAACTCTGAGCCGCAGACATTTGGACTGAATATCCTCGTGCAGTTACGTCGTTTTTGTTGTTGTTGTTGTTTTTTACTTTTAACCTATGACCGTCCGTGCTTTTTCGGCCCTTACAAAACACTCCTATGCTTAATCGTCGATTGTTTTAGACTGTATTCTCCGTTGGGTCAGATACAGAATTTATTTTGGAGCTGCAGGTGAAATTACAAGGCCGAGAGAGAAGTTAGACTTTCTATAGCAGAGGTATGGCTAACTGGTGAAAGTATGCACTTTCCACTGCCAGTACATTAGTGGGAAACAGTTCATAGTCCCAGTTTATAGTTGACCTTGATGTTGGGTGGCAACATGGAGAACCATGCTACCAACTTTTGAATTAATTCAATAAAGAACATCATTCTTGGGTGGTTATCTTGATGAAGAAGACTGTGATTTAGTGTTTAACACGAGAAGCTGTCTGCTCTTTTGTAGAAAGCTTCAATAGCAATTCAAACGACCAGCTTCCATTTGTGTACATTTAAGATAAAAGCACCATACTAGTAAGACCACTGTTGTGGCGGTTAAAGGGATGCTCTTCTGTCCTGTTTGTGTGACACGGTCCAGATAGGTAATGGATTATGAGTTTTTGCTGGGGTGAGGGAAGCGGACTTATTGTTGCCAAGTCATTCCAGGCTTTTGCATATTTAGTCATGGGTACATGCCCCCTGCTACACTTCTGGTTTCTCATACATATTAATGATCAGTTGTTGTCACATGGTGTAGCCTGCTCATTGAGTGATAATATTATTCAGCAGGATAGCTCATTAGCTTAGTAGAGCAAGAGCTGGGGTTTTTTTTTGTCCATTTTGTTCTGATGGAGGATCAGTATCTTGATCTTCTGGTCAATTTGTATGGAGTGTATGTTTTACTGAGGATCATGTTTTCGACCAGCTGTATTAGTGCTGTGGTTACTCGGAAATCTGAGAAATCTCTGCATTGACTTCACTGGGTAACATACAGGAGCTACCGAAGGACTTTACTAAATGAAAATCACGTATGGAAAGAGTCTTTAGCCTGAAGGCTTTACTCAGTCTCTTCTCTTGATGCTGATCTTGTTTTGATTATTACTGATCAATATCGGTTTCCACTGGTCATTGCCACAGGATTTTAATGAGTTTTAACTTCACATTTTTTAATAATGGAGTCAAAATGGCATTCAGAAGGGGATTAGGGTTGTGGTTGCTTGAAATCAAGATAATGTTGGTTTCCCTTAAGGCATAACCAGTATGAGATATCACGCACTTAGACATTCTACACAAGAGTGTAGGCTGGCCTTTGATAAGATGATGACTACAATGTTTTTAAAGTAGCAAGTACTTGAAAAGTTTATCTTAAGATCATTTTACACAGAAAAGTTATTTTTTTTTTACTTTACGGAAACAAGTATCCTTTACATTTAGCTGAACTTTGCATCGGTTACATTTGGGGTTTAATAGAATGTGATACGTTAAAATCAAAAATAATTGTTTAATCTGAATAGACATGCGATTTTTGTTTGTATTTGTTGAGATGGTGATGCGAATCTTGCAGTAGCTTACGTGATCTCTCAGATGAAAATTGTCTTTCTTTATTCCAGTCAAGTGTGCTTGTTTAGGTGGTGTGTTCCTGCTGAGACTAACTGTACATACCAGTTGTGTACGTAATTGCTATTTGCTATAGCCTTTGTCTACAACAGACTCGGCACTGCAATTAGTTCAGCTGTCTGTGCCATCGGTCACGTGAGGTAAATGTGATGCTGGCTGTCTGGTATTATTTGGCATTCAGAACCTCCTAATGCCCTGATTAGATACACCCTTCTTTATCTCATCCCATAGTACAGTGCAGCCTGAATCAAAACCAAATCCCAGGCCTCAGTTGTCTTGTGCTGACATGCCCTAGGCTTCTTCCAAAGCATGAAATGTTGTTGTTCTTGGGATTTTGTCGCTGCACGGTGACACACATGACCGCCGTAATCGGTTTGACACCCATCCGATCCTCCCCGCTGCCTCTGGACAAAAGCCCCAAAACGGAGGATCTTGTCTGGGGCCGAACCCAAGCTGAGCGTCCGGCCAGGTGAACCGTGCCATGGTTTCCCGTCATCGCCTCATGCTGCTTGGATCAGCCCTGCACCAGAGCTGCTCAGAGAGTTTTAATGCTCAGAGAGTCTGGTGCTCGGACACGAAGCGCTGTTGCGTTGTTGTCATGTGATCGGGGACATGTAGGCCCATCCCCTTATGCAAGCTCTGTGAGCTTCCAGTTAGATTTTTGCAGATCTTCTCTAAAGGGACATTACGTCTGTGTCTCACACAGACAGACGAGTTGCCATGGCACTGCTGAGAATCTGCTCCAGCCCCTCACTTTCGATTCTGCTGTTCTTCAGCACATAATGGCTGCATTATGGCAAAGCCACTGTAATTGAATTCCTCAGCATTCACATTTGGAGCTAGTGCTTTTTGGGACTTTGCTTTACAGTCCTACAGAAATTAAATCGGCCGAGACTAGAGCAGCGCCAAACGCAGGTTAGTTTGTAGGAAGAACGTTCCTACAATGAATAATTAAGCAGCGTGGTTGAATAGGAGAAACTGTTCTTTCCTGGCCTGGGTTGTTAGACAGCTCCAGGTGCTGGCTATAAGAAAGTGTGTTCTGGACTTGCTAGTCCTGAATATAAGGGCTGTTCTACCCTAATCCAAAATCTAGCCAACAGATCCAACCCTTGCTTTGGTCTGCTTTGCCTTTGATCACTGGCCAATTTCAGAACAGCCACAGTCCCTTTAAGCCTGGTTCACTGGTTCCTGATGGCTCTTTTTTTGTGCAGGCTTTCTAAAACAAACAGACAGCGCTGGTGTTTGTTCTGGAACACCGGAGGTCCGTGGCAGGAGCCAGGGAGTCTCAGGGCAGCCCCCCGTGTGAGAGGTGAAGGCTTGGGGCACGGCATGGGTGGGTTCAGCTTTAAGGAGCGAGCCCAGGCCCACTCACCAAACTACTGAGGAGAGGAGAAACCTCCCCACTTTCTAGCCCAGGGTGGTGCAGAGGGGCTGGACACAGCCTGGCTGACTGCTCGGGGCAGCAGGACCTCATGATGGTACAGTGAATGTACATTGTCCCCTGACTGACTGCTTGGATCATTCTGGATGCTATTAAATGGCTGTTGGTGGTGTTGTTTTTATGAATGGACTAGCGTGAATGTTTGAAATATGAGGCGGAGAATAAGGCATGATGAATGCGGTTACACACTTCCTCTCTGTAAAAAGATGCCACAGCTGTGAATTTCTTTGATTCTTATGGAGCATATACATGTCAAAGCAGTCATACGCAGCATGGCTATATTCCAAAGTCTTAGCATCTTTGCTGGGGATATTTCATGATTCTCTGTCTTAGAGCACCACTGTGAGGGTGGTGTTACATAAACACAGGACAATCAGGTGCAGTGCTCTGTGGGAATGCCTGATTTAGAAGGTCGCTAAATCACCTACAGATTCATAGCTGAATATTCAGAAATTCCATTCTTTAAACTGTGAAGAGGATGTAAATGATATAAATGATCAATGATGCTTGGATTAATCGCTTCGCTACACACTTGGTGTCAAACACGCTCACGGTCAGACTGTGGTCCGTCAGTCACTCCCCGTAACTTAAAGCTGTAGCATGATCACGGCCTGCAGTGCATCATTTAAAACCGATCAAATCACTTTTGCACCTTCACTAATCACTCTGATTAAATACTTCTTCTACTGTGTTTTGGTTTTGGTCATGTTGCCCTCTGACCTTTGTGTCCTGTTGGTGAGCCGTGCAGGCGATCCAGGAATCTTCACACACTGGCTGGACTGTTCACACACACACACACACACACACACACACCACTGCAGGTCTCTGCTTCCTCCCACAGGAAATGTAAAGTGTTTTATGAGGCACAGACATCTTTCCACTTACAAAACCCTAATCTTCACATCCTGAATGAATAGTTAAAGTAAGTTTCTGATGTGTTTCTTGTGTGATGACTGGAAACTAAAAAAAAAACGTATAATAAAATATGTCCTAAATAAGGTCTTAGTCCTTATTTACTTACTTATAAACGTATTGTATCAGGACTTTTATAGTATAACAGCAATACCTACAGTACAGGGATTGGTAGATGGCTGCTATTAAATATAAAAGTAATCCAAAAACCATTTTGCAGCCATTTCATGAATTCTCATGGCTAAAGTTTCTGCATTGTTTTTTTCTCATGTAAACATATTAAAATCTCTAACAGCTGTTTAAAGTTTTTAATAGAAGCTCATAGAGCTTCGTGTTTGAGCACGGTTCTCTGCTAAACACCAGCCACTGCAGTGTGCTGTGTCCCACTGTACAACACCAGCCACTGCAGTGCGCTGTGTGTCCCACTGTACAACACCAGCCACTGCAGTACACTGTGTGTCCCACTGTACAACACCAGCCACTGCAGTGCGCTGTGTGTCCCACTGTACAACACCAGCCACTGCAGTGCTCTGTGTGTCCCACTGTACAACACCAGCCACTGCAGTGCGCTGTGTCCCACTGTTCCGTATCTCCTGGCAGGATGTGTTTCCAACGCTGTTTCCTTCTTGAAGTTCCGTGATGATTAATAATCTCTAATTCCTGAACATGCTTTTCTTACTACTAACCTAAGTTAAAAACAAAGAAACTCTGCAGATAAAGAAGTGGAAAGTTTTTGTGTCATCTTCACATCTCCATTATTATGGGTCTTTTATATGTGCTTGTGTGTGTATATGTCTGAATTTTGTTCTGTCCACTGGAATTATTTCAAGTTTAAATTTAGTTCACTTTGGTTTTTGGTCTTATTCGTAGAGTTCTGGTATAAATTCACAGTTGAGTAAAAGCCCGTCTGATTGGTGACGTTGCAGGAAGTTGGCATACGCTGTGGGAGAGTTTCCCCCACTGCAGCGAATAACCCACCATCGTCTTTGTTTGCTTCACTAGAAATTCCCTGACTTGCTTGTAAAATGTGCTGGAGCTGTAAACTGAAGGCACCCCAGCGTTGTCCCCCTTAAGTGGAAACCAGGCTGGTGAATGGTGTTGGGCTGGGGAATGTCCTGCTGATGGCTTCCAGCTGGAGGGCAGGCGAGGCGGGTGGAGGTGATTTGGGGTGATTTATCTGCCGTGCGGTCTGTCAGGCTCAGGGCTCTCGCCAAAGGCCCTCGAGGAGAATGTGGGAGTTTGCCTGGAGCACTGATGAGAAGGGAACTGAGAAAGCAACAGGAACGCATGATATGGACAGAATACTGTCTGTTCACTAAATTGTTACATAATACAATTGTACCATGCCTTGCAATATTTTATGTTAGCGATTGTTCAAGACTGGCCTGAATTATTTAGACCAAAATTATTGATATGAATGCTGTAACTCATTAAACACCCACACAGCACTCAGCCAGAACCTTTGAGATTGGGTTGGATTGTTGGAGGGCTGATCTGCATATCACAGCCTTCTGAGATATCAGTAATGCTGTTTGGTGCACTGAGTGCTGACTGTGGATTACTGAGTACTGACTGTGAGTTTAGGCAGTGCAACGCCTTCCTGTCTGTTGTGGCAGCAGAGCAAGGCCACACCGGCCTCTTGATGGGCTGCCACTCTCGCATGGCTGAATACGCATGCCCTGCTGTCTGAAGAAACGAAACCACGTTTCTTGTCTGATTATTGACACCACAAGCTTTTGTTGGAGGTCTGTTGGAGATCTGTTGGGGATTGTGGCAGTTGACAGGGCCCTTCAGTGCTGGGAAGGGCAGCCATTTGCCACTTCTTCTTCACCCTATGAGATGTTTCTTTAAAGCAGATTTTTCACTTGAATTGTTTACAGCACAGGGCGAGAACTAAAAGACGCTTGATGCCAATGATGCAGGCCTGTAAATAACCCCCTCTTTTTTTGCTTTAATAGAAATGTTTTCATAAACTGAAGGAGTTGATGGTTGGAGCTGCTGCTCTTCTCCACCCACCAGCTGAAGCTGTAGGAGTGTCAGGGAAGGTCCTTAGCAGTGGCACAGTCTGTGGGTGGTGCGTTCAGCTGAGCCACGCATCCCAGCTCGAACAATGGACTGGAAGTGGAATCATGTCCAGGAAACGCTGACTGTGAGCTGTGTTAAAATGAGCATTGTTTAAAAAGCTGACAAATGGGGAGCCCTGTGGACATTCTGGAAGGCTTCCGACTTTGCTGAATAACTATAAACAAAACAAACGATGTCATCCCCGTCTTCTACTTGAGTCAAATGTGTGAATAAAGTGTATAGTACATAATAAAGTGTATAGTACATAAGGCATGTACGTTTTTTTGCCAAGAAATGTTTGAAAAATATCGTTAAGTTTACATGGTTGATCAACATTCATGTTTACATTTTTATATTCACATTTATGACATTTTGCAGACACTCCTATCCAACTCTATTGTTTTCAGGAATTGCATCCTAACCAGTACGAATAGTCTAAAATACTGTTTGAACAAAGATACTCC
Source organism: Sternarchorhynchus goeldii (assembly GCA_028565775.1). Lineage (NCBI taxonomy): Eukaryota > Metazoa > Chordata > Actinopteri > Gymnotiformes > Apteronotidae > Sternarchorhynchus > Sternarchorhynchus goeldii. The sequence goes on along the minus strand of JAOXYF010000001.1, from coordinate 22,862,770 downwards.
TAGATACAGGAGTCAGTGCTGATGCCTGTAAAGAAATCATTACAAAATAAGCTTAAGAGTGCAAGTACCTGAGAAGAGGAAAGAATTCCGATTCACGTTATTTCAAGACAATGAGATAATTTTCAAAAAGTGCAGGATTAGAAGACATTTAAAAGCTACACAAATGGATGAGTCTTGAAGTTGTGTTTGAAGCCAGTGAGGGGCAGACAGTAGAAGTTTGTTCCATCATGAGGGAGCCAAGGACAGAAACGATACTTGATGCTTGTTTTCCCCGAGACTTAAACGATGGCATTTCAAGCCTAGGCATCTTAAAGCCGCAAACAGTCAAAGTACAGATCGGGCACTGGCTGTAACCTCATGTAGGGAGAGGCTGGTCCATTCTTGGTTTTGTAAGCAAAGATCAGCTTTTTAAATATGATGTGAACAACCAGTGAAAGGAATGCAGAAAGTAGTAAGTTGCAATAATTAAACCTTGAGATGACAACAGACTAGACAAGCATCTTGGTAGCCTTCCAAGACCGAAAGAGTCACATCCTTAACAAGCAAAGAGACGTGCATGACTCTGTCAGGTTTGAAATATGAGTTCAGAGCAATAACTGGTCATTCAAAGTTACACAAAGTCACAAGTTCACTTGATATGTATTAGCATATCGTCTGGCACAGAAGCTTGTGTGTACAGAGTATCTTGTGTACGGAAGCTTGATTCACTTGAATTGAATTAGCATAGCATCTCAGAAAAAGACTGTGTAGAGAAACTAGGCCTAGTGTGAATTAGACTCATACTCGACATCCTTTCCACTGTGTAGGTTTGTGGGGAAAAACAATCTCTTTTGCTTAACTGGTTAAAATAATAATAATAATAATAATAATAATAATAATAATAAAACATTAACTGATTTTAAAAGTACATTTCCAGGCATGTTTTTAGCAGTAGTATTCTTCTGCATTTTATGTATGTGTGTATATTTGTGTGATGGTTAAATCAAAGAGGCTCTGATCTAAACTTGTGCCCAGGAACTGTAAGACCCCATTTTCCCACAGCTCGCCTGCTGACACCTTCTTGTATCCATGGCAACATGCATCAATTGACCCATTTAGAATCAAAATAAGAGTTTCTGAAGGCCACAGGCACATGCTAGAATGAAGAGGACAAATCGATCATGGCATGAATGGAGCTGTTTTAGCTCTCTTTTGATTTGCTGTATGGACTCTGTGGGTGGGGACTGTGGAGATTGTAGCCAAATTTTAACAATGACATTTAGCATACAGGCATTGAAAAATCTTCCTGTGCTTTTCATGATTAACCTTCGGGTTATCATGATTATCACTCTGGACTTCAACCAGTCTGACCAGGGCAGCAGACTCGGATTTTAGCCCAGACACTTCAGCTGTGGGCGCGCGGTGTTGGTCCAATCTGGTCATGAAGTCCTAGGACATCGTAAAAAGGTGGAAGGGCACGGTTCAGCTGCTCTCCACTCTGTGTGACCCCCCGACTCTGTAAACAACATCGATTCTGAATTGGACAGTTCAGGGCATGGTTGTCTAAACACAGCCTTGCCTTTCTCTGCTGTCTGCACTATGTGGGCCAGCGTGTGTTTTAGCATAACTGTCAAGAAAAGTGTCGATGACATGCTGCAGAAGTTGGCCTAGTCCTTGTTGGTATAATTATGTCACTTGTTTTACCCTCAGATACCCGTATACATGTGCTCGTGTTCACTCGCTGTAGGTCAGAGATATACCGTACATATGAGGGTGGTCTTGTTGCTTGTAAAGTGAGGCAGAGATGTACTCAGAATAAAGCATCGTTAATTGGGAAGTGGTATTCAAATCTAGACCTCAAAAGCCAGTCAATCCTCTGTAGTTGATTTAAATAATTAATGTAAATAATAAATTAAATAATTAACGCTTTGTTGTCACACCTCACTTAAAGGGTAAAGGGAGTGTGGAAAATATGTGATTTGAATACCTCTGCTGTGGGAGAACATATAATACTTAGGATGTTGTGCAAAGTTATATTTTCTGTGTGCATTATGAGGTTTTCCTCTCATTTTCTTAATGGGTTTTTCCTCCGTGTTTCTGCAGAAGTGCTGATTAAAGTCCAGGTCTTCGACAACACTGACCTTTCACCTCTAAAAGAAGCAGCAGTTCAGGTCTATGGAAACCAGTCTACCTTGGCATTTGGCCTGGCAGGAGAGGATGGCATCGTCAAGGTTACCTTCTCGTACCGCCCAGGGTCCTGGGTCATTGTTGCAGCATCCAGACATGGATTTGTTACTAACTCTGCTCCCTGGCATGCCACTCGCATCCCTTGTAAGTAGTGATTCTTCTACCCAGATGTTCCTACAGCGTTCAAAATGAATTTACATTGGTCCTGGTTTTAACTATCCATTTGTGTATCACAGTCTAAATGACACTGAGAAAAATGCATATCAAGATTGTTGAGGTTATTTAAAACAGCAAGACTTTAAAGCAATTTTTTTTTTTTTAGTTTCAGAAAAGAGAATGGTCCAGTAGGCTAACTTAAAAACACATCTAAGATATAACGAAGCTCCCCTTTACTATACCTGTGTACTCTACCATCATCTACCACTGACAAGTGAGAATCTTCCATTTAGGTACTATACACAGGATGGGCATTAGTATGGTGTAATCTATTTGAGACCTTCCATTGGATAGTTGTTAAGACGTTTTTACTGAAGATATATAACCAAGATAAGTTCATGGAATCTATGCTTTGCTTGCAAATGTTAAACTGGAATGTTAAACAGTGTTCTTGCCAGATTCTGGCAAGTCTAAGCCTCTGAGCAAGAGGTAACCCTCACTTTCTTTAATATCGTTGACAAATGGTAAACATACTTTTCCATTCAGACGTGTCTTCACACTTTTCACAGTTGTAATTACACAGACAAAGTTGTGCCAGGTTTGAGGTCCTGAAATGAAACTGAAGTCGTCTGAGGGACAAGAGGTCCTTAAAAAGGCTTGCCTAACCCTAACACAAGGCCCAGAATCCTTGACTGGCTGGCTCTTCTAGTATGCCTTTCCTTCACTGACTCATCACTGACACATCCAGTTGTCAATGCCGTCACATCTCTGCCTTCAGCTCCCCTCCCCCCTGCCCCTCTCCCTGCCTGACCACACCCACCTTGCCGTCATACCCTGTGCCTCTAAAGCAGCTAAAATCAAGCACAGCTTGAAATTGTCAGCACCAACAGCTGGAGACCACTTAGTTGTGCTGACTCTAGTTTTAGAACACGCGGCCCGCCCTGACAACTTGAGGCCGGCGGCGCTGGTGGGCACAAGCTTTTCCAGTATGGCTTCACTCCCCTTATGGGGCATTACACACATACCGAACTAATCTCCATTCCAGCCCCACCAAATTTGGAGAGAGGTCTCTCACGTGGACACTCACCAAACACTGAAGCATGAGAAAGCCTTTTCTTGTCTTGTCATGCTCAGGGATTTCATTGTAGTGATTGAGGCTTGAATTAGGTTTGGTACAGTAAATGTGGTTAGTGTTTGTGCTACCACTGCTCATCTCTTGGTGTGTAGGAGTAGACTGTATTATACGTTACATTATGGATCGGTTTATGAAACTTGTTCTGGAGTCAAAGTCACTTCAGTGTTACGCAACACCCACAACAGCATCGTTCGATGAAGCTGTGTTGTGTTTGTTGCATTCTTTAATTCCTCCATATTGTCTTCCTCTGTCTGGAGTTTGTCTTTGCAGAGTACTGGTTGCTTCGTTGGATAGATTAGCATGTGTATGTGCCTGGATTCTTAGTTTCACACTGAGCAGCGTCAGTTATGTTAGTCGTCTTCCAGAACCCCTTGTGTTAGAGCTCACCATTTAAAATTTTTTTTTGCCTTGCACTGTCGCATGATTACAGTTATACCAATGCTAACCTCAGCTACGACGTGGATTCTCCTCATGATTACAGTTATACCAATGCTAACGTCAGCTACGGCGTGGATTTTCCTCATGATTACAGTTATACCAATGCTAACCTCAGCTACGACGTAGATTCTCCTTGTGATTACAGTTATACCAATGCTAACCTCGGCTACGACATGGATTCTCCTCATGATTACAGTTATACCAATGCTAACCTCAGCTACGACGTAGATTCTCCTTGTGATTACAGTCATACCAATGCTAACCAATGGATTCTCCTCATTGGTTACCTTACAATTCATCTGTGTCCCACATGTCTAAGACTTCATAACGTCAGCGCCGCTCTGTCAGCCTGTTGCACTGTGCTCTCCACAACAGAGCAAAGGACCATGTCGCACTGACACTGGGTTTGGGAATTGTGTTGATGGAATCGAGTGTGTGTGTGTGTGTGTGTGAGGAGGAACCAACAGATTACATGCTTTCAGCATCACCATGGCAAGAGGTTTTTTTGCAAAAAAAAAGCGCAAAAGTGAGAGTAAGAAATGGGGACAGTGAGTTGCTGTTTGATGGCCAGCCGTTGCCGAGGGAAACCCACGGACGCCACCTCGCTGTCTGCCTCCCCGTCATAACTGACGCGGACGACGGAGGTCCGGCATCTTGCAGCCTTGAATGTTCCTCCACGGCCCTGAAATCCACATAAAGTCAGGCATTGAGTCATCCTCTGAGAGAGAGAGAGAGAGAGAGAGAGAGAGAACAGATGTTTTAGACATGTTTGAACAATGGCAACTCTGTCTTCTTTAGCTCCTTTGTGAAATGGACTCGTTTTCATTCTTCAGTTCATTTTCATTTGCCTTCCTTTGGTGTTCATAAAGGCATGTAAAGAGTTTTTTTTTTTTCTGCCACCACGTCTGTTTTCTCTCCTGAACCGCTCCTTTTAGGCCACGAACATCTCTGCTGTCCTTCTGTTCTCTGTGTGCTTTCTCCTGAACATCAATCTAGACATAACTCTCAGATCACCTTTCTCTCTCCACATTTTAGCTGGTACAGGTCGACCTCCTCTCCATCTGCGTAGCTCTTGGTTTTGTTGCTTTCTCTGAGGAGGTACATGTTGTGTTCATACTGCTGTCTGTTTTCTCATGTACCCACTGAGTGCTATATTAACGAAAGCAGACTCCCTCCTGTTCGGAGCACCTGTGCTTTTGTGTCTGTGTGTGAGCCTGCCTCTACATGTATATGTGCACACGTGTGCATACATGTGTAGCCATGTGAATTTGTATGAATCATTATTCATACAACTTCACATTATTCAACTTCTCAGCAGAACTTTAATACAGATGGTGAATAAATTTAGAGTCATTCAGTGACATGTAAGTTCAGTCTAGAGTTAATATTTGTACATTTATTTTTATCCAACACTTGTTTCTTTAGATCAAGATAAAACTGACCGGTTTAGGTCAAGATAATTGCTGACTGGTTATGCAATATTGCCATCCGAGGCTAAAACTAGGTGCGAGTTTTTTGAACAGGCCAAAAGATGTTTATGTCCAGTCTCAGCTAGGATAGACCACCTGCTCGGTGTGGCTATTGGCTGGACCACCAGTGGAAGCTAGGTGTTGATGTTTACTGCTTCCAGCATGCCCTGGGCTCCTGGAGCTCTGCCAACCCACTTGTAATGGCCTGTGGAGAGCCGAGGGAACGGACATGGTTTGACTGGTAACCAGTTTCACCACTCAGCAGGAACTAGATTAAGCAGTTTGTGAGCAAGTGTGAGGCTGCCGTTTAGTCAGTGCACTAGAAGAGCGATTTCCATACCCTACACCAGATAACATTACTAGCTTCCCTCTAGTGTATGTACACTACTACTATAGAGCACAATTATTTTCATTCAAAAATCGAAGTATTTATTTATTTAGTTAGTGTGTGCCTGTGTTTTGTTAAAATCTCTTTGAAGCTGAAGCGTAATTTCCAGTTTACCATCAGTTCTTTGATTACTGCATTGTGGGCCCAGTGACTTATATTTGCAGAGTCATGTTTCGGTGTGCCGGTACCCATGGAAACCGCAGAGTTAAATGTAAGGCTAAAAAAAGCCTGTCTGTCTGTTTTAAGTAATAAGTAATAAAAACATGATGTTTATTAAATGAATACATTTCGGAAAACACCTTGTTTAAAAAAAAAATACAGTAGACTACAAAATGGATGGTTGAAGGGGAAGGGGTAATGCTCTGGGTGAGACTGCATCATGTTCTTGAGTCAGAGCTGCATTTTAATCACCAAACAGCATAACAGGAGTGCTGAGTTGTTTTTGCTCTAACTGCCATTTTTAATATGTGAATGTCCTCATACCCTCACATAAGGTTGACTAGCCTTATTTTTTATAGATTTAAAATTTAGTTAATATTATAAATAATTATTTAAAGAGATGTATGAAATACGTAGTAATTAGCAGATTGATCTGACTGAATTTTTCATTTGTAACTAATACTGTTAACATGTGGCAAAAAAACATGGATCTCTCTCTCTCTCTCTCTCTCTGCCAGTGTATGCGTCGGTGAGTCTGTACCTGCTCCCCCAGAGACCAGCCACCCTACTGCTCTACGCCGACATGGTGCAGCTTCTGCTGGGCTCCCCAGGTGAGCGCTCCTCCGGGCACTCTGCTCTCCTCCTCGCTACAGAGCGCTCGGTTAGGCCCCACCTAGACTAGGCGTTTGGATTGGACGGAGACCCTAGCGGTTCGATCGAAGCGGGCGGCTACCGTGCTGTGCTGGACACAACAGCTGCCAGGGTTCAAGCGGGGGGTGTGGAGTGGGGTGGGGGTGGGGCGTGAGGATTGCTTAGCTAGCAGTGTGCTCTCCAGAATTTATATATGCTGCATGTGAGAGGCCCTCTCATGCGATAAACTCCTCGGCCTTGTATCTCCATAAGTGCTGATGGCTGGATGCAACAAAGATTAAGATGAGCAATTAAAGGGATTTGGATGATCTGGCTGATACACCACGCATGCAGACCATTTCCAGCTCCTCAGCACCTTTAACACACAATGAATGTCTCGTAGGATTTACACCCACTGTCAAATGGCCTTGAAGCAGCATTTCCTTGGGCAGTGTTAAAAATGTTTTATATATAACACCCTGCCTATAATATAAGCTCTGCCTCTGTTTCATATTGCTTGAACAGCCTGCCTGGCTTTCATGTCCTTGACCCACAGCTAGCCAGCACTTTACTGCTTGGTGCTATTGAGGGATTAAGTGTGAATGATAGTGCTTGGGTTTGCTGACAGACCTTGTAATTATGATGGAGCTGAGTAACACCTCACAAGCATAGAGACAGAGTCCAAAAGAAAGGAGAATTAGAACATAGAAAACCCTTCTAGTATGTCTTGCTTACACTGGATGTTAAAAACCAGCTTATAGTTGACCTGAATGATTACTGAAGATGCTGTTTGACAATTGCTTAGAACTGATGCCTTTGTATTGGATTAGACACATGCAGTTTCATCAAGATCATGTTCTCAACAGGTTCATCATCATTACTCCAGTGAAGAAGTTAGCAAAGAATGTGAAATCAGTTAACAATGTTTGTTTTTAATCCTCATCTGTTCCACCAAGCAGATTAATCAAAGCTCTTTGGAGAGAAAAATCCAAAACATTACTTTATCTCGAGTGTGTTTATCTCCCATCACACTGTCTCTGTCCACCTGCCTCCTGATGCAGATGCTTTTGTCTGATCCTCATCTGCTTAATGAGCCTCTTTCTGCGTGCTGCTGAAAATCTGCAGGTGCTCCAGGCTTGTCCAGGAGCTCCAGGCTTGTCCAGAATCTCCAGGCTTGTGCAGGACCTCACCTGGCACTCTGGAACTTTGCTGGGATGCCTTTCCAGACTGAGAGCTTTGCACAGCTGCTTCTGAAGGTCTGGGGCTTCACAGAGCAGGTAGCAGAGTTCTGGGGCCTAGCAGAGCTGAGCCACCGGATCTCTGAGCTACAGCTGCAGGCCTGAGTAACTGTGGTTGACTGCACCGACTGCTGTTCATTGATTATACTTAGTCTCATTTAAAAGAGAGCACTGTGTGCCCTCTTTATTGACAACATGTCTGCAGCTTGCTCTCTGCTGTTCTGGACAGAGGACCTCTCAGGCCAGAATAGCTTCACTGTCACAGTCTTTTTTAAGGGGATGTAAGCAGAATGTCTTCCACTTGTAAAATGGGAAGGCATTTTATCATTTGCTCCTTAATGGTTGCGAATTAACTTTAATGCAAACAATTCAGTGTTGATGGTTTCTCCATTTTTTTCCATCTGTTCTTAACATAACATTTCTTTTCTTAACATTAAGCTACTATAGACAGATATTTTGTTGTCTGATCTAACGTTTTTGTCAATCATCGTAGAAAAGTCCATGCAAAATGACGGATTGAACTTTGTGAATGAAGCTATACATAACCTGTAAAAGGTGTGACGGGTTGTGTGTGAATGCATGTGCAAGCAAAAGGGCTCTTGTATGCAGGCTGAATGAGCGTTTGGAGTAGATGGATGGAGATTAGATCCTGTTTGAATGTGTGGTATTTTCTCACATTGAAAACCATTTCCATGGCAACTTTGGCAGCAGTAGTAAGGCACATGTTTCTAAAGAGAGAGAGGCCAGGCTGAGGGCTGTTAAAATGCAGTGCATCTTCTGTGCGGGGGTGGATGGTGTCTTTTGGTATGTGGAAATGCCTTCAGATTTGTGCACTTGTGACATCTTTTGGCTCTGTCCTTTTTTATTAGGTATCATGCTATTTTAACAGCCTTCCATTAACAGGTATGTGTGGCGTACCCACATTGAAATCCATCCCATGTTAGTCCTGCTTCAACTCGCATATGACCCCCCCTTCGTATGTTGGTGGAATGAGACGAAATCAGGCTTTTACTGCAGATTTGGGGCAGGTACCAATCAAAATGTGATTACACATTGAAAAGGAGGGAATACAAATGTAGAGGTAGCAGATATAGCTGTCCTTGAGACTGTTGCGTGGGTGACTGTTGCGGGGGCGACTGTTGCTGGGGCGATTATTTAATGCTGAAATAACGGTGAATATGGCATCTTTACCACTTATACAGTAATTACTGAACATTATGCACATTAATGAACTGGGGCACTAGGACATGGTTTGGGATTTTTACTCCAGCTGTTCATTTCACTATAATTAAAATATATAACATATATTTGACATATATTAAAATATATAACATATTTGCCTCTAGCAAATGTTGGATTTTTATTTGCAGCCTCACTGGCTGTAGATGTCATTAGACTGGCTAGCTGTGCCCGTGCTCTCTGCCCTCGGCTCTGAGTCTGAGGACAGGCTCCTGGATCCAGGCCATGTTCCGGCCCAGACCCATGGGAACCGAAAAGAACAGACCGTGCCTTCAGTATCTTTGACACCACGCCAGAGTTTCTGATTGGCACACAGGCATTAGGGAGATTTGATAGCACTTGTTATCTGGGAGGTGGAGTAAAAACAAAGATGTGGGTGAATCCCACAGGACCAATATCTTGAAAGTGGTTTTTGAAATCAAAGCAAAGAGCAGTAAAAGTGAGTGTATGTCTAGCATTCAGACCCCTGGAGAGATGCTAAGGTTGGACAGCTGCGAGGCACTGACCCCTACACAATGCAAATAGATAACATGCTACGATTGAAGCTGTAATTCACATTCACAGCTCTGGTTACATGACTGCCCAAAATCACCTCAGTGACTTTTGGCTGTGTGCCCAAAGTGGCTCATACAAAGAGGGCAATTTGGCAGCTGCGAACAGTAAAGCATCGCAATAGACTTCACTTCTCAAATAAGGCCAGAAGTGTTTGGGGGCGGGGCAAATAGCATATGCTATTACATAACGAGAGACGTTATTATGAGACAGCAGTTGAAAAGGGTTTAATTATGGTCACCAGAAGTGTTTTAAAAAATGCAGTTTAGCAAGTATTTTTATCTTAGAAAAGCAGCCAGAGAGAAAGGAGAAGTTTAATAAAAAGTAAAGTGGGGGGGGGGGTGTACTTTACTGTCCTTAGTGATGTGTCCAGTCGTTCTGATTTCAAAGTTTCCTTTTCTTATTAAAGTTCTGTGGCATAGTGACTAATTCTTATGCAACAATCGTTTTAAATATAGCAACACCTCAGTGTTTACGCTTTGATTTAATGGGGCAAAAACGCCGCGTCCATTATGTTGTAGTTCTGAGAACAGATGGGATGGCTTCCGCTCACCTTTGACCTGAAGCTGTCTCTTCCCACAAGAAGCGACACCCACTGCAGCATGGGGCTCCGCCCACACGGACAACTCCTGACTGCATGGCTACAAGGTCACCAGTAATCGCTGACTTTGACTAACATTCTGTACAATTACGAGCCTGTTATGGAAGCTCTATAAATACAAATGATATCTTTGTAATGGAAATGATGATGAATTGGTCGGTTGAATTGAGTAGAGTGCCCTTCTGTGATTAATGTGAGTGGCGTTTCTCTGCGAGTCCCAAGGGAGTAGTACTCTCCGTAGACCAGCTTTCAGTATATATTTAACATTTGGAAGATGGATATTGCGCTGTCAGATGGCATTCTCTCTCTCTCATGAGTAAATCCTTGTCTTTTCTTGGGTTTTTTTTGTTTCCTTTTGTCATAATATTGATTGATGTCCTTTTCCTAAATGTAAAGTCAGTAGTCTAGTTATTTTCTGTCAAGACATTGTACACAAAGGAGTTCTTTTGTCACACATTTTCTCCCACCATTTTAATTTCAAATACACTTCATACAGTAGTTTTCAAATACAATGTACTTCTAAGTCTAAAAAAGTTTGAAGATTCTGTGATGGAAGAAATGGTTATTCAAGGGGTCTCTTCACGTCGCCACAGCTCCCCATCTCACATACAGATGAGCTCTGTTTTGCAGAAATGGAAGAGGCCCAAAAACTGGGCCCTGATGAACCCCTTAAGAGCCCTTGAGGTTCCTGTTTTCTGCATCAACGATGCTGAGCACAACGGTCCTCTTGGCCTGGCTCCAGACACAGTGTAGCACAGCTGATGGCAGGAAACGTGCAGGGTTAAGGCTGACACATCGGAGACTCCTAACAAATCGACTTGTGTTTGTTGGCCTCTGACCGGGAGATTTTTTCCTAGCTTGGTTTTTCAGCTGGCAACACAACACAAGTCTCATATATTCAGTGTTTTCTTTCCTGTAATTGTTTGACACGTGAAGTGAATAACATCTTAGTACGGTGGCTCATGTAAAGGGATGGGAAGTAGGAAAAATGGACAAGCATAAAGATCTGACTTTGGAAAGGGCCAGATTATGATAGCTGGATCAGAGCATCTCCAAAATGGCAGGTCTTGTGGGTTGTTTTCAGTGGGCAGTGGTTAGCACCTACCAATGCGCATGGAGAGTGAAGACTTGCCTACCTTGTCCAATCGCAGCAGAAGAGCTACTGTAGCAGTGTAGACTACTGAAAGGGTTCATGCTGTCTGTGACTGAAAAGTGATATAACTGCTGCAAATGTCACATAGTACAAAACACCTGCCTCAGGTGTCCATGCCTCAGTGGGTTGGAGCTTGTAACAACTGCAAAAGGGGGCCCACACCATCTTAGGCAGGTATATTTAATGTTATTGCTGATCAGTGTATGTAATAAAATACAACATCAATAACAATAATATTACTAATAATAATCACAACAACAATAAAGTAATAGCAAACAACAACAGGGCAACAGTGATAATATAATCAATAATAGTAAATATTAATAACACTACAGCATCTATATTAATTATAGCAAAAATATTAACGATAATGACATTACAACAGAAACAACATTCAATAATAACAATAATTAAAATAACATTAATGATAGCAAAACAGTAACTACTGTAATAATATATAAACAACTAAAACATTTAAAAATATTAATAACAATGTCAACAATATTATTATTGTTATTAACACTAACAACAATAGTAGTATAACGACAACAGTAATAATAACAACAACAATGATATAAGGTGTGTACAACAGCAGAGTAATATCCAGTATTTCCCCTTATGGACAGTCCTGAAGTAGCTGCATGTGTGTCATCTCTGACAGACATCCCCTGCACTGGAGATGAGCTCCAGCCCTCCCCACTGTGAAGTGGATTCTCTGCTACCGGGCAAAATCGCCAAGCTCTTCAGGAGGTTTGCCAGTTTGGCAAAGAACCAACCCTACAGAAACTGTGTGTACGTTGTAAAAAGGACAGGACATTCTTTCAGTGACAGGTTTGCTGAAGGTCCAGCAGCAGCACAGTCCTTCCTGTCCTAAAAGAGCCTGGAGCCTTTTGTTGATGGAGTTTTCCTCGTGTAGAATGTGGTTTTAGTGTCAATGATAAGAAACACCGTTAGGGATGGTAGTCACCATCACTGCTGGGTAGTTTCGTTGCTTAAGTGATTCACACTGATGTCTGATGACTCTTTTATAATCTGCTTGTTTGTGAGGTTATGTTGGAGAGCTGAGCTGTTAGCACTGCATGCGTAGCTCTGCTTTTTTAGTGTGATGCTAAATCACCTGAGCGACCCCAAGAGCAACAGAATTCTGCTTTCTCGACAGACGCAGGATATTCTGCGCGTAAGCAAAAATGCGCACTCCATGCAGGATGAAATGATTACGGTGCAGTGGTGGGAGAAACGGATAGACGAGAAGGGCCCGCGCTGCCTTTCGAGAGGCGGGACCGGAGTGGCTTGGTGGGGGCGGGGCCGCGGAGCCGAGCGCGTGAGCCTGCCATCAGAGGCGTCCACGTGAGTGAGTGTGGCATGCGTGGCTGATGGATCTGCAGTTGACACCAGAGTGAGGAGGAAGAAGGCCTCAGAGGACCTGGGGCGCCCCCAGAGCTGTCTGGCCCATCAACGGCCTGGCTAACCCAACGCTAATACATCCAGGCAGCCTGCAGGCAGACACGCACAGGGGTATTTTTAGGTTTTATACCTCTATTTTTCTTCTTCTTTTGAGCCAAGCCGAGCTGAGCCAGGATTACACTCCCTCCCGACATACTCTTCAGTGACTGAAGTCCACTTTGCTGGTTGTAGATTGGTTTTGCATCTAAACAAGCTTTGCTGCCCTACACCATGAATTTATAACATCTTTGTAGCTCTGTACTTTTGACACATTTTGTAAATCTTTTATTGGGGGTCGATTTTAAGGTCCACTTGCTGTTTTGCAGTGCAGTTAACCATTGTAAAAATGCAAGTTAGATATAAAGGTTTCAACATAGTCAATGTTCTTGTCTTGTAGGCTCAAGAACCCATCAGCCGTGGGTGCAAATTCAGAGGAAGGCCATCCGGCCAGTGCTCAACATCTCTCACATCGCTCTCTCTGCCATGCTGACGTCCACTAGGAGCCAATACGAGCTCGGGGGCTTCCCTTACCCCCTGGGCCTGGAGAACAACACCACGGGTGAGCACTGAATCTGTCAGCACCACCCGTAAGCTAAAGTAAACTACTGGGTGGCTGGGGATGGAGTTGCCCCATAATTAACTGAACATGACGGAATGGTGTCAGCCACGTGATGGATTTCTGCCGTCTTTTCCCGTAACGCTGTGATTACATTGAATTAATTTTTGTTCTTAATTACAGCAACTGAAGCTGTGTTCTTGAATATGGATGGGTGCAAATCCTGCGCTCTGCTGCTTTTGAGAAGAGGGCTTGTCAAATCTGACCACCTTTCAGTCATGTACCGTGCACACTACTCAGTCCATTTCCATGTCACTCGCGTTCCCAGTGTGCACTGCCCCCTCCCCAACTCCCCAAGTATCGGCTCGGTGTTCCTCTGATACCTGGCCTCACCCAGCACAATGACACGAATGAAACGTCATCTCTTTACGAAACTAACACAGGGTTGTAAATTTGTGCTTTGCTGTCTTTCCCCACACACATGCACCACCCGATCCCTTTGGGGTTTAGTTAGTGGAGAAGGTGGAGAAGACATAGGTTAAGAGTCTCTGCTCAAGGATAAATAGTCCGTCAAATTGTCCTATCAAAGGCCAAAGACTTGGGCTGGTAGAGCTTCTTGCCCATCAGCACCTGAAGTTAAGGCTGCCTTAAGCTGTCTAAATCTCTCTCTCTCTCTCTCTCTCTCTCTCTCCACCCAGGTTCGAACAGCAGCTGGGTGGAGTTGACTGCGGTGGCTGCAGTGTGTGCTACCCTCACCGGTCCCAACGGCACTCAGATCCAGGTCACAGACCCCATCCACGTCTCTGTGCCGCTGCCCTCCGACTCGCCCCTCCAAGCTGCCACCAGCGTCCCCATCTGGAAGTTTGAAGAGAGATCGGGTAACGGCTTCTGCAATACGTTTCATATAAGAGTGGGGTGTACCAGTTTGTTGTTTATTCCTGTGGTCACAAATAAGAGGTACAGATGTCACACTTCTTCTCGCAGGGTCTTTGGTTGGTTCTGAACATATTCATTTCCTTCAATAAAGAACAGCTCCTTTATTGAGATGCTTGTCATCCAGGCACTTATAAATGTCCTAGTTTGTAAAAAAATATATACACTACATAATAAATACAAATGCCATTTCTTAGGACGGTTCTATACTGTTTGTAACACCTTAAGAGTTTCCACCTAAGATTCTGTCTTTACTCTTCCGGGACCCTTGTATCTTATTCCTGCATGATAAATACACAAAGCAATTGTTAATGCCACCTAAACATGTTAGGTCAGTGTCTGGCCCAGTCTGGTGGAAGGGAATAACCACAGCTCCATCTGTTCCTTCCCTCCAGCTCCTGGGTCCAGGGGACAGAGCTGCCTCCTTGAGGGAGTGCATACACATCTCACTGTGTGCTAGTGGGCATGGGGACAGACATGCAGAGGTAGAAGCTAGTATCTACTTTTTGCTGTCGCATTGGTGCTGTGCTCTCATTTAAAGAAAGGGAACTGTTTTAGTGATGTGGCAGGGACAGTTTCTTTGACAACGAACTGGTCTCAGTTCACCAGAGTTACATGTTGGCCTAGAAATGCATTCACTTCTCTCTCACCTGCCTGGAGTCATCTGCACACACACACACACACACACACACCCCACCAAACCCTTCACCATCCTGAGCTCACAATAGTTCACTATAATTTAAAAGATTGAGAGTGAGAATCTGAATCGGTTCCGACTACAGCATTATCTCTCAGTCTGAGATAATAGGCTGCCATCCTCTAAACCTGAAATAATCATTGGCCTTGTCTCAGTTTCTCCTCGAAGGAGAGCATGATTAACTACCTGGCAGAGGCCAAATTCCCTGATCACATAAACTAGAACCAACCCTGTTGGACCGAAAAAACTCTTTTCTATTATAAGCCTTTAAAACATATTCCAGCTTTGTTGTACCTCTGATTGCATCCTGGTGCCCAGTCAACCTCATTGAGTTTGGTTATCCATTTATCTAAGGCTGTAAACAGTGTGGTACTTTCTCAGCCTTTTATTCTGAGTGAACCTACTGCACTTTCACGATGTCCCCTTTAATGCACTCACTAAAAGATATATTTAGCTTTACTTCCCTTGGCTATAAAGCAAATTTCAAATTATCTCCAAGCAATCAGCTTAGTTGGAGGAACCCTAATCTGGGAGGCCTGTTGACCCTGTCTTTAGATGAGGAAATTCTTGAATAGGAGAGCACAGACTGCACTATTTTTTTTTTCTGGTTGCCAGGGTTACATATTTTGAGATGCAGTTGGAGGGGCCATTTTCGTTGTTGTGCAGAAACCATCACAGATGTGTTCCCTCAGAAAGATCTCCACCCCTCCACCCCCTCCACCCCCATCCCGTGGCTGTTTCCCAGCCCGACACACAAATGTGCCTGCAGAGCGCAGTGCGGTCACCACCACCACCACCACCACCACCACAGTAATCATCACACTGGCTTTTGCAGTGCTTGCACTGCAGAAAGGTGCCTTTGATTAAACCACAGCAGTTCTTCTCTTGTGCTGTGCTGCATCCTGACCAAAGCTGGCCACGCATTGATCGTACACGCGATTAAAAAATTTGTAAAATGTAAATCATCTTAGGGCAATCAATGTACCATTCACACGAAGAGCTCAGCAATGTTATCTTATCATTTCGTAAAGAGTATGATTATCATTTCAGAAAGAGTATTCTTTCTGTTACACTGTCTGGGTTAATGATAATTATTTAAGGACGGTGTGGTTATTTTTGCCAGTAATGCACGTCTCTTCCATTGTATGTCCTTATTTAGACATGCATTATGGAACTGTCCAACCTCCTCGGTGAACTTCCTATTCAAACCACTGAAGGTCACCCAAGTAAGTGTGACACACTGAACCTGTTTGGGGGTCAGTGCCTCACACTTATTTGCAATTAATGGCATTTTAAACTTATTAAAACAACACCCACTGAAACGCAGGTCTGTCTTAACGAGGCTAATAAGATAACCTTCAGGCCTGAGCTCGGCGACAGTAATAACTAATGTTTAAGTAATGGCTAATCTAGTTTTGAGAGACTGAGAGAGGTGTCTGTTCCCAAGAGAAATCTCTTCTCATTTTGTTATGCTGTACTGAGGTGATGGTTTGTGACGCAGAGGAGTTTCCAGTGTATGCTGACCTGTCTCCTCTCTTGAGATAAAGCACCAGTCATCACTCGATGCTATTTGTGGTGTATAGATCGATGATATTGATTTACCGATGTATATTAAATAAAAGATGTTTATTAAAAGAATCAGCGTAGATCGTATGCACTTTTAGAGTTGAGACCTTTATGCAAAGTAAATGTAAATTGAGTTCTTCAGCTCTTGGCTTGAACAGTGATGTTGCAAAACTGGGGGAACGGGTTGAAATGAGTAACGTTGTTTATTTAATGATTGGAGAGTGCTGATGTTCTTGCCTGTATCAGATGTAGGGAGGGTACTTTTCCAGATTCTTCCCTGCTGCTGTTACCTTCCATAGGGTCGGCACTGCTCTGGGGAGCCCTGGTTCTTCTGCAGGGCTGTGTTTGTGGACATGCCCTCAGCCGCGGAGGTTTGAGTGTACGGCCCCAGGCTTGGTTAAGAGAGGGGTAAAAACGCATGAATGAGTGTGGGTGGGTGGGATGAAACGGCTTTCTGAAGACAGGCCTAGTGTGTGGACAAGGTCGATGCAGCTATGTGCTGTGTGTGCGCGTGGGATCATGTGTCGGCTGTGTTAATCTGTCTCCTTTGAGGCCTGTTTGTTTTGGAGACAGATCGCAGACAATGGAGAACTTGGCCGAAAGAGTGGAGGAGGCCTCCTCACATGGTCTGAGCTAAGGCTGACATCATCTCACTGGGAAACCCCCCCGCGCTTCACCTACAGGCACTGATCAGGAGTCTCCCAGCTGTGCTGAGCACGCATCTCCCCCTAGTGGTCATGCATAGTATGACCTGGCAGTGACGCTGCATGTGTTAAATCGTCTAGGAGGTTTTGAGAAATGAATTGATGGTGCTTTCAGTTTGTAAATCATAGCATGGCAGATGGGTCCAAAGAGGCAGGGAGAGTTTGGAAGTGAAATAGGCCATTTATAAACCAGACAGGGGATAATTCTGTCAACTGTGATATACTGGTCCAGCATAATGGAAACTTGTCACAGTCTTGTTGTTTAGCCATGTTTTATAAATATGGAGTGACCTAAAGTTTTTACAGGCCTGAGTGCTCGGCCAGCTGAGCTGAGGATCCTGAGTGGTGCTCCGACTGCAGGCAGTGGCATCCTCTGTTTTACACCCAGAGCTGAAGAGCTGAAGGCCTAACTCTCTCTGTTCATGACGTTCGCTGCATTCAGCTAAAACAGAGCTGCGCTTGGTCTTCTTCTTCATCATCTTCTACACTACTGCTGTTATTTTGGTCTTTTGTGAACACGCAGATGTAGTGCGTTGATCAAAGTGCACTTTGGAAGTGCGGTTGGGAGAAAGAGGACATGGCCCGTGCTGGAAGTGTCATGGTTCTTAACAGTGTACTTGGGGATGCATCACAAATCTCACTGAACTCAAGGTTCTGATCCACAGTGGCAAATCCTGAAATTTTGACTCTCTTCTACCTTAGCACTTAAGATTTAGCTCATATTTTCCTAGGCAGATGTACAGTGATCCTGGCACAAATGTGCGATGTTTTTCATTGCCATTTAGCCCTCAGCAGTGTGAAGGACTGTCTGCGGGCTAAACATACAGATTACTGGGAAGTTGTTTTACCCTTTAGCTTGAAGCTTTGTGCAGGCGAAGCGAGGACGTAGCTGTGTTCACGCGTGCGTTTGCCCTCCTGCAGGACTCTGGATCAGAAGTGGTGCCGGCTACATCAGCAGAGATGGAAGGCGCATGACCTGCAGTTTTGTGGCTCCACATTTAGGATACTGGCTAGCAGCTTTTCCCCTGGCTACAGGTGACCTTTGCTCTGTGATTCTCCAAAAGCAATGCATAATAAATGCGGTGTTGTGCTCAGTGATTGGTACAGTACCATTTGTATTCGTAGTACCATCTAGAGGCTGAACAGCTGCCAGGTTCTAAAGAGTTGCTACCCTTCTAAATCACAAATACATGCTGTCTTTTGCCTAATGAACATCCTGTCTGCGTTTGTAAGATCTATTATCAATAGATTAATAGAACTATACATATTATATCAAAGACCTCCCTTGAGATAGAGGTTGTGCATGATCACAAATAAATCTCCTAATGATATCATTTGTTGATCCAGTTTTGCCTTAAGCAGCAGGAGCACTCATAGTACGATGTGTTTGTGTTCCAGGCATGGTCCTGAGCCCCTCTAGCCTGAGGGACATCACCACGTATCACACTATCTTTCTCCTGGCCATTCTGGGCTCCATGGCCCTCCTGGTTCTAATCCTGCTCTGCCTGCTGCTCTACTATTGCAGGTACTTGGGTTGTGCTGAGGGATCTGGCCCGTGTGTGCTGGAACACCAGCTACTCAGCCTTTCCTGTTCTTAGAGGCCTTCAGCTGAGCTCACATTGATGTGGCACACTTAGTTTTTGGGGCTTTTCCTTCAGACTTCTGTCGGTTTGGTCAATAAAGACGTGATTTGTATGGTGTCTGTGTACAGTAAGAGGAGAAAAACTTCATGTATCGATATGAAGTTTTGATATGTTTTCTAAAGTCAGCAGCACATTGTCATTTTTCACATTTGTCTTTTCATTTCAATGTCTTTTCCTGTTAGAAGACGATGTCTAAAACCTCGGCAGCATCGGCGTAAAACGCATCTCTCCTCCACCCTGGAGAGCTGCAAGAGAGACCAAGGTACGTCCACCTCTCACCTCAACCTCATCAGCGGTGGGCTCATGGAGGCAGCCTCCCTTAGCGGAGACGGCGCGGGCGTGAAATCGGACCCGTCCTCCGCCCTGGACCTGCACATCTCGAGGGAAGACCTGTTCAGCCACAGCCCGAAGGGAAGCCACTGGAAGGGGAGCGCACACGGCCGGCGGGTCGAGACCTTCCCGCTGCAGTCCCTCCACTCCCCCCACGCCAGCAACCTGGAGCCAATCAGGGGCGGCGACTCGGACGACCGGCGTCGCCGTGACGGCAAAGACGGCCGCGTTACTGCATCCGACGCCCCGTCGCCGCTGGCGCTCGGCGACCGTTACCATGAGCACGGGCGGGACAGCAAGCCTCCGGGCTACTCGGACTCCCAGGCGACGGAGCGCGCGAACGGTCAGCTGATCTTCTGCCACTCGGTGGAGCAGATGAAGGAGGGCATGTACCGCAGCATGGTTCCTACCCTGGTCATCCCGGCACATTACGTGCGGCTGTCCTCAGACCTGTCGGCCATGGAGCAGGCCGTGGAGAGGCAGCAGCAACTGCAGCACGACAGGGAGGGCATCCAGGTGAGCATGACCCTCCCTCGAGCACAGGGCCAGCACCAGAAGAACCAGCAGGAACAGGATGAGCCCCTGGAGGAGGACCAGGCTGCTCACCGTGGCTCAGAGGAGCACCAGTGGAGCTCGGAGGATTCCTCCCGGCCCGTCCGCATCCCGGTCCTGTTCGACGACTCGGCCGTGGCTCAGATGAACGGCGAGCTGAAGGCGCTCACCGAAGAGAAGCTGCTGGAGCTTGGCGTCAAGCCACACCCCCTCGCTTGGTTCGTGTCGCTCGACGGTCGCTCCAACGCCCTTGTCCGCCACTCCTACATCGAGCTGGGCAACGAGCCAATGGGGCCGTCCACCCAGGAGCACCGCGCCGAAACGTACCCTGGGAATTCTGGGAGGGCTTCTCAGAGGAAGATGAAGGAGGAGAGCAGAGCGAAAGAGGGCGGCGAGAGGAAGGCCCAGGGAAAGATCTACTCCAAGCTGCCGGTCATCGACTCCGCCGAGTCTGCAGGGAGACGGGGCCGTGTGGACGGATCGGCACCGCCGCCGGAAGAAGCCCCGGATTCGCCGAGAGGGACGTTTCCGCTGCGAGGGCGCGGCCGAGACGATGGCTGCCACGGCGACGCAGCGGAGGTGCGCAGGGAGGCGCCGACCAGCCCCACCGACGTTGACGATGACGACAAGGACGAGGAAGGCGAGAATAAGAAGAGCCCTTGGCAGCAACGGGAGGAAAGGCCCCTCATGGTGTTCAAGTAGCTCAAGCAGACGATCATGAGGACTGTCGTGATGCCCTCTCAGATGCTCGATGGAATACAGGAGCAGACGTACAGGAAATGCAGGCAAAAGCACAAGGAGACGGGGGGAAGCTCCGCTCACCTGAAGACTGAGCGGAGAACGGCCTCTAGTGCTTTAGCATCACTACAGGCAAACTGGCTGTTGCATGAACTCGACCTGCCACTTGGCATCTGGTTAAAACATTCTCCTGGAAGACCTGCAGATGTCTTCTCCTAAAGCAGGTCACCCGTGCCATATTTTCTAAAGCCGAGTTTATTTTTGAGACTTTTTCAGATGGATGTTTTAACGTGACCCCTTAATGTGCCCCTTCCAGCAACCCCACCTACTCCGCAGTGGAAATGAGTCTGAGCCAAGCTTGCACTTTCTTTGGGAAGGACTCCACAGGCCTTAAAGAATTACTTAGCAAAGAAAACAGAGGGAAGACAATGTTTTAACAAACAAACAAAAAAAAAAAACATACAGACTGATTTCAGGACTTTTTAATGTATGTTTGCCTTTTCTGAAGCTGTGGGCGTTTCATGGTAGTTTGTCATTTTTATATGACTTCATTGAAGCTGAAATACAGAAACGTGTGTGTGTGTGTGTGTGTGTGTGTGTGTGTGTGTGTGTGTGCCAGTCAAACGCTTCACAAAAGACAGTTTGTGATTCAGTGTTTGCTTAAATATGATTGAATTAAATTCTCACTTAACAACACTAAATTTGGTTCTGGGTAGAAGCTGCCTTTTTTAACCTGATCAGAGTGATCTGTTTTGCAGTTAGGAAAGGTAATTACAGTAGGATCCTCTTCAGGACTGGTAGTTTTTGTTGGATCCCCTTGTATAGGTGATGGGGAGATATAGTTTAGATTAGTGCACACTGGCATGTCTTAAATTCACATGTCCATGTGGAGGATCTACGTTATGACAAGCATAAGCCGTTATGTTAAAAATTCCAATATATGGAACATTCTCAACTTTTGCCCATGCACATTCTGTACCCCAAATCAGTGTGTGGTAGGAGGGTGTTTTAGGAGATCTGGATGTAGCTGCAAGGCGGAGGGACTTACTGTCGTGACCAGGCTCTGGTTGCCAGGGTTACTCAAGCCTCAGCTGGTTAACCTTCACCAGTTCAAAAAAATTGTTGCTGCACTAATCATCAGGAGACCCATCTCAGAAGTTCAGCTTCCCCATTTATAAACAAAGTGAAATCGTTTTGCCCTTCACAACCCCCTGCCCACGTTCAGGTGATGCATATTGTGCAAAGAGTTGGTGATTCATGGAAGTCTTTACAGTAGAGAAATTGTATCAGGTACATTTTTTTTATACACATCTGGGCGTTGCTTGGCGAAGCGCTCTTACTACACTGTGTGAACCACTTATTGTTTAGAACACTGTAGTAAACTTAAACCTTTTGCTCTGGCCTCATGTCTTTGTTGTGTCTCCACCGCTGTTGGGTCTCCATGTCTGTTCACAGATTTATTTGTCTCAGTGTTCATTTGAGGGGGGGCTTTTGTTGTCGTTGTTGATGATGTTGTTGTTGTTGTTGAAATGCATCTGCATAAACCGTTTTGACATTTAAGAACTTTCTTTGGCAAAAAAATTACCCATGAGATGCCAAAACTTAAGTATAGTGAAGTAAAATAGAGTTACGATATATATCTTGCACTTGTATATTTTTTATAAGTGCAATAAATAACATCCCCTTCAGTTCTCAGCTTTTTCCCCCAAAACTGTCCAGCTCAGTCGATTGACCTCACACTATCTTTATTCCTTCCTTTTCTCTCTCTCTCTCTCTCTCTCTCTCTCTCTCTCTCTCTCTCTCCCCCCATTTTATCATTGCCTTTAAAGTGCCTTTTTGAGTCTTTCTCTCCCACATAGCCTTGCAAAGTTCACCTGCTGTACTTAAAGTTCCCAGCGCAGTGGGGCCATTTAAAGCGACAATCTTTGCTCAGTTTTTCAGTCTAGTCTTCCACACTCATTTTCTATTAGGTTTATCCTATGACTGATAAACTGCCTCACTCTATCACACCACACAGTTCTTAAACTATTTTTGATCAGTAACCTCTTGCAGTTGGTCACAACGCATGACAGGAGCTTCTGAGCCGCTTTGCCCATTCACTCACTGTTGTGTAGGCTCTTGCACTCTGATTTCTCACTTTGCCTTGACACGTTTCCCTCGTCTGCTGCACCTTTATCTGGAAAATACCCAGACTAACTTGGTTCATAGCTTTTGGAGGATCCATTCCTTTACGCATTTGGGTGAACTTGATATGGTTCAGTGTGTTTGCGATGCTTCCATGGCACTGTAACTCTTGGTTGAACTGGCTGTGTTTTGCCAGTTATTTAAGTAATGAGAATTGGTCTCCATATAACTGAGTCTAACAACAGTTATTGCATGTATTTGAATGCATAAACTACATCGTTTGAAAGGTTAAACGTTAATGTGATGCTGCCATAAGAAATCTTTCATTCTGCAACAAATTCTGCTTCACACCTGCAGATATATTTTTCTTCTGTGTTTTTGTAATTTCTATTTAGTTTTTGCATTACAGTCCTCAAACAGCATTTGGTCATCTATTGGTCTTGTACAACAATATCATTTTCCTTTTAGTTTACTCTTGTGACAGGCTGATAAAGATTAAAAGTTTACACACAGCAGGTATCAAATATAAGTGGAAAAAATCAACTTATGAATGACATTTTGATCGTTGTGCATTCTCTTACTGTACTGGTTTTGACCACTTTGTGTGTATGAGACATTGTTGAACTGAGAATTAAAAATCAAGTTAAAAAATAGCCTATATATAGATTTGGTGTGCCTCTGGTTGTGTGGAAAATACAGAGAACGCCAATATTCTCTTAGTTAAAAGTTTATAAAACTGCACTTTCAGTGTTGCTACGTTCAAATAAAACATTACGAAAACACATTTCGAGTAACTGATATTTCTCGGTATTCTAAACATTTACGGATTGCAGTTTTGGTCAGCATCGCTTGTGATAAATTGTTTTTGTTTGTTTGTTGCAAATTATACTTACAAATCGTCCGCTAGATGGCGCAAGGTTGGACTCGGTTGGACAAGCGTAATTGGATTAATTTGATTTATACCAACGCATGTAAGAATGTTTCATATTAATACCTAAAGATTATAATAACACACTTTTAAAATGTGCTAATTTGCTTCTTTTTGCATCTTTCTCATTTGTGGTCTTGTGCAAAATCTAATATTTAGTTAGTTAATTAGTTTTGTTTAATGGTTAGTTTCTATTTATTCTTATACTGAGGTCACAAAAATGCCAAATATTTGTGCACAAATGATCGAAAGATGCGTTACTGTCCGCGAGAGTGCGCGTCTAAGCTTACGCGCGTGTGCTCCTTGTGATGCGTGTTTACTTTGTTCTGCACCCATTAAATGTTGTGAACGGGGGGGGGGCGCAGAGAGAAACATACACCACCTTCCAAGCGGCGGACACGGGGATAATACCGAGACCGGAAGATACAAACCGTGGGAGACGGTGAGAAAAGGTTGTCTATTGTACGACGGGATATTAATTCAATCCCAAGGCCAATTGTCCACAGGACGTCTGTTAGATTGTTGTATATATATATAAAAAAAAACAAACAGCTACAGAGGATGGAGCAGGCATACGGGGCAGGAAAAGCTGGCGGTGCCTTCGATCCACTAACGTTCTTTCAGCAACCTCAAACTATTCTTCGCATTGTTTCTTGGGTGAGTAACTGTGATTCTACCAGTTATTTAATTTAACAACAAGGTCATGGAATCCCGTGTGATATGCTCACAAATGTTGAGCTTTGCTTCTAACCACATTCTTTGGTAACTGACTTACAAATTAGTCGTTTAAAACAAAAATCCACATCTTGTACGTTACCAGTGCGCGCGGGAGAATAACAGGTGTAGAATGGGACCGTCGACAAAATGTTACAGTGAAGGAATTCTATACAAATTCTTAATTTTCAGTAAAAACGTGTGGTGTGTGCGGTATTTGCAATTTCAACGGAGCCCTTTCTGTTCGTCTGAGTCGATGTAAACATACGTCAACGAATGTTTACATTAAATCGTGTTTTTGATCGAAAATAATCTAACTGAAGTTGCTTGGCTTGCGCACAATATTTTTCCATCTCCCATTATATAGGATATATTATGTCGAATAAACTATTTACATTAGTGTTATTTTGAATGACATTACAATTAGTTTAATTTGCAAAGGACCTTTTGACCTCTTTCACAGTCATATTGGTGAAACCACTCTGCTGTCTCCTGCTGCTACCAAACGGGGATTGGCTGAAATGTGCATCTGTCACGGATATAAAACCAAAACTTTGGCTCATCTCCAGCACCTTCTGGTGAGGGTGGGGTGGGGTGGGTGGGGGGTATTTGAACACATGGTGAGAGGGTGGGAGACAGAGATTAGTAATGTGGAGGAAGCAGAGTTGGGTGGGTAGTGTGTGTAGAACTGAACACGCAGTTTTATTTGATCTTTTTCTTTCCTTGTATAATGCATAATGTATATGTTATTTAAAACGTGCTCTTTAGACAGGCTTGCTTGCCTGGGACATGTGTGTTTTCTATGAGCTTGTGCTATTATGCTACTTATTTGTACACATTTTCAGAAATAGTTGTGAAGTGTGTGTGTGTTTAAGTGCTGTTTGTTGACTACACTGACCAAGATGCTGTGAAGTGTCTTGATACATTCCTTGTTTATTCAGATGTGCTCTGATCCCAGTGAAAGTCACGAGAACCCTGACTGCATCCTCATGGTTGATTTCCATTCAGATATCAGTCCTTCAGTTCCATCCTGCGCAGCTCGGCACATTGTGCAACCAGCATCCACCAGTGTATTCAATCAGCAACAATGTTTTCCATTGATCAGAACAGATAGCATTGTTCTTGAGGCCTGATTGAAAGGTCCTCTACCAGGTGTTACTTGGTTGTCCAATCTTTCTCTTCCCATTTGGTGGTGTCCAGTGCATTGTGATTTTCAGATTTCAGATGGCAGCTGTCGGGTAGATGAAGGGCATGCCCGACACTATGCATTCTGCGGTCTGTGAAAGTAGTGTTCAGTGTGCGAGTGACTGTTCTTCTTAGGACCTCCTCACGCAAGATTCTCCTCAGACAACACTGCTTTTGTGTGATCCGTTTTGTGTGCTTCCATGTCTTGATGGCATAAACGGCTGACGGGATGATGATGATGATGATGATGGTGTTGATCAGGCAGATCTTGGTCGCAATAGTAATTGATGTTGTGGACCAAATTGGACACAGCTGAAATACATAAACTGAGCCATTTGGTCCTTCCACAAAGTGCAGAATCCTGTTTTGTTCATTGTTTGTTTCATGGTGAACTCAGTCTTGAGTAGAAACAGGAATGAGAAGTGAACACATTCCTGTCTGATGTTTGTTTCAATTGCAAAGAAATCTGTCTTGTTGCAGATTTTTGAAGTTGGTGATGTAGCACAGAGAGATGCCAGAAATTTCCACAGTCTGCCAAAGGCTTTCTTAAAGTCAATGAAGTTGATCAACAACAGTTTCTGGAATTCGATGATATTCTGTAGCATGAAGTTTTGCTGCACAACCTTCTCTGTCTGAACCTCGTTCGTTCTTTGCGTAACTCTCGGCCCACTGGAGCCGTTTCGGGGTCGGGGGCGATGGTGAACACCTTGCCGGGGCTCTGAGAGGACGGTAACACCTCGCCAGTTGTTACAGTCAGTGGGAGTTCCCTGGTTTGGCAGTGTGATGATCAGCCCCTTATTTCCAATCGGTTGGAAAACGCTCCACCTGCCAGCAGCTAAGCAGTCTGTCAATCCCCAGTCAATTCTGCTGAGATTCGATCCAGTTCACATACTTTCTTATTCTTCAAGCATCAAATTGCTGTGCTGACTTTGACACTTGTAATTGCTCCAATATCTACATTATTTAAGGTCTCAAGCTGCAAAATCATGGTCGGTGGTAGGACCTGCTTGGTTGAGCGTTTCTCAAAAGTATTCACTCCCGCACATCCTGGTACTTTTTACTGAGTAGAATCTTTGCATTTAATTGGCACACTACCGTTGGTCCTTGGCTCTGACAGCTCTTGAATGAGTCAATAGGGCATTTTCACAGAGCATTTCATTTGTCTGCTGCTTCCTGAACTTTGTCAGTCTTTCACTCCAGCCATGCTTTTTTTTTGTTGATGTCTGAACGACTTGGATTGACTTTCCGATCGAGATCTTGATATTTCCATCTGACTTCTTGTTTTCCTTTGTCTTTCTTCGTCTGATCGTGGTGGTATTTTCTCTTATCAATCAATATCCTGAATCCATCGTTCTCGCTGCATTCCTCTTCTGCATCCGATCTTCACGTCGGCTGCTTCACTTCGACTGCTCAGTGACTGCTTCACTGACTGCCTGTTTGTATGTTCAGTGATCTTTGATGTTGTCTATATCTTGCAGCAGCTGGAACTGATTTCTCAGCCGCAGCTGGGAACGATCACTGATGTTGCCATTTTCCAGCTGCTCGATGTCATACAGCCGAGGTTGTTTCTGCGCTGGTGTCTTCTTCAGTTTAAGCTGAATTGATTCCAAAAAGAGGTGATGGTTAGATTCAGTGTCTGCGCCCTGATAAGCCCTCGAGTCCTTCAGTGACATTTGCCACCGTTTCCCAACGTAGATGTAATCGATCTCGTTGGAAGTGCTTCTGTCAGGTGAATGCCAGTTCATCTTCTGGATGATCTTGTGGGCGAGGTAACTGTAAAATGAAAGCAACCAATCTACATTGTACACATTTTTTACTGATGATCCATGCGGGACATTCACACGGTTTCATCCTTGCCGGTAGCAACTAATCTACACGTTTATGTCACCATTCAGGATCTTGATATCATAACTTGGGATCTTTTTCCTCATCCTCAGCATCTTCAACTGAGGCATGTACTTGTCTCACCACTGTCTTGATTGGAAATGGGCAGACCTCCACACCACAGACGATGTGGCCAGAGTAGAGGATTGTTTTCTCGTCACTGACCATCTATCCACTGTATTTCATTCACTCCAAGAATAATACGTGTATAGTTTTCCACACTGTCAAAGTCTTCATACATTCCCCGTTAAATTTCTAGTTGTATTTTTTGCTGTGATAATTCCATTTGCCATCAAGATCCAGGAGACCCATTTGACTCTGGAGGCTCTGCTCTAATGCCATCATAAACAATATATCATCACCAGAATTTCCCATCTGAAAAGGTGCATTCCTTGGTGCTTGTTGTATCAGTAGTGACTGGTGTTTTTACAGGGTTAGGTTGCTAGCCTGATGCCCAACCCTCCTCCTTTCACACTCAGTTATTCAGAAATCAGTGAAGGAACATTTTCTGTGTTGTTAATGGGATAAGGATGTGCAGAGACCCCAACATTTGAATTTGTATCAGTATTTGATCTCTCTTCACTAGGAATGTGCAAAAAAAAAGAGGTTCAGACCTCGATGACCTCAGCTGGCTTCAAACATAATAACAATCCTATTTATTTTTTAATATATTTATAATTTTAGGATATTAAAGTGTTTTTCTACAATAAGGTAACTTAATTTGTAGACAATGAAGCTAATTTTGGAGCTTGCAGGAGAATGTCCTTGACATGTATAGATGCAATTTGAAACAATCACCCAAAAGCTAGACCTACTTCTAGACTGCCAACAATACAGGCTAATGGACAGAACTTACAGGCAAACGGGAGGCTAATCTCCTGCTGGTCAACCAGCTCTGCTGTGTCTGCATTTTCTGAAACCATGGAATGGCAACTTTACTAGTACACAATCTATTTGATGGGTTTTTTCTGTCCAAAACAAATGATGAAAAAAAAAATAGTTCAAAATAAATATGCATAAAATCCCACAATTTGTGCTTTGTTGAATAAAGAATTCGGATACAGCTCCACCCCTCTAAGGGACACAGACTGTGTGAGGGATCTGCTAAACTGAATCTGTGGGATAAATGCAAGGCGTGATTAAGAGCTCTGTTGGCATAACAACCATGTAAGATTAAGTTTATGTATAGTAACAGGCTCACATGGAAAGTAAATGATAATCAGACATAGAAAAGTTGTGTGTGTGTGTGTGTGTGTGTGTGTGTGTGTGTGTGTGTGTGTGTGTGTGTGTGTGTGTGTGGTTAGTATTAAATATATCCACATTCTTCTCCAGGCAATATTTTATATGTGTTATGTGTCCGATATGCATATCTACACTGCAACCATATTTTGACATTTATGATTAGACACCATAGTGATTTTGTTCCCCAAGAACCACAGTTTCTTCTTATTTTGTTCCTCTTGTTGTCTGTTTGCATGGTGATGTCTGTTGTAATTACTATACTGAGTTGTGCTTAGTGAGTCTCGTATCATAGCTGGTCTTTTCAGACATATTCCATGTGATTAGTTTGATGATATATATTTCACAGAGAGTACAAAGGGCACCTGACTGTCACTCTGGACAAGGGTCAGTACATTTTGTTTTGTTCTGTTGTTTTACAAAAATATAGATTTTTTTCACACAAACACACACACACACACACACACACACACACAGAACACACACACAGTTATATATATATAACAGCACATGAACAGAGGTCCTTCATCAGCTGTGCAAGCAAAGTGTTTCTATTTGCTTGCAGTTTAGGAAGGACTTCTGTCTGAATTGTCCCGTTTCTTTGGAAACCTTCACTACATTTTTAAATATCTCTACTGTTCTACTGTAGTACACTGTAGTTACTCATCTGGAATATCATATAAGAAATATGAAATGCTGATAATA
This sequence comes from Sternarchorhynchus goeldii, assembly GCA_028565775.1. Classification (NCBI taxonomy): domain Eukaryota; kingdom Metazoa; phylum Chordata; class Actinopteri; order Gymnotiformes; family Apteronotidae; genus Sternarchorhynchus; species Sternarchorhynchus goeldii. The sequence goes on along the minus strand of JAOXYF010000001.1, from coordinate 22,833,505 downwards.
CATGTGGATAATTTTAAGATGCTATGTAATTGCTGGATTCAGTGCAACCTTCATCAGGGAATCCTTATCCGTAAAGATGACGTCTGATACTGTACAGTGGAACAAATCAAATTTAGAGTTTAGCTAGTTATTGCTAATATTACTGTAATGTAGTGTTAATATTATGCATGTCAGCTATGTGTATCCATTACATAGTAAGGGTTCTGTCTAAATAATAATCATACTGACTGGCAGAATATGTGTTTACTAACATGTCCCAATGCAGCAGGCTTAAAAGGATGTTTTGTTATTGCTTTATGAGACTCCTCTGCCTTTCCCCAATCAATCAATAGCTTTTTATTGTTAGCAAGTGCTGTGCTTATCTCTTGATAAAGTTATTTTGGCCTCATATCGGACCACACTGAGTCTCTGTTCGAGAATGTCAATATGCCTGTGTGCTGTACGCGGTAAAAGGGTTGAGCTTTTCTCCTGGTCTCATGACTCAGAGCCCCACCCACCCCCACCTCTGTTCCTGGTCTCATGACTCAGAGCCCCCATCCTCCTGCTGTCTGTGTCCCTCTGTGCTGTGACCATAAGGTTGGGGAGATTAAAAGGAAGGACTGTGGGGGTAGGGGATGGGACCGGCCGGCGGGGCGGGCAGGCAGGTCATGAACCAACTGAGGGAGAAAAAGAGAGAGAAATGAAGTCAGAGAGTAAGACTGTTCTGTCCTGGGACAAGGACACTCCTCTGTCTGTGGTCATATATCCAGTTGCACCAGTATGATTTGACCTTGTGGTCATAGGCTGAAGAATCCTCCCACAACTGCCATGGACAGCCTTAATGTAAAACCTTGTAGTTTTATATTTTTAACATCTTTTTTTGTAAATTCAGGCTAGCATGATGCTTACTATGGTACACAAGCGTAAAACATTTTGCAGGACTTCAGTCATAAGAGAATTATTTAGGGGAATTACAGAAAATGTGTGTGTCTGCAGATTCGCTTGTGCTGGAGTCTTCAGCACATTGCACCCTTTTAGAAAATGACCAACTTTATCTATCCGTGCTTTATGAATGAGCTTGACTGATTTATCAGTGGGAGAAGTATGGTTACCACTGTCCTGATGAAACAAGTTCACACTGGTGCGGTCAGTCCTGGCAGGTTTTCAGGGTAGATTCATACTGGTGTAGTAAAAGTCCCTTTGGGTATTTCACACTGGTGTGATCAGTTCTGGCTTTAGTGATTAGATTGGTTAAGAAACTTAAAGTTCTTCAGTATGGCACAATCTTCTTCTTCTTCTGTGATTTTCAAGTCGATAACAATGTACCTCTGTAGTTGTGCTGTACTATTCTGAACTCGCTCTGCACTGAAGTTTTAATAGAGCTCTTTCACAAAGGTGACATTCATATTCTGCGTCTATGTACAAGTCATTTTTCACTTGTATGTGGCTCCGTGATTACGTTAAACTACAGTAGTTTCACTTGTTTTCTGAATCAGGACAATGAGGTGTTGCTATTGTTTAGAGACAATTGCACCATAATCAGAATCTTAAACAGTGCTCATGGATTCAGGATTTGCATAACACACACACACACACAACTTAGCCTAAAATACAGGTCATAAAAAGCTCTACCGCTGACAGTCACAAGATCAGAGCCCCACATGCTCCCTGCTACAATGCCTGCTTTCATCTACTCATGGGGCTCGAACGCCTTGTGATCTGGGCTGCTAATGAATGCCCAAGATGAAACAATGCCTGTTCTCAGATCAGCTAATGAAGACCCAACACCTGTTCTCATATGAGATCATTAAGGCCCAAGCCAAGGAGAAGCTGGACATGTGGAAGTCCAGGTTTTTCTCAGGTTTTGGCTGAGTTACTTGAAATTCCCTGTGGTATCAAGCGCGAATGGGCACTGGTTTTAAAGTTCAGTGCCCATTATTTAAAAGGTAAATAAAGCTATAGGCTTAAATTACATCTGAAAGTCGTCAAAGTAAACGACCAACAAAAGAAATCTATGGTAACATGGTGTGGAGAAAATAGTGTGGTGGTCTGTGGTTTAGATGTTTGTAAACCTTTGGCCTCAACTGTACACATTCTCTCTCTCTCTCTCTCTCTCTCTCTCTCTCACACACACACACACACACAGATGGTCTCACTGAACACATGATCTGTGACAAAACTGGAATGCTTGTTTTCCAAAAACTTGTTGCCTATGACCTTTTTGACAAACAGGTTTATCTCTCAGTGTGTCTTTAATGCTATCTCACCCTTTAACATCCTCCTTTAATCCCTCTTTAATTCTGACGTAATCTTATCTCCTCTCTCTGTCTTTCTTTCTCTCTCCCTTTAGATCTTTTCCATTGTGATCTTTGGCTGCATCGCCAATGAAGGTTACGTGAATCGGCCGGATGAAGAGGAAGAGCACTGCATCTTTAACCGTAACCAAGGCGCCTGTCACTATGGCGTGGTGATGGGCTCCCTGGCCTTCCTCTGCTGCTCTGCCTTCCTGGCCCTGGACGTCTACTTCCCACAGATCAGCGGAGTCAAGGACCGCAAGAAGGCTGTGCTGGCCGACATCGGCATCTCCGGTGAGACAGGCGACATCTCACCTGCACAGTGATTCATTCTCCTGGCCAACACTTAGTGCCATCGTACGTTATTGTTCAATTTTCAATGTTCTGTACACTAAAATAGGACTGCGGTAGGCAAAAATCACAGACGTCAGAATCCACCCAAGGCATTATGGAATTTATGTTGCGAGGAAGCTACACGTCCAGATTCAAAGCAAAACTATTTTCAGCTTTACGTTTGGATTGCCTTATGCCATTGTACGTAAATAATGTGTATTGGTCCAGAGCAATCTCAAAAGGAGCCTGCAGGTTCTTTCCAAAGATCTTTGCTCTTACTGTGACCCTGCTCTAGATGCTTCTGTATTTATCCATGATAAGCCTTTGCTGAGTCAGTATTTACCTGAGGTTTGATAGTTCACTAAACCAAAATGGTCTAAATCTTTAATCATGGAATATAATTTTCACATAAACACTGATCAAAAAGTGCTTTCCCTGCCCTTAATACATCCCTTTTAACAAGTGCTTTGCTTCTCTTACATGGATACATACCAACAGTGAGAGCTTGCTGCCCTCTGCAGGTTGAATATAAAACTGCACATCTTCACTGGAAGATTAAGTGAAATCAGTGGTACAATAGCACTCCTTGTGTAAGGAGATGATACTGGTTCTTGCTATACTTGGACTGTAACACTGAGTTTTTCGGTCCTTGACAGGAGATACTTTACTTAGTCAGCTGTGAATCATGCAAGCAAGTGAATCATGTGGAATATCTGGAACAGGTTTATGTGCAAGGTGCAGAACCGAATCAGGGCTGTAACCCGTGGTCTCCTGTGCTTCCCCTTTCTTCCCGTTTTTGACAGCTTTCTGGGCCTTCATGTGGTTTGTGGGCTTCTGTTTCCTAACCAACCAATGGCAGCAGGCTGAACCCGAAGACAACCCTTTGAACGAGGGGGCAGATGCAGCGAGAGCGGCCATCACGTTCTCCTTCTTCTCCATCTTCTCCTGGGTCAGTACTGCCCTTTATCACTGCTGATACCAAAGACACAGTGTAATTCCATAACAAAGTGCCCCTCTGGCGTTACCAACTGTCAAAATATGGTCTTCCAAAGACCATATGTTTCTCTCTTCAAATTCATATACAAGATTCATGATGTAGCATCTAAGATATATACTTTAAAGCTCAGTGGAGTCAAAACCCTTACGATTTTCTTAAATATGGTAAAATAGCCATGGTAAATATGGTAAAATTTTCATTTAACAGAGTAAATGTGATGGTACTTAAAATGACTTTTCTATTCATGGAATATGGCTGTAAGGCAGTGATCTTGCAAGATTAAAACTAAAAATGAAAAGGTCATTTAAGGTTATGAACCGTGTGCACTCTCTTAAATCTCACTGAGAAGGAACTGTAACAGGGCATTAGCCGTGTTCTTTACAGGGGTGCTGACCTGGTGAGAGGCTCGGTGACCATGTTCTCCATGCTGTTCCACTGTGATATCTGTCAGTGCTTTCTATGTCCTTTGCACTTGTGTAAGCCTTATCCTGTACTAATAACTAATGACTTCTTAACATGTCCTCCTCTAATAACAGTCTCATTGATGTCAATTTTCGGTTGGTCATAACTCAGACTCAGGCTGTAGCCTGGAAGTCATCTTTTAATGATGTGACTTCAAACTGTAAGTCTGAATGTGTTCATTTTTGGCCACCTGTGGTACCCTTAAACATTAATCTTTTGTATAATCGTTTGTATAATTTTAATGAATAATTGTAATGTTCATATATAAGTGATAAATAGCAATTGCTGAACTCTGTTCTGGACAACTATTTAACTCATAAAACTGATATTTCCGTTGCTGATAAAATCTTCATTTTCTACCTGGCTTTAATGGCCTTTTTCCTCATCAGCGTTTAATCCACTAATATCTCCAACCTTGTATTGTAGTTTTGGGGGGTTATATCAAAGCACATTCGCTACTATTTTCGTACTATGACTGGTTTTGCTTTAAATAAAACTTCAACTTTCTGCTTCTGTTTAGACTGGACAAGCTGCATAAAGGATTGCAAATAGCTTGATGGCGATAATGGCGTCTCTAGAAAAAAATGCTTCGAATGAAACAACAGAAGCGTGATTGATCTCGTCTTTTATTGCTTAACGAAGCGCCTTTGACCGTTTGTCCTTCTTTAGGGTGCTCTAGCTTTCCTGGCCATGGAGCGTCTCAAGAAAGTTTCATTTGAAGAGGAGTACAACAAACTGTTCACCACTCACCATCCTTCCCCATTGGTCTAAAACGCAGCACCTGGATAAAAGAACAGCCGACAGCCGATGTAGCTCATCTGCTACGACATTCCTTTCTCTTCGTGACGCGAGAGAGTCTCGGCGCGCTGTGCCAACTGTCATGTGTAATGACTGAAACATATGTGCCCTTTACGCACTCTGATTCCCGCCAGGCCTGCAACCGTGAATTGCGTTAGAAGATGAAGGAAATAATGTTAATGCACATTTTCATTCGCACAGCGTACAACTATTGACCGTGCCATATTTTTCAGTAGCTCATTGTTTTTCAACAAGGTCACAATCAAGGGTTGGAAAAGTATTTTTTTTACAATTCTCAAATATAAATCAAATATAAAACTTCCATTGTCGCAGAAATCAACAACTCATATGTAAAAAAGGCACGTTGTACATCATCAGTTTTATTTTTCAAGAATCCACCGTCCTGATATTTGGAGGTTTGTTTGTCTTGCTTCATGTGTTTGTGTTCCAGGTGCAGCAAGTGGACCATAAAGTGTTTAGATAGTGTATTTTGTATCCCATGTACCTAAGTATCCAGTATATAGTGACCCTGCTCTCACTACTAATGTATGGACTGTAGAGGAACGGCTGTGAGGAAAGCTCTGCTCAGGTCAGCGCTATCGAACCTGAAGAAATAGAATTGAACGACTTTGACACTGGTTTATACACTGGATTATATTCAATAATGCACTGATTCTCAATGGTACGCCGTACCACTTCTGGTACGCATGCGCCCTCTGGTGGAGCACAGAGGAACCGTCGGAAAAAAACAACAACAAATAGTAAAGGTGGAGAGTAAATAGTAAAGGTATTTTCTGAGGTGACATGCCATGTAAAATATTTGACTAGCCAGTGATTAGCCTTAAAAATAAGATAATAATATAATAATATAACACTACATGAGGGTAGGGGACACTGCTTATATAAAATATAACACTACATTGGGAGTAGAGGACAATGCTCATATAAAATCCTGCTATAGTTACAACAGTATAACTTCAGTCTGACTCTATGCATTGCAGTGGGTTGTTTTTGAAGATCAATTCAGGTGTGTCGTTGGGCGTTACTGTTATTGTTTCTGTGTGTGTGTGTTTATGGTTTGTTACAGTCATATGTGTGCAGTAGAGGTTGGTTTAGACTACAGTTTGTTCCTATAGTCTATACATTGTTTCTGCTCTGCATGAATGGGTGTGGATTCTGGGTTGGGTTTTACACACATATCTTGAGTTCAGAAACATTGTTAACAGAAAATCACTTTTATCTTCAGATCTCTTTAATAATAGAAGTTACTGAAAGGATTTACTACTTCAGAGAAATTCATAATAGAAAATATAATATTCTTCCTATATACTACATTCTACATAGTATCTGTATGATCCGTCTGAACAGTTGTCAGTCTTAGTATATTGTATACTTAGTTATAAGTATCTAAAACTTGGAAATTTTTTTAGAAATCACTTCTTAATTGTGTCCAGCTAAATAGCTAATAACATTGAGCTATATTAACATATTTGATTGAACTAACCAAACTGATGTATTTCTTCTTCTTTCTCCTTCTCACTCATCATCACCCTAATCCTTATCTTGTTTGTTTACACAATGAATAATGGTTTTATATTCATTCTCAATCCCACCACTGACATGTAATCACTTCCTTCCTTCCACTCCCACTGTAATACCCAATCAAATTCATTTATTTGTTGTTCTCCTTCATTTACCCATCAACCCTTTCTCTGCTCAACCATGCACATCCTTCAGGCTGGGCAGGCTGTCTTGGCATTCCGGAGGTTCCAGCTTGGAGCAAGTTCCGCTCTGTTCTTGCAGGACTATGACGACCCCAGCCAGCTGCCAACAGCAGCGCCCCCTGCAGGTGCGGAGTACAGTGCCTACACGGGAGATGTGGATGCAACAGGCAATATGGGTACCACTTATGACAGCTCTGCAGGCTACCAGAGGCAGGACTACTGAGGTGGTCCAGAGAAACGTGGGGTTCAGCCGCTGTATGCTGGTCTAGGTGGTCCATGCTGGAGCTTACGGTACGAGTGCTGGATAAAAGGAGACCCTGGCTGGAATTTTTTGCACTTGGGTAGACAACACACACGAGGCTCTTTGATCAGTGGAATGTAGTGGTTGAGGGAGTAGAAGTGGATAGCCAGGGATTACTCTGCTAACAGTTTGGGTACTAAGGTGAAAGGTCATTGAAGGGCTTTAAACAGAGGAGCGAGTCACTGCTGATTGGCTGGTCATGGTAGAAGTTCAGGCCATGCAGGGCAACTGTTTTGGACAAAAGCATTTTTAACATTCTAGGTACGGAGAGTCTGACCTGGAGCTTTTTTTTTAGATGTACATGTCCTAAACATTTCCCCTTCAGCCAAGGGGCGTGGCTTCAACTGCCATAGACACACCAGTACATACATAAAAATGCAGTGTTTACACAATAAAAGCACTACTCTAGGTGACTGGGAAAAGAGCCCTGACAGTCTGAACTGTAGCAAAGAGGTAATTTATACTTGCTTGATATATGGAAAGCAAAGCCATGCATCAGGAACCTGAATACCAGCCAAAGTTCTACTGAAAACCAGAATTGTAGGCCTCTGTACTTTTAAAGATCCATTCTCTCTTCTGCTTGTGTAATACCAACCGGCTGTAGCTCATAAACCCCAAACTCTTAATTAGTACAGGGTTTTTTCTATTGGTGTTTCCTAATTAGCACAGGGTTTTCTATTGGTGATCCCAGCAAAACACTGTTGATAATCAGGTTCTGATGAATAAAAGAGTAGGGATTCTCGTGACAGGTGCTCATGATAGCATAAGGTATGTTTAATATATTATGTCTATATTGCGTCATTTGACCAAATCAAACAAACAGAAACTTAGCAGACCTTAGCATGCCTACATTGTTAGCTACAGAGAATATAATGATCATGACACTGAAATATACAGAAGCCTTATGTTTAAAAGTCCTAAGTTTAAAAATCCATATTCCTGCCATGATTTTCTATTACCCAGTTCATTTCACTCATTAATCTCGACTGCTGGCTTGATGTAGAGCAAGTCCAGCTGGTGTTAACAGTGTCGTAGAGTGAGGCATTAGGGCTTCCACGTGGTTGGCTCTCCGATAAAGCCTGCGTCCATGCCTCTCGCTTGATGTGTACCTCAGAACGAGACATCTGTAATGGCAGCACAGCCCTCGCTGTGGAGCTGCCTCACAGGACACGCTGTCATCAAGGGTCTAGGGTGCCACTACACTCACTGCTGGATTGTTTCCTCTTCTGTCACCTGCTGATTCTTTTTCTCCTCAATTAAAAGCGTTTTTAATTGCAATTGCTGTTGTTGTGACAGATTCTGGGTGCATCTCAATCCGTGACACATTTTATTTACAACGAGAAAATGTGTGTGTCTATTTAAAATGTCCTACTTCTGATGGCATGTGAACATTTATTATTTTTATGACAAATATATAATATAATCAAAATATAAGAATATTTAAAGATGTATTATTTTTATGTTAAAAACTTTAAGTACAAATAAAATAATAACACTATAAATTGTTCCAGCTGTTGAAGTACCATACAGTGTATCTCTGTTATTTGGGCTTGAAAGTGATGTGGAATAAAACCAGATAATTTAGATAAATGTTTTCTAAAACAGGAATGTTTCCTTATCTTAATCTTCGAAATACTTTAAAAAGGACTATTCTATATAGACAGTGTTTTAGGTGACTGTGTGTCGTTTTCTGTTATGGATTCAGATATGTGTAGTGTTATAACAATCAAAGTGTAAATGCATTTAATCATGTCTGTTGTAAAGAGTTTTGATGTTTATAAGCTGTCCTGGACTTTATTCAGCGATAATAAAGACACCAACGGCTGTTTTTATTTGGATGTTATTTTTTTTATAAGTGAAAAGTCTACTTTAACTATTTTATAAAGCCTAATGAGTTCCTGAGGGTATTTCCTGGTTGTGTAACTCATATTAGGTGTTGCAATTCCGTACCATGTAATGTGCTACACGCTCAGAATGATAGTGACATCAGTTCCTGTATTTGCAGTCTGCGTCAGAGAGAGAGTTGCAGTAAGTGACTAAACTGTGTGTGTGTGTGTGTGTAAACTGAGATGTTGGCCATTCCTAACATCTGTCAGCAGCACAGTAAGTCATGACAGTGACCCATGTCCAGTGTCACATAAACTCACAGCGTCTCTCCCTGTATACACACAATCGCTACTTCACCTTCCACTTAAATGGCCATACATGAAACCGATCAGGTAAAAGCCTTTGTGGCCAGAACAACAGTGTAATGCCCAGGCAATGGTACATGTGACCGTACCATTCCCAGATACAGGGTACATGTGACTGTACCATTCCCAGATACAGGGTACATGTGACTGTACCATTCCCAGATACAGCAACACATAATCTCTAAATCAACATCCCACAAATATTGCTCAGTACTAAAGAAACAATAAAAACGGTTGACCTTTCATTAGAGATGTCAAATTTAAATTTCCTGCTACTATACCCTCTGCTTTATTAACAATTTCAATGCCAGAAAGAAATTCCAATTTGGTTCATTTTGTTATTTGAACTTACAAGTAATCTTTTTTCATATCACTATGTCCCTGTTCACACTGACACAAATGAATAATTTCTTTTCTAAAGTTATTTAAATAAGATAAAATGAAGATATTTATATATATATTCATTTAATGTTCTTCATTTTAATTAAAAGTTCTTCATTTGGATTAAGGTGTTGCATGGGTTGTAAGTTGGTAAATATATTTCTTTGTCCAACCTTTATCAGTAGATGTCAGAACGTAACCAATGCCTGGTCATCTGTGACATTCGATAAGACAACAAAGAGCTCAAAGTATGCATGGTGACTATCACTGCTCTAAGTTTCCACATTAACAGCAGAAGTTCTGCGTTCCTGAGGCTCTCTGAGAGTCAGCTATTGAAGAGCTCTCAGCGGGAGAGTTCGATTGGCGCCTGTGGCCCAATCTGTGCGTGTCTCTGTGCTTCCACAGTGGTGGTGGTGATGGTGATGGCATTGTGACTGTGTGTAAAAGGTTGCATATCTTGAGTGCTGAAAGTAGTCTGGATAATGTGTTTGTGTGTGTACATGTGCTGTAGAGATCATTTACTGGTATCAGGGGATTTCTAAGCCCCTGATCCTGTGTTCCAGCACTGTGCCCACTGTGTGTGTGTGTGTGTGTGTGTGTGTGTGTGTGTGTGTGTGTGTGTGTGTGTATGAGAGAGAGTATCAGGTGTTCTTGTAGCAATGAGACCATGGTGCAAAAAATAGCATCAGGACCTGTATAAAAGTCACACACACTCACTCACTCAGTCAGACAACCAGACAGAGAGCAGGAGAGGCACCACACACACAAGAGAAGACCAGCCCAAGACCAAACCAAGGTGTACAAGCCTCTAGAGGTGCAGTTTCCCCTCCACGGCACTTACAAGGCGAGACTCGGGCGGACGGACTCTGGAGTGAAGATGCAGGTGTGCACAGTGCTAGAGAAGCGTGCAGGCCGTGTAGTCGGAGCTGAGCTGAGCTGCAGTGTGAGAGAGGAGAACGTCTCCCAGAGAGAGAGCTACACGGCCGACTGGCACAGCGTCAACATGCGAACGCAGCACGAGGACCGGTGAGTACACACACACACACACATGAACACACACAGAGCAATTCACATCGTCTTAATAAAGATGGTAGAGGATAGATTTCCTTCCTTAATTTGTGGGAGAAAATTCTTCATCATCTAAAGTTTAAGATCTGAGATCTGCATCAGATTTCAATCATGGAAATTTCGTTTTATCTTAAGTAGACTGAAATGGCATTGAATAAGTGATTAATTATGCATTTCAGTGCTTAATCAAGCAGTATGAGGAATTCTATTTTAACCTACTCTCTTGTGACTCTCATTACAGGCAGTCGATGGTGATGTCGGACGATTCTCGGCGGGAGACCCTGTCCCGCTACTGGCAGGCTCGTCCTCTCTTCCAGTCATGCCCGTCTGGAGTACTCAGAGTGGGTACCGTTGGGTCAGGTGTCCGCGAGCACCAGCTCCTGCCCTGCAGGAACACCCTGCCCCTGCCAATCTTTAAGCCCAGCGAGCTGGGCATCCGGCTGGGCCGCGGTTCCCCCCACACCCTGGAGGACCTGCCCCCAGCTCGGGCCCCGGACGGGCTGTGCCCAGGCAAGAGGGACGTACAGGAGCTCACTCGGGACCTCCCTCCGGTCAAACCCCTCCGCATGGAGTTCGCCAAGGCGCCCAAAACACTGGGAAGGTCCATGTCCCAGGAGGCACAGAGAGGGTGAAGAGGGCTGGAGACGGACCGCAGGCCGGGAGAAGGGCTGGGGGTTGACAACGAGTCAAAGAATGTTTGGACTTTTGTGAGTCGTGAAAGTGAAAGAGTGAAGAGGAAAAGGAACTGAAAGTGCAGAGCCAGAAGATGTACGCAGTAGACGTGATGAACTTAGCTGTGCTACCCACCCTTCCCTACATATTCCTGAGAAACTCTGATGTCGTTGATGCTCATAATAATTGTTCAGGTGATGTTGTATAGAAGATCCAAACTGTAAATAGTATTTTGCTAAAGCTGTTTTGTATTAAATCGATATTAAAAGATTGTATAAGTGGGTTTAGAGATATGTTCAGGTTCAGAAACGAGCCTTCTCACAGTGCTCAGAGAACTTACATAAAAGAAAGCCTGCTCACAGTGCTTAGAGAACTTCTTACATAAATGTTAAATGAATGTTAAATTGCAGTCTATCAGCTGTTGGTTCCTGCTAGCTCACTGCCTGTTAGTCAGACATGCCCATCAGGACTAAAGAGTTGAGATAGGTAGTGGCTTTTCACTGTTTCTGAGCTCTTAGGTGATCACTGTTTTAATCAATAAACAATTAAAAACACACTGCCATGCCTTCAGGAATTTTTTGTACCAATAAAAAAAAAATACAGTATTGGTCTCATATTATAGAAGCACTGACAGAAAAACGGAATGAGAGCGAGAGAGAGAGAGAGAAGCCAAGATGAAAGACAATGGTTCATTCAGATTTTCTCAGCTGTTCTATGGGGGATTAACTCCACTGGGAGATGCACTGTTTCGCCCTTGAAATAGAACAAACGGCCACTGATCAAACGTTTTCCATCATCACGTCTGAGCCACACGCAGCCATTCCACCCTTTTTTCCACTGATGGTAAAGTCCAGCTGGTGTACAGTGGAACCCAGGGACGGGCCACAGGAAACACCACGAGGGGGTGGAGAGGAATGCATGGCTGAGACCAGGGGAGGGGAGAGAGCAGGACTTGCTGTCCCTTGGCATCTCTCCCTCTGGTCTTTGCCAGCAGCCTGGCTACCAGGACAGACTTTCAAAAACAGGATGGTTGCAGCACTGGTTACAGTGGCTGGGTCACTGCTTAAAGCCTCCTAACGAGAACAAGCTGTACCTCTCTCTCTCTCTCTCTCTCTCTCTTTCTCTCTCTCTCTCGCTCTCTCTCACATTCTGCCTTTCACTCGCTCTTTCAAGTTCACAGAACAATTTTAATCAAAGACCAGACTGTGATTCTAGCCAATCAATAGATGTCTCCCTGCAATCCTGTGGCTAATTCTTTCTCTAATTACTCAGGTATTAATAGCTGAGTGAACAGCGGGTGTGCTCAGAGACAGAGACAGAGAGAGAGAGGGCACTAGGGACTCGTCCTCTTAACTCTGGTTTGCTCTCTGTTCTGTTCCATTACACACACACATGCCCACACACGATTTGCACACAGTCCTGAATCTCCCATAACAACCAGCCCACCAAACTAACAAAGTGCTTTTGTACATGTTGCCACAATACTACTATAGTTCTAGTATATCACTAGAACTAGTAATGATAGAAGAACTAGACATTTGATAAGGATATTACTATACAGGGTATATTGCTGGAATGATATATGTATTTATGAATGAATGCTATGATCTAAACATTTTTTTTCTAATATAAACTGGTTCTTCCTCCTACAAAGGCTTTGCTTGCACAGATGATGAAGAACCTCTGTCTGAAACATCCTTCACTACAATTTAGAGTTTCTAAATTTATATATATATA
>JAOXYF010000001.1:22794066-22820422 GCA_028565775.1 Sternarchorhynchus goeldii | reverse complement strand
ATATATATATGATATTCAAAATATATATGGTAAACAATGGATCTGAATAAAACTGCTTTTGTTTTTCTTGTGTTTTACCCTACTGATTGTTCTCACAGGTATCTGTGATAGTACTTGGTGCTTTGTTGTATTACACATTTTCACATGCACTATATTTCAAACAGAAGCCCTGGCATGCATGTGTGAGTGTGTGTGTGTGTGTGTGTGTTTGGTTACTACACAAACAATGTTTGACCTCAGCTCGTCCCATGAACTAGCTTGTGCCTCAAACTCACAGTGGGAGTAAGGAGAGAGACTGTGTGTGTGTGCATGTGTGTGCACACGTGTGTGTGTTTTCATTCTGTTACCGTGATGAGAGATGTGTCATTATTACACACCCTGTTATGCAATACAACTTATTATACACACACACACACACACACACACACACACAGAGTCCAATCAGAGGCACCCGACTCAACATGTGACTGAAAGTTTAAAACTCCCTAATGTGGATGAAACCCGAGCACTCACACACACACACACTGCTCTTGCAGTTTCCTCAGTTATCTGTCCATGTGAACCAGAGAATATTTTATTTCAGTTGATGATGCACACACTCAAGCCTGTCGTGCTGCGCAGTGTGTGGCTGTGTGGATCACAGGGAGCTTTACTCACATTACAGAGACTAACATTCATGGTTCAACTCCACTGTTCTAAACCACCATTTGCTGGGTTTCAAATCGTGTTCCACAGCATTGCAGCAGTCACTCCAACAGCTGCATTCAAAAACATTGTTCACCTTATTGATCATTCAAATTGGTGAGAGTCCCCTGTTTTCTTTACAGATGTATTTTGCCAAGTCTTGATCTCACAGAGAGAGAATTCTGGGTTCCAGGGAATGACGACAGACTCTATCTCATCCACAGATGTCTGTTCATCACAAAAATCTATGGTAAGCCACACAGACACCTTCTAAACTGCACACACGCCACACAAAGTAAAAATGCATGAATGGCTGTTTCCAAACCTCATTTTTAACCATTTTATTTTATTTTATACCAAAAATAAGGAGCTGTGTCATTACGCTTTTTTGCTTTTGTCACGTCCTTTTCCTGTTAAAAACAGATACACATTACCTCTTATAAATTCTGACTCATCCTCACATTGTTAACATTGCTTTTACTGCCCTCTGCTGGTCAGATGATGGAATGTTATCTGAAATAGGTGAAGAAGGGGGAAAAAAACTCATACAAGGCTTCATATAATAATAATTTAGTTATTCGTGCAAAGCCATAATATAATAATGCAATGGAGTATAAGACAGGGTTATTAAGAAATACGTTAGATGCAAAGGTTTTTCTCTTTTGTAGTCATAGTTCCATGAATTAATTCATGTAAAGGTTCGGCTGGTTCAAAGGTTCAAACGGTGTGAGTTTCTCCGACACATTAAATCAAGTTTTATAAAGAATGAACAGATTCTGTTTACCATCATTTTGTTTTTTACACTCCAGTTGCTCAGTCCTTCATTCTGTTTGGTGCTCCCCCTCGTCTTGGTAACGGTGCTCCCCAAAACTGGAAGCAAATGCAGCCCTTTCTGGGATTTAAGTCAAAGCTACTGCCACTGCGTGTAGGAGGAGAGCCAGCGTAACTGAGTGAACAGGAAGCATGTTGGATGTAGGAAGCCTTGCTGCTAATTTGACTGGCTCCTTTTAGCTAATTGTTATTAGCACATTCTGTAAAAAAAAAAAGAACCTACAGTGAATGGGTGTGAATATGCTGTGCAGTATTGTGAGGAAAAGCTGTTCACACTGCTGATGCCAATTACTCTGAGTGTGGTGGTGTATAAATAAGCTGCTTGCTTCTATTACTACTATTATTGCTATTATTACTTACTTTTACTACAGACGTACCCAGATGCTCACATCTGACTACCTTCACAGAAGATGCAAATGGGAATGTTGCCAACTATTGGTTAATTACTGCTTTGTGGAAGCCACAGTCTGCTTATAGTAAAAATTAAGACATTACACTAAAAAGACACATCAATTGTGACTAGCAATTGTATTAAAATTCACTTTTATTTGAAAAAGCACTGTAGGTGGTTTGCACCTGTCCAGAAATTTCCTAATTGGCAGAAAAACATCTAACATATATGATTTTAACTGGCCAGCCACTGCATTGTTTTTTTCAGTGAGTCTTTAAGAGAGTTTTGTGTTTTTGAGACTGTGTTTGTGAGACTTTTATTTTTTGTTTTTATTGTTCATTTGTTTATTTGTTCCGTACTGGAACTAAATCGCTTCTCCAAGATTCTTATTGTCCTCTTTCTGCATTATTATATTCTGTGTATGTGAGATAGAGGGGGGGGGGGAGAGATAAAGAGCAGGAGTGAGGGAGTTATTCAAAGGTTCTTGATTGACAGATCCAAGCTGTGTTATCTGTGTCTTGTGTAAATGCATGGAGAGAGGCCTGTATTTCTTAGTGTTTGCGCTATGTAAAACTGTACAGTGTTCAAGCAAAAACAATTATGTGTGTGTGCATGTGTGTGTGGGTGCATGTGTGTGGGTACCTGCAGCAGGAGGGATCTGAGCTCTAACAGCTCCTGTTCCACTGGGTAGTGTTGGAGGTGCCTCAGCTATCCTACATGACAGTACAGAGTTACTGTGTGTGTGTGTGTGTGTGTGTGTGTGTGTGTGTGTGTGTGTGTGTGTGTGTGTGTGTGTGTGTGTGTGTGTGTATTAAAGTGTGTAGGCCCAAAGGTATCGTATTTTCACATATCAAATTTTCATATATATGAAACAGGAAATATTCCTGTTTCATATATGTATTTGAAAATGTGTTTGAGTTTCATCAGTATCAGTTCATTTATATGTTGTGTATTTTGATTAATAGTAATTAGTACAATAGTAATTACTACATTAAATATATAGTGTATCACAGACAATATATATAAGTTTTATATATACATGGCTTTATATATACACCCATTGTGCTATATGGTTTCTCTGTAATAAGGTGTGATATTGCTCTTTGTGGTTTATGTTGTTTATGTTGTTTATTATGTTTATGTTGTAATGGCTTACAGGTGGCTTGCAGCAGCAGCAGACAAACACCAGAGGGCGGCAACAAGCCAGGAGGCTCGTTAGCCTGATCCTCCTCAGGTGGATCTACCCCACCATATAAGAAGCTTCACAATGCTCAGTCTTTGCAAAGTCTTGGTGTTTGTTACATGTATACTGAATTGCCAGTAATCAATATTGTTGGTTCCTGGCTCTCCTTTTGTTCACACCCCTTTTTCCCAGTGAGCGTGAGTGGAGGATTGGCCCACTTGTAAACTCATCCCGCCTGGTATAGCCACCTGCCTCCCTCGTGTCTCTGCCAAACTGTACTCTTACACCTCCCTGCTATCAGTTGTCCTATCACACTTTCCTCATGTTCCCTATGGGCTGAACAACGGTTTAAATCCCAATTCAGTTATTTGCACGATTCTGGTTCAGTTTTTTTGTTGTTGTTGTTGTACCTTTTCTTTTACTCCCCATCCTCACTCTGCCTCATCAATATTTGGGTCCCACTAGGATGGTTTCCTCCTAGTGAGTTAAAGGTAGGGTTTTGATCTGCTGTGGTTCTGCCCCCTGATCACCCTGGTGGCACTGATGCCACCTTTCATATCTGCAGTTCTTTTTGACTAAAGAACCAGTCCTAAACTTTAAGTGTCCGTTCCCAGACCCAGAGTAACGACTGCATAGAGTAAAAATCATTCCCTAGTCTAAGACTAAACTGGACTGAACCGGACCCTAATAGGTGTTTTAGAGTCACAGTCCTATTTTCACCTCATGGTGTCCTCTTACCTGTCTCTGTGATCTGTGCGGACAGCCTCAGGAGGGTTGGGAGGGTCCTGGAAGCTCGGGATGGTCTGAGGAAGAAGGACCTCGCACTGAGGCACTGACAGGAACTGAGGCAGCCACTCAGGGGAAGACAGGCAAGGAGCACAGGGGTAGTGGTGGTGGTACACCTCCGGATCCTCCTCGCTCTCCACAGCTGCACTCACATGCTGTTGTAGTGTGAATGAGGTACATCATTCTATAATCATTTTATAACCGTTATGTAATGAGTTACATAGTGATTCCATTTAACACGACTATATTTGACTCATTTGACCACTGTGCTGGGAAGGGCCATAGACCTTTCTCCTGCATCCTGCCCTCCTTACTCTCAGTCAGCTGAATATGTCACAGTGGCAAGTAACAATGCTCATGCATTCCAAGCATTATTAACTACCCATTGTGCATTCAAAAACAACCAGCATTTAGAATGGTAGTGTATTTACTTCCTTATTATGCACTGCTCAAAAAAATGAAGGAAATACTCAAATCACACATAAGATCTTGATGAACGAAAGACTGGTGTTGAAAATCTTTTCTGAAACAAACTGTGTTCTGCACTGCATACAAAATGATCAGGGGAAACCAAAATCATTAACCCATTAAAGGCTGGATTCAAAATCACACTAATTATACTCATCACACCAAAGTCAAATTAAACAATTAAATAACAGGTAGATCCAATTTGCATGAATTTCGTCATGGCAATAACGTGACTCAGTGGTGTGTATGTTGGTCACATGTGTTAAGTATGAACCTGCTCTCATCTGTAAAGAGAACTACATGCCAATGATAGACCTGCTAATGCTGGTGCTATCTGGTGAATGACAGACCTGCTAATGCTGGTTCTCTCTGGTGAATGACAGACCTGCTAATGCTGGTGCTCTCTGGTGAATGACAGACCTGCTAATTCTGGTTCTCTCTGGTGAATGACAGACCTGCTAATGCTGGTTCTCTCTGGTGAATGACAGACCTGCTAATGCTGGTTCTCTCTGGTGAATGCCAGTTGAGCTGCACAGTGTTGTGCTGTAAGCACAGGTCCCACTAGAGGGTGTCAGACCCTTAGGCCTCCCTCATGGAGTCTGTCTCTGACAGTCTTGTCAGCACCCCAATAGCTAGTCATTTTGAGGGGCTCTGACCCTGCTCCTCCTGTTCTTCCTCACACAAAGAATCAAATACCAGTCATGCTGATGGGTTGATGCCCTTCTATGGCCCTTTCCAGCTCTCCTCGCTCAATGTCCCGTGTCCTGGTATCTCCTTGCTCAATGTCCCGTGTCCTGGTATCTCCTCGTGTTATGTCCAGTGTCCTGGTATCTCCTTGTGTAATGTCCCGTGTATTTATATCTCATCGCATAATGGCCCATGTCTTGGTATCTCTTTGCATAATGCCATGTGTCCTGGTATGTCCTCACATAATGTCCTGTGTCCTGGTATCTCCTCTATGCTCTTGACACTGCTCTGGGAGGCTCAGCAAACCCTGTGATGGCGTGTATGGATGTGCCGTCCTGTGCCACCTGAATGGCCTGCAGGTCAGGCCTCATACCACCAGATGTGAAAAGAACACTCGCAAAACACAAAACTACAGCACTGTAGAGAAGAATCAGTCTGGAAGGGTAAGGAGAATTGTTCATGGCCACCACTTGTGAAACCATTTGGAGATTTGTCCTGCTGTTGTCTCTCCAGAGCACTTGTTGTCACTTTCACTAAAGCAGGTCAAATTGATTCACAATGCTTGTCCTGGACAGACTGATATCTCTGGAGATTAACTGGACAGACTGATATCCCTGAAGATTAACTGATTTGGTGTTAGACTGTGATATTTTTACTTAATTTTTTTAGCAGTGTATTTTATGATATCACTTTTGTTACAGCATATTTGTTGTCGCAAGCCTCTATCACACACAGCAACATGACCGATCGTGTTTTTTTCTTTTGCATTTTGCTAGTGTTCTGCATTTATCTACACATCTACGATGACCCTAATTCCACCTAAATGTGCTTTACCAGGTTCGCTCTGGGACTGACAATGAAAGAATGAGATCAAAGGAACCCTGCATGCCTCCTATTTCACACCTTTATTAAGATCAGTACAGTGCAGAGCGCACCACGCTACACTTCAAACGGAAAATTCGAAAAGCCTTTACTGACAACTATAACTATGTAAAAAAAAAAAAGCTGGTCTGAGCTAATTAAGTATCTGCCAGTATCTGACCTTCAAATCATTCTTCATCTTGAAAAAAAGTTCATGTAAACAAACCAGCTTTAAAAGACATGTCATGTGACTTTAAGAAGTAAAGTAATCAGACCGTCTGATACGAAGGTGTGCGTCCGCAACCGCGAGTGGTGTATTTACCTCAGAGGTGTGTGAGTAGCCAAAGCTTCTGAGTGCAGACATGGTCATGTTGTTCATGATGACCTGGTGCATCTGCGCATTCTGCATCATCATCAGCTCTACAAGATCTACAGCACATGCACACACACGCATGCAAAGAGAGATAATAGAAAACAATGTACTTGTAGCTACTGGAGGGAGGGTTTGTTAACATATCATTAATATTGCATGCAATACCCTCTAGCATCCACCAGATGGTGCTCTTTATACACATTCCTTTAGTGTGTGTGTGTGTGTGTGTGTGTGTGTGTGTGTATGAGTGTGTAAGTGCAGTGTTTTTGTGTGTGTAGGGGTGGACGTGTGATAGAAAAGAGAAAACCCACAAGAGGCTGTGGGAATAACAACATAAAATAAAAAACAGTGTGACTTCCTGTAGGATTCTCTTCTCGAGACCAAACACAATAGCCCCACTGTGTCTCAGCAAGCCTCTGAAATCCAAAATGATTCTCACTGTGTATGACAAACACATTGATCCCATGTACCACATGGAGCAGTAGAACATTGTGGAAGTACCAGTACTGAGGCTAAGATCCGCTCGACAGTGCAGTTTAGCTACACTGGGTGATGTTATTTTTATGCTAAATTGACAAATATTGTATCGTTCATGTTTTGTTTTTAACCCTCTTGCCGTCAATTGTGAGAGGGTCTTTCTTGTACATCTGTAATGGGGTTTCTCATAAACAGCTGTGAGAGGGTTCTTAAAGAAAAGTTGTCAGAGGGTCTGTCATGAACAGCTATGCGTGGATCTCCTAAAAAGCAGCTGTGAGAGGGTCTCTAAAGAAGAGCTGTGAATGGGTCTCTAAAAAACAGCTATGAGAGGGTCTCTAAAGAACAGCTGTGAGAGGGTCTCATAAAACAGCTGTAAGAGGGTCTCTCATGAACAGCTCTTTTTATCAGTACGCCAAGGTTAGAAACAGGTATGGTGTGCTGATCAGCGTCCTCACATCCGCAGCTTTGTGTAGAACAGCTCAGAACCACAAGACACCGCCCAAAAGGAACGCCCAAGAAGAACGTCCAAGAGGAACGTTCCAAGAGGAACAACCAAGAGGAACGACCATGAGGAACAACCAAGACACCGCCCAAGAGAAAGATATTTGGGGTGGGTGGGTCAAACAGCCATGGCATTAGAACTCACAGCCATGACACTGGCTTAGATCATCAACCTAAAGCACTAATGCAGAACAAAACCACATATGCTGTTCACCAGAATGTAGTATTATTACAGTATTACTTATGAGGCAATATGGATCAGACCCATTCTGCCCATTCTTACAACATAGCTGCGTTTGCGTCAGAGGTTCAGTACACAAGAATGACATGAGTAATCTGAGCCCTGTCTTTCAGGAGGAGCAAAAGCCTGTACATGGCCCCCCTCCCCGTGTCCAGACTCGCCAGGTATCGCAGGTCGAAATCCAGACACCACACGTGGACTGTGTCTTAAAGAGATCAGACATGCCCTCCTGGGGTGCGAGCTGCCTGTGTCTGTGCAGAAGGGCTGTGTCATATGTTAGATCAGACACTGAGCAGGAAACCTGGAGAAATTTCACAAAGGTCTTTTTTAATCTCTTTGTGAATTCTGTCTCCCTCACTGTAATGAAAAGATCTTGACTCATCGGTTGTTTCTGGTTGATCTTTCCATGGGCTGGATGTCTGCTGGAGTATTAATATGACACCTTTATGTATGTAAGCTTTGCACATACATAACGTCTCCCGTAGATAAATAACAACAAATTAATCAAGATAATACTGATTTGACAGTTCATTTCCCAAACACAGTTATCATGTCCTATAATGGATTAAAGGCTTTTTACTCTACTATTTACAAATATTTAATTACTATTTGTATAGAAAATATCCTCATGAAATTTTATCAGTACAGTACTCAGGACAGTACTCATTTCGGGTATTCATTACTTCAGATCCTGTGTGTGTTTGTGTGCGCGTGTGTGTGTGTGTTGCGTCGCACCCTCCCTGATGTGTCCGGGGCGCAGAGACGGCACAGGGGAAGCCAATGCGAAAGGTGGTTGCTGGAAAAGCGTCACGGGCTGTGGAATCTGTGAAAGAGAGACAAGCGGACAGGCGTGAGCAAAGGAGAAACGGTGTTCGTTTGTTTTGTGCCAAGACCCAGCAAATCGCGTTCTAAGAATTGTTTGGAAACTTTGAGCACGTTTCACTACAACTAATGGAGGCCTTTACACTTTCTGGCCGTGCTCACTATAAACATGTGGCCTTTTAAAACCCGATTCTGCAACATTTTCTGCGAATGATTTTGCTATTCATTTATAAACATATAAAAAGGAACTTTTACATTTACCAGTTTCATAATAGACCAGAAAAGAGACTCACTGTTGGCTGAACGATTTGGATGTTTGACAAAGCATCCGACCCATACCGCGTCTGAGCTGGATCCATCCACGCCATTCTATGATTCTACGATTTTTACACGTAGCCAAATTTAACTTGTATGAACTTGTTCTGTCAGTCCATCCGTGTTTGTGATCTCGCACCTGACTATGTTGCCTTGGTGTTAAGACGCAAACAAACGATGCTTTCTTCCTGAGCCTAGCTACTGGACGACTGGAAATTAGTATTTGGAGTGTAATTACACCGTATGAAAAATAGTTTAACTTGTGTGGGACAATGTGTGCTCGTTTAATTAACCATAGGTTGCTTGCACAATGGCGGAGTGGGCGAGATACGTTACAACAGGTTTCTTTTATCTGTTAGTTCGGCCAGAAAAAGTTGTCGCGCGCAAAGGACCCCGCCGAGCAACGCAAACAAAGTTTGCCAATCAAAGTAAACTGCGAGTTCATCCCAGGGGACACAACGATTTTAGATGTAGTGGAGACGCCGCACAAAATGCAAATTTCCCCCTACTAACATCTGCGCTGCCACGCGATTGCTTTCTCTTTCTGTCTATCCAACCGCCCCCCCACCCCCACGCGCTGTCTCCACGCCGGTCCCACCCGCCCTCGTAGCAACGCTTCAAACGTAGTAATTAATCAAGTCGTGTGCGCCATAATCTGAAAGGATCGCCGCTATTTTTAAAAGCCCAGTCACTGTGTGGGCATCGCAGAACGAGAGCGAGAGGGAGGTAGCGAAGAAACTCAACACGGGAGCATTTGCAACTGTGATCTTCAAGAAAACCAAAGAAAAATATGCTTAGACAATTCTTTCTTCTGAGGGTGTTGACTGTTGTATTTAATCAACATTAATTCTGTTAGATAGACTGCGATCACTGAAATGCCTGTGGAGGAAGTGTATTTTTAATTAGAGTTAATAGTTATCGTAATTAATAGTTGTATTAAATAAACATCATTCATCATTAAAAAAATTGTTCGTTGTTCATTATAGCAGAAATATCCCAGAGGAAGATCAGCTCCGATACAGCTCAGCATGCATGTTCCCGTGTGCCAAATGAAGCAGTGGAACATCGTGGAAGTACCAGTACTGAGGTTAAGTTCCGCTCGACAGTGCAGGTTAGCTACGTGGTGTTGGGTGATGTTATTTTTTAGGCGAAATTGGCAAATATTGTATCGTTCATGTTTTGTTTTGTAAATGTTTAGTTGTTGTGCTCCCCTTTGATGACTGATGTCTGCTGTCCTGGGCTAAGACTGCAGCTCATCATTTCCCTCACACACACACACACTCACTCACACTCTTTTTTCTGCATCTCTCTTATCTGGGAGTTGTTTGGGGAACACAGCTGTAACATGGCCCAGCTTCCCACTCGAAGCTTTTTTAAATGTAGGCCAAAAACGAAACCTTCTGCTTTCACTGTTTTAACATCTCATTCGCCACGTCATCACATTGCAGGGTTTTGCTCCACACAAGCCTCTTGTCCTTACAAGACCCCTACGCTTTGAACAAGTATAAAAAGTGCACCACCATGATTCTGTATTCTTACAGAGTTTTATATGCACTCAGTACTCAAATGGCTAGTTATGTATTTGGTATGTTTCTTATTATGAGTGTGTCTCTGTTCTGTTTTGTTTGTCATACACAGAGAAGCCAAACACAAATTTCCAGTGCGGGCAGACAAAAAAAATTGAACTAGTCTATTGTAATCTAATCAGACCCGGCCAGAACAGTTGCTGTTCGTCAAAAGTCTGAAGTCTTACTGCAGCAACAATCGGTTATAAAGCCGCAAGATCAGTTTGCTTCCTGTTCTGCATTTTATATTAACAAAAAAAAATAATAATTCAATGTAAAGACAATGATGTGGCTTTGCTGGTCATGAGAAGAGAGATGATCCAGGCACACTTTAATATAGATGAACATTAATAATAACATCACTGGAGTTTGTAGGCTCTGGAATCTACAGATATGCTTTTAATTAGTTAACAAAACAGCCAATGGGATATGAGCTTCTTACAGCTATTTGCATATAGAACCTCACAGAGGTTGTAATAATGCAACTGCTTGATACTCAGTGCTCTTATTAAGATTTTGTTCATATTAAGCCGGTAATATGTCAGTGTCTGCGTGGTATTTATTGAATGCGTTGTCTCTTATTTAACTTGCTATTGTCTGACTTGTTGATGTGTTTCAGACTAATGGAATCTTGAAATACTAATTTATTTATATTTGCTATGAGGTTTTTGTAGTCTGTAGACCTGTGACAGACTGCAAAGGACAGACCTCAGAGCTTGTTTCAGCTTTTCCGCACAGGATGAAAGAAATTTCAAAGTCATTAGAAGTAGGATTAGAAATGACAGGCACGCTCACAGGGTTTCACACGTACAGTAACTGTGGCTGACTGGAGCCCCTAGCATCCTGTGGCTTCGCTGTGGCTAACACAGTCCCTCTGCCCCTGTGCTTCTGCTACAGGACTGATGAGAACTGAGGGACAGGTGGACAGGTGTTTGGGGTCCAGGCCAATGCAGCGAGGAGACAACATGACGGCAAGACTCAAAGCTGTGGCCAAGGTTTAAGCTCAGGGTTTCATTGGTGCTTTAGTGGAAAGTGAATTCCTCTATATAAGTGCTTTCCTTCAACCCTCATGAGGCTTCAGCCTGACACACGGGCTTACAGGAGTAAGATGAAGCACCTCATACCAGGGCTACGAAAGAGACTCTCTTAGATAATAAACACTTAATTCATATCAGAGTTGAAATATTTTTGCCCCCAGAGATAGAGATAATTGGATGATGTGGCTAGTCATCACTGAGTGTATAGTTGTGACTTTTTGACACAGACAGCCCCTCTGTCTCTTTCTGTCCCACTTACACACACACACACACACACACACACACACACACACACACAATAATACACACACCCTGCGGCATGTGCTCAACTATATGGCCATTATCTCTTTTGGTTCCCATGGCAACACTAACCTGCTACTGCAAGACTTAGGTGGTGGTGACATTGTGTGTGTGTGTGTGTGTGTGTGTGTGTAACACATAGTTAAGTTAAGACACACAAACGTCTGAACATTGTATACTCATCTGTACATGTCTACACCCATACATACACCCATACACCCATCTACACATGTCTACACCCATACATACACCCATACACCCATCTACACATGTCTACACCCATACGTTACAACATTGACATGACACACAGTACATTACTGGTCCGATTTTCACTGATACATCAATATCAGTATCAAAGCATGAAATCCATACATGTGTGGAGGGAAAAATGTCAGAACAAAATACAGAATCAGGACAGTAAACTGCATTAGTATTTAGTTAATAAACAGTATTTGATAAATGAATACCTATAAACATACATGTCAAAGAAAACCATATTTCTAATGATATCAGTGTTGAGTCTTTAACTTGCCCAGTATGAAGCATGCTGCAGGCAGTGTAGCTCTTCAGGCACATGCCAGATCTTCCTCTTCCTCCAAACATGTGCCGTCAGGCTTGTGTCCTCCCTGTAACCCAGTGTACAGCTCCACCAGCACTGCAGAGCCTGGTCACCAAAGAGTGGAGAGTCCGGTTCATTGGGGAAATGAGACCAGGCGAATGACTTGAAGCTGGTGGACTGGAGACCAGCAGGTCGCGTGAGGTCACGGATCGATCCGAACGCGGCCTCTCCGACTCACGAGGGAATGCCGTGTGTGCGAGAAGCAGGAAAAAAAAAGATGGTGGGGGGGGGGGGTGGCAGGACTGAGAGAACAGCCGTGGAGAAATAGAAAGGGGTTGGTATGAGGAGGGGGGTGGGGGGGGAGAGAACAGCCGTGGAGAAATGGAAAGGGGCTAGGAGGAGGAGGAGGAGGAGGAGGAGGGCAAGGAAGCAGAGGTCAAAGAAACCATCTGACAGGAGAGATCATTAGGTACGTCTTCTCTTGGCTTTCACTGAGCTCCTCTCATTGCTGCCTGTTGCTCCTTCTTGCCCTTTCTCTACGGTCTAAACCTGGAGCTGCCGTGTCAAGGGTTCCCTCTTTAGTAAAACTATACATAAAACCTCACATCCTCTCTCTCTCTCAACCTCTAGCTTTTAATATTGTTTCTCTCTATTAGAACTGTGTTGGTTTTCATACATTTGCAGAAAAAAAATGTCCTATCAAAAACAAAGAAATGAGAGGACCCTAACCAGTTGAAACAGGAATATTGTCCTGGCAACAAAAAATGCTTTTTACAAGTTGTATGTTTTTACATGAGTGATATAGCAGAAGGGTAAAAACATTTGTTTTTGTTTAATGATGTTAGGGCTATGATTAGTGTTGAGCTTAAAAATGTATTTAGGAAATGACATATAATGCATATTTAACAAATGTTTGTTCAAATCCATATAATCTAATTCAAGCATTCATCCCAAAACAAATATGTATGTATGTCTGTGTGTTTTGTTCGTGCAGAGAGAATCACAAAATGTCCAAGTGTAGAGAATCGCCAGACAAATGCATTGCACTTAGTCCTCAGTATTTCGTGAGATTAGTTTAATGCGCCACACCTCCACTCTCTTTTTCCTACTTTCTCTCCTCCTCTCCTTCCCTCTCTTCTCACGGTCTCTCTGTCTCCTTTCAGCCGCTCTGCCCACTGTAGGTACAATCCTGGACAGGCACAGAGAGAATAATGTGAGACCTGTCTACGCGGAGGTTGAGACAGGTGTGTGAGACGCGTCTCAGATTGGCGCTTCGCACCCCAGGCCTGCCTGTCCACTGTCACTGCCTCCGCAAAAGGATGGAGAGATGGAATTGTACCTACACCCCTCCGTGGGTGACATTTCTGCCTCCTCCCTTCTCTCTCCCTGGATCCTATCAGTTCCTATCACACCGCTACCTCTCTAAAGTCATTGTCTCCCTCCCTCTCCAGTTCTCCTCCCTGACAGTGGGCTGCAGGCATTTCTTCGGAAAAAAAAAAAACTTCCCAGAAAGGAACAATGCAATACAATGTAACCCTTAAACATCACTTAGTGGACTTTAATATATTTTGGGCAAAGGGTGCTGGAATGGTTTGGCAAGCACTTCTGTGCTGGAGGGGATCTCGGGACCAGCACCAAACTCAGGGTTCCACCCCCCTACCCCCCAGCCAAGGGAAATGTTTGGGAAAAAGACACAGGTAGACGAACGTGGCATTTCAGGTGACTTCTGAGAACAATATTAAGCTAATCATTAACTAAACAGTTAATACATTACATAATGCATTAATACATATATCATATCTTGCTATCATAT
The DNA here is from genome assembly GCA_028565775.1 of Sternarchorhynchus goeldii. Classification (NCBI taxonomy): domain Eukaryota; kingdom Metazoa; phylum Chordata; class Actinopteri; order Gymnotiformes; family Apteronotidae; genus Sternarchorhynchus; species Sternarchorhynchus goeldii. Next base: position 22,806,528 of record JAOXYF010000001.1, on the reverse strand, counting down.
TACATATATTTGTGTTTGTCTTTCTCTGCCATATTCTGCAGTATGATGATATATAAATCAAATATGTTGCATGTTGATACTAGTTAACTAAATATAAGAGCATCTGTGTTTTTTTTTAAGTCTGGACACTATACATCTGACTAAATAAAACCACAAATATTGAGGCATCACAACAAGTAAACAAACAAACAAAAACAGAAACAACAGCCCTAATATAATGACTTCTGTACCCATGATGTTGGGTAGTGTGTGTGTGTGTGCGTGTGTGTGTGTGTGAGAGAGAGAGAGAGAGAGAGAGAGAGAGAGAGAGTACCTCCATGATGTTGCTTTGATCTTATTATATTGCTGCTGTAAAAGGGTACTCCTGACATCTGCTTGATGAGCCACGGTGAATGTGTGTGTGTGTGTGTGTGTGTGTGGGGCCCTTCCTTTTTTGCACCAGGTTTAAGGCAGCTCCAGTTTTTAAAAAATGGTGCTTTGCACCCCAATTACTGCCTTATTAGTAATTAGCCATTAATCCTGGGTTCTTAAAACCATTCACTTCATGAATTGGAAAACACATATGCGTTTTTTGCCGTGCATTTCAGCAGTTTCGGCTGGCCGCGTCTACGACCGGCTCGGCTTCGGCTCACGCGTCTCTCTCTCTCTTTCTCATCTTCCGCCCCTCCTCTCTCGCGCATGTGACGGTGCGGATAAGGCCGACAGCTTAAACCCCAACAGGTGCTGTGAGGACCCTTCGCCACTCCTCTCTCCTTCACGCCACTCCGGCAGTCTCTCGCCTCGATTAGTCGCCGGAATGGAGCCGAACTAAATATAGCACGTGCTGCCATGCCGCTCGGAAAGAGTGGCGGCCGTCCGCATCTGATAATTCTTCCTCTCGTCTTTTCACAGGGGGATGGTGGAGGATGGTGAGGGGGAGGAAGAGTCTCGAGGAATATGTGAACATATTGATTAATGGTGAGGTGACCAAAAAGAACCCCCTTTAATAGCTTGCACCACAGGTGTCAGGCCACCAGTCGCCATATCAACAGCAGGGCATCGGAACCCACGGCAAATGATGTGATAATTCTGTGTGTATTATGGCTCTTTGAATGTGAGCTCACTTTAACTGTTCCTTGAGCATTTTCTACACAGGCATCATTTATTTATAATTCTGTCATAATTCTCCTCCAAAATGGTTCTGTCTGCATCTGTCAGCAGAGAGTCTGCTACTTCTGCACAAAGAAAGGGTTCTTGAACTGTTCCAAACAAACATGCAATGCTTTTGCAGTAACTGAGGTGACAGTACTTGGTATTGTAAATCAGGTAAACTTTACTCCACTCCTGAGCAACCAGTGTGAAGTTCACATGGTAATTTCACTGCTGTAACACATTTACCAAACCAGGGTTGAGTTGAATCAGGAGTGGTGCTCCAGGACTGGAGCCAGGGACTTGGCTTCTTTGATGTTAAAGTCCATGTGTATCATATAGACCTGTGAAACTGGACTCTAACACCACTGCTAGATAGGAAGTTTTGCCACTCCAGCTTTTGCCAGTGGTTCCTCTGGTTCCTGCCAGGACACCCCATCTGGTTCCTCAGCAGGAACACTATATTATAAATAGGTTGTATTTCCTCTGCCTTTGTAAAGTCCTGTCTGTTGTTTGTGCATTTCTAAACCATAATTCTTGTTTTTATTGAAATGCTTCAGTTTTTGTTCCCATTCTGTCCAGACCCTTTGTGTGGTGGATCATGTCATTGTGTGGTGGATCATGTCATTGTGTGGTGGATCATGAACTAATTGCTTGCTTCTGATTGGCACCAAGCACTGGCCCTAATAATCTCCCTCAGCAAACACATGCTGCTGCCAGTGGGAACAGCTACACAGCATGTCCCAGGAGTTTTGCTCTTACAAGGAGCTTCTAGTCCTACAAAGAGCTTCTAGCCTCTACGTAAAAGACTTTTAAGACTTCCAATGGCACGTAACGTAATTTAAATGTATCAAAACAAATTCTTGGTGGCTGGTGAATTTATGTGACTTAATTACATAAATATTGTTTACTTATTAAGTTACTTATAAGTTCCTGACAAATGTCAAGAATGCTATGAGGCTAAACTATTAGCTGCGGCAGCAAGTGAATTGTTAGCCATATTCACGTTTTTATATATTCACCGCCATTTTCAAACACTTGTGAATGACAAGTGTGCAGATGGAACTGCTTTAGGCTTCCCAATCATTCCCATTCTCCTTAACAGAGATCAGAGAACAAGTGGACAGGTTCTGCACAGCCAGATCCTTGAAACATGGGTTGTTGGAACCAGACAGGCATGGGTCAGAACAAGAGAACACCGGAACACCAGGACCTAGAAAACTCAGTAAAGGAGTAGACCATGTACAGAGCCAGACTACAGCCAGAGGCATTAGACCAATCAGAAGAAGAGGGAGTACATCTCCACACGGGCTGGACAGGAGAGAACCTGCTGGTGCAAGGTTGCAGAGAAAGGCTGTGATCCTTTTAAAGACACTTTAGATCTGGTAGGGAGAAAGAGTTCATTGGACTTAAAGACATAATTACAATGGGTTTTTAAGCATTTTAAGGAAAACAAAAACTAACAAATAAAACACAGACAAGACTTTGTTGTAATAGTTTCAACTAGTGTTTATACCAAATTATCTATAGAATCATTATTCCCTGAAGCCAAATCAAAGCTCAGGGGTTAACGTTGCACCAGTCCATCGTCCATTGTGTGCGCTACAGCAGCTGTCCAAATACTCAGCACAGTTTAGAGGTGAGCTTAACATGTTTTGGACGAACTCTTTCTTTTTGGCGAACAATTAAACAAAAAAAGTTGAGAAAGTTGAACGATGAAATGTGATGCCTCTTTTTTCTCCTTTTCAGTTTATTCAGTTCACACGTTGTAACAGCATTTTGGCGATTTAAGAAGCGGTTTTCAGCGGGGTTCACTCCACTCCGCCTCCGCTCTTTTCGAAGTCACTGAGAACAGTACTGGCACGAGGATTTTGTGTAAACTTTTCAGCATACGGAGTCGTTGATCGACAGTATCCAGTTTGCCAGGAGCCTGAAATAAACACACCTGTCACATTCTCTTGCGCAGTGAGACCAATCGCGGGTTTGTTGTTTATTGCTCAGTGTTGTTAATGAATGTCGATAGTCACATAAAATGCAAGCTAGCTGGTTAATTTTAGTAACTTGGATATGCAGTACTTTAATTAGTACGCATCAAAGTTTGGGAGCTGGAGCCTTACATCAAGTTGTCGAAGAAACAAGCTGCTTGTTTTTCATATATGATCATTAAAAAGTAAATTTAAAAGGGAGGGGGCGGGGTAAAGACCATGGATAATACTCTGGTATTTCAACCTTCAGCAGTAATGAAAATTTTGATATGTGTGTGTGTGTGTGTGTGTGTGTGTGTGTGTGGCTGAGGTTAGCACTGTTGTGCTTTATAGAAAAAATGCATCATCTTATCTATAACGTTTGACTCCATCTTCTTGGAGTTTCCGTAAACAGGCGTAGAATTGTTGAACAGATCTAACTCACTCAAGGATAGAAACAACAAAACTGGATGATGACGTTTATTCTCTCCATCTACTCACTTCGTTCAAAAGGAACCCACCTCATAAATCTCACAAACCTTAATTCAGTTTTTGATATATTTTATTAATGCATTAATACATATATTTATGGGGGAGAGCTTTTTGATTTTCATAACTGGCAGCATAAATCTATAAACATAAATATATAATATACCTACACTGCTAGCTCAATAGCGGTTTTATTCAGCACTACTCTGTAGCAAAGCAAACAACAAGTAAACACTAAATGAATTAATAATAATTAATTAATTATTAAAAAACTCAAAATGCATGAGCAAAACTGAAATATCTTTACTGGGCACATGCTCTATTAGTTCAAGTTTATCAGTGTTTACAAAATACGTCATGCAGTACTGAGGTTTCATCAAAAAGTGCAAGACAGCAAAAACCACCTGACAAGTAACGAGCATCGCGCGTGCTGGGGGAAGGCAGCTCCAACGAAAAAAACGGCCAAGGACTGAGAAGAAAACGTGCAAGTGTCCCTACCGGGTGAGCGCCCTTTTCCCTCGCGTGTTTTCAGGCACAAAAAACGTTTCAGTATCTTTAGAAGAAGAAAAAAACACGTCTCCAGATGCATAGGCTACATTTACTACATTAGATTACATGCATTTTCTGGTTTTATGCAAACAGGAAAAGTTTTAATTACATTCTCTTTTTGCCTTTGAGGTAAAAACGTGTAAACATTTTCACTGTAAAAGCCAAATACCCCGAGGCGACAAACTGGTAGGCTACAAATATTTAAAATCAAATATACGCAAAATGTTTGAAGTACAAAGAGCTACGTAAACATTCATAAACACCAATACATTCTCATATCTTTAGCGTGCGATTGGTTTCTGTGACAGTCACACTGAACACGTTCTGATTCAGCTTTTGTTAGCTTCCCTATGTAAATACACACAAGAAACAATCATGTTGCATATCTTCGCGTTGCACAATATAAAACCAACCGGCGGTGACAGTTCGCTTGGATGGAGTGTATCGCATTCTGTCCCGGTGCATGGCTGCATTCCAAGCGCGCGGCTAACTGAGTCCGATCATTACTGCCTCAACGTCTTTGGACGGTCTTCGGTCTTTGACGAGAAAGTTTATCATGCTTTCTGACTTGATCATGAGGTTGCAGCCAAGGAAAAAAATCCCGAACATCACCGTGAGCGAAAGTACGCACAGTACTGCAATCTGCACCACGCGCGTCACAAACATCTTGCGCTCGTCCTGCTCGAGTACAAGGGAGCTGCCGCCGTCGTTCGCGGTTACCTCGCTCCCGTTACCTGAGCAGCAATCAACCAGTGTCCCTGCTAGCTGATGGCTGCGATTGAGCAGATCCCCGTGCGTAAAGAAGCTGTGGTTAAAAATTGTTACGTTCATAGTGATCAGCAAGAGCAGATAAAACGGAGAGCTGGAGCGCGTGTTGTCTGTCGGTCATACACTCACAAATAATTTTGTTTCTACAGCCGCTTGTTGCGTCATGTGAGAAGAAGAAAATGCAAAGAATCCCCTAAATTAACTATGATCACTTGATCTCCTTAACTTTATTTATGTCATACGTACAAAGTCCTCCTGTCTCTTGCTGTAATGTTTGTAACTGTTGTGGATGAAATTACCACTTAAGACTTAAAGCGCTGGAAAAGTAACTCCGTCGTAAGCTCCGTTCCGTGTCTTCGTAGGATGAATTGGTGCAATTCTCATAGTCTCATTGCCTTTCACTCTCTCTCTCTCTCTCTCTCTCTCTCTCTCTCTCTCTCTCTCTCTCCCTCTCTCTCTCTCTCCCCTATCCTCTTTCTATGTATGCGTCTGAGACAGAGAGCTCTGAGGAAGGCAGGATAGCCTTAATCAGTCCATTAGTGGGGCATGAAAAGCTTGCTATGATGAATTCTTACCTTTCTGCAGTGTTTGACAGCACTTTTTGAATCAACTATCCGAATGTTTTTTATGCCGCTTTTACAAGCGATTGGCAAAGAAGTTTTTTCTTAAACGCAAAACTCTAATTAAAGATATTGATAATCCTGGTTCGTTCCAACTGACTTTATCTGATAAAGATGTCAACCTTGTCCTTTCCATCACGCGTTTTTATATTAAAACTACTCAAAGTCTTTAGAGTTGTCAGAATATGCGACAGTATGTTATCACAATTCCTCTGAAGCTTAACGCCTTTGATGATATAGTTTTTGTTCAGTTAAATAAAAAAGCACACGGTAAAGACGGAAGAGCGCAGGCATATCTTGGCAGGCAAATGTCACTCTGACAACAATGATGGGATAGATTAAAAAAGGAGAAAAACTAATGTTGACTGGACAAGTGTAAACTTTTCTCATTAAATTAATTCCTGTGTCTGCCAACTTGCTTTTAAAAATGTGCCATTTAAATTCACTTTCAAACGGCAAAGCTTAAAAATAGACCTGCTGTCTTAGGTGCGTACAAACACCAGCTTAGCTCGCTATACTTCAGTGCGCGTGGTTTTAAGCTGTGGTCATTTGTATTTAGTATGGAGGATGGTGGGCTTCTATACACGCATGTCTCTTTGAAGGAGTTCTGTGCGACCTGGAGTGATCTGATCAGTCAAGAAGCTAAGAGTGTATGAGAGTATGGTTTCCCCAGTCCATTCCCCACGTGGCTAGATTAAACAGCTATCAAATATTTCTAGACATTCAAAACATATTGTTTAGCTTCAGAATACCTCAAAAGTTGCTCAATGTCCTGTGTTGCACTACAATGTAATTTCTGTGGTTTTTGCATGAAGCTCAGTCTGAGGAAGTCTAGTGAAAGCCTGTACGCTAATATTCCTTACTCTGATTTAAATACAAGCTTAAAAAAAGCATCACGGCACAACAGATTTATCACAGTTTGTAAACTGCAGTAAAATAAAAGGAGGTGGGTGCAAAGTGATGGAATTTCTACTTGGCAAAAGTTGCACAGCATCTGGTTCATTAGAGACTGAAAGGTTTTAAGGAAAGTAAAGATTGTTACATTTACCAGTGAGGAATCTGTATTACTACATCATCACCAGTGAGGAATCTGTATTACTGCATCATCACCAGTGAGGACTCTGTATTACTGCATCATCACCAGTGAGGACTCTGTATTACTATGTCATCACCAGTGAGGACTCAGTATTACTGCATCATCACCAGTGAGGACTCTGTATTACTACATCATCACCAGTGAGGACTCTGTATTACTACGTAATCACCAGTGAGGACTCTGTATTACCATGTCATCACCAGTGAAGACTCTGTATTACTACGTAATCACCAGTGAGGACTCTGTATTACTATGTAATCACCAGTGAGAACTCTGTATTGCTGCATCATCACCAGTGAGGAGTCTGTATTACTGCGTAATCACCAGTGAGGACTCTGTATTACTATGTCATCACCAGTGAGGACTCTGTATTGTTGCATCATCATCAGTGAGGACTCTGTATTACTGCTTTGTCACCAGTGAGGACTCTGTGTTACACTTTAGTTTTTCATGAACAAAGAATACTGTAGCCAAGCTTGAGTACTTAGCATGGCTATGTGGCATTTTCAAAGTAAACGTGTGACATTAAAACTCTGCAATAAAAAGGCCATTTTCATGCAGTTTTCTCTGCCAAATGAGGGCAGATGTTCCTGATCCCACTCACACTTACCTCTTCCCACTTTATGTTTGTGATGTCTTTCAACTTCTGGGCCATAGAAAAAGAATCGCTTCCATGTTTGAGATGCTCGGAAGCGCAAATAAAACAATTCTGTGATCTGATTCAGTGATCTGACTCAGTGGTCTGACTCAGGAATAGGACAGTAATCCACCAACCTAAGGCCTGTGATCAATAGATCTATAGCCTGCCAGGCCAAAGCTCAGATCTCCAGTGGATTCCACTGTGTTATTATGCATTCCTTTCCTCATTATGGACGCGGGAAAAAAGAGTAAAGATTTGCAACCATTGCAGGGTTTTAACAGCAGGAAATGCTAGTGCTTGGATGTTTGTTTGTTTGTTTTTACTACACTATCTTGAAATGGGGACCAGTGAGTCATTCCTTTGTTGCCTTGAGTTAATGCCCCAAAGCCCTGACCATGTTTTTGAACACCGCACACATTTACCCGCGCCAGTAAACTTAATGAGCTTTAGGTTAACTGCCCACATCTGGCAGCTACCTGACCAACCACGCCTGCCCCTGATTTCCATATTTTTGTATAAAAATCCAATTAAACAACATTAGTCGTTTTAAATTATTCCTACTCTTGTAATTGTGGGTCTGTATCTCTTGTGATTGTGGGGAATCTGGATCTGTTATTTCCTCTTGTTTTTTTCTCCACCATGTAGTTTATAGTCATTTATACAGACATTCTGTAGCTTGAGGTTATGCTCCCTTTGTTCACACACATTTATCTTAAAGCAGACCAAGCAGACATGCTTAATAGAACCTATCAGCAAGCAGAAGCTCTCATGGTGGACATCTCTCACTGGACACTAATCACGTAAGGTCAGGTCTTCCAAGCTAATGTAACAACACTAAATAACAAATCATCTGTAATAACAAAGGTGAGCTCTCCTGGAGGTAAAATTGCATTCAGGAGTTAAAATGGGTGAATAGTAACTGTCATCTTCTGTATTAGAAACACTGTAGTATTCTGTCCGTCATCCTACTATTCCTATAAACAGTCAGTGATGTGGAAGCAGGGAAAACACCCAAGACTGTATGTAGGCTTAGCAGTGACGTTAATACTGGAGCGCGTAAAACATATCAAAACTGCTGTGAGGAATAAACGTCTATGAGTTGAACACCTACACCTATGCCACTATCATATCAGTGTTAATGTTGTCTTGAGAACGGTCTGGTACCCAAATGCTTCAGGTTGCCAGTGCTTCTGTGCTCAGTCTGTGCTCAGAGCCTAACGAATGCTGAGCAGTGGAGATGTTGGGTGATGTTTTGTGCCTGTCAGCTGATGTGCTACAGACTGTTATGTAGCACCAGTAGGACAGGCTACCTAATAAAGTGTCCAGTGAGTACACATACGTGGCAAGCGTTTCTAATGAAGGGGTTGGGCTGGTGGGTGTATATAACAGTGGCTCTCAAGCCGGGCGCTAGTGTATCACTGCAGTATACAGCACAGTTTTTTCACAGTGCTCATTATAAGGCCTTCAAGAGTTGGATCAGGTGTCAAAGGGCAGAGACAACCCCAGATAGTATAGAACAGAGATCCACAATGGGTTCAGGGACTGTGGATGAATCAAGGACTAGGAATGAGACCTGAATAAGGGAAAGATCATTCCCTTGGCCAACATGATGACCTCAGTGTAATTATCTGTTTCAGTGACCCACGAGGCCATTAACACACATTCCATCAAAACCTGAGCATATATGAACAATCGACGCAGATAATTCAATAGTTCTAGGTAACTGATCCACTCAAAATTGAACTCAAACCCTCATTTAACATTAATCCATGATGCCACTCCCCACACGCATTCATGGCCAGCAGGCCGATTCCCCAGACCTGCACGCCTCTTCTCCTGGACCCCATTAATGATCTTTTCATTACTTAAAAAGGATAAACTGGGATTAACTTGGATTACTGCAGGTCTAAGCATGAAAGATGCTTTAATGGTTGATGGCAGAGCCCTGAGCAGCCGTAATGTTTTTAGAATGGCAGGGCAGCTCTGCACTCTTACATGATGCTAGTACCTCCAGACTCACTCTTTTGCACTCTTACATGATGCTAGTACCTCCAGACTCACTCTTTTGCACTCTTACTTGGTGCTAGTACCACCAGACTCACTCTTTTGCACTCTTACATGATGCTAGTACCTCCAGACTCACTCTTTTGCACTCTTACATGAAGCTAGTATCTCCAGACTCACTCTTTTGAACTCCTACAGGTTGCTAGCGCCCCCAGACTCACTCTTTTGTATGCTTACATAGTTAGTGCCTCCAGACATTTGCACTTCTGCAGGTTACCAGTTCCTCCAGAGTCACTGTTTCGCAGTCTTACAAGTTGCTAGTCCATCCAGACTCACTCCTTTGCACTCTTACAGGTTGCTAGTCCCTCCAGACACACTTAGACGGCTATTTGGATGCTTTCTACAAATGTCACAGAGCAACTATAACGATTACTCCTCAGCTTACTTTATTGGCACCAAATGTCTTCAGTGAGATTTTGATCCCCTGATGCACACTGCGTATGCTTGTGACTGTCTATACTATAAATATACTGTACAGATAGTCTACATATAGATGTGTAGCAATGGGTTTCCAACTTGTTCCTTAGCAACAAGCAACCTGTTTGCATGGCGACAGATGGTTAGTTAAGTTATTTTGGTTGGAAAAATAGGAGGGAGGGTATAAGAGAGGGCTGGAGGGAGAAAGAGACAGAGAGAAGGAGAGAGATAGAGAGGTGGACTGAGAAGTAGAGAGATGTTTCCACTTAGCTGGGGGAATTGGCAGCCTAGCAACACAATGTAAGTGAAGATGTCCCTTAGCAACCAGCTAGGCATAGCCCCCACTCCCTCAGCGTTACACACATGATCTCTCCTCCGATGACTCACGCGCAGTGACACGTTCACAAACCAGTGATACAATAAGTGTGACTTTTGTTGCGATTATCCCCTACTTCTCCCGTGTAGGTGCACATTCATGGACATCCACTCACTAACACGCCTGCCACGGTTGCAACAATTAGTCCAGTGTCCCGCAGTGATGAAGCCTGACTAAGAATCAGCCAATCTACAGTTCCACCACTGCATACTTGAAACTGATTTCAATAAATGTTTTGCCTAGTAATGATTATGGTTAATGAGTGGAGACGTGAAAAAGTTGACATAAATTTAAATTATGTCTGAAGCTGAAAGGAAAAAATCTACTTCCTCTAACCATCCTAAAAACAATATTTTATAATGTTTTTTGGGATACTTCATACAGTTTAATACTTCTTAATCAACTGTTGTGGGAGATAAAACTTAAATCACATTTATTTCAAAACTCAAAAAGTTTCTTCCTGATTTACAGGAAATGAAGAAACAATGAACGTCTCTCCCTAAAGCACACCTATTACTGTCTGCAGCTCAACGATTTCATCACGCTCAAGCTGGACTTGATGATGTTTCTTGGGGTTTTATAGATCAGTAGTTTCTTGAACAATGAATTGTTTGCGCGTACATGACATTGATGATTGCATCACTGTGAAGGTACAGTAACACAGCATAACTTCTGTATTCTGCATCACAGGGACTGCTGTGGGATTAAAAAGAGTCTGGGGTAGTGGGCTTCACAAATATTGTTGGACTTTGATAAGCACTAGAATTTTCTGCTGAACACTTTTTAACCTTGAGAATTTTGTTGTAAAATAAATGGCAAAAACTATTGTAGAGAGTCTCCTCAAGGGGCTTTATGACCTTCATGACCAAAAACACTTGTGTTCTTTAATTATTAATTTTGGTTTGGATCCTTGAACCCTTTCACCAAGGAGCAAACAGACATAATATAGGAATACAGCTTTAAAAGCACTACTATATATGTAGATAGATGAGAGAGATCATTATTCTGTGGTTTAAAAGCCAGAAATAAAATTAACTTAAAATGACAGGAAAGCAATGGAGGTACACTGAGACTGGCAGACATTTCTTACTCTCGTTGGCCCTGCCCTAAACTGTTTAAGACTGAATTACCTGAGAACAAGTCACGTTGTTTATTTTTGGGGTTTGTGTCCAGCACTTGTTTTTAATTTCAGTTTCACTTTAGAAATGTTTTTGTGGGTGCAGATATTGGAATTCACTGGAATTTTTCTTCAGCTCCTGAATTCACCTTGAGCTAGAAGACAAGGTGAAGCAAGCTACACCATCATCTGTGTTCTTGTTCTGCTTTTTAGGACATTCAGTAAAAGGCTAAAAAGAGCTACTTTATGAGCCGAGTTTAAAATTTTTTTACGCAGTTTCTTTTAGATTTTGTATGTTTGAAGACCTCTGCAGCCATTGAGAGTGAAGGACATTGACAGGTTCTCTCTTACTTGCTCTCTCTCTCTCTCTCTTTCTTTCTCTGTGTTTGTCTCTCTCTCTCTACCCCCCCATCTTTCTGTCTATGGATCTCTCTTACTCCCACTGTTTCTTCCTCTCGCAGTCCTTTCTCTATCTCTCTCTCTCTCTCTCTCTTTTGTTGTCTTCTTCTTCTCTGTCTTTTTCTTTCTTTCTCCCTGCTTTCCCTCCTTACCTCCGTGTGGCACAGCATTGAGGCTGCATGTGTGTGTGCATGCGTGAGAGTAAGAGATGGCAAAGACTTGTGTTTTAATTTCTGTGGATTTCTCTAAGTAACGTCCATAAGTCACAGGCTACAACAAACTAAAACTAGTATGTATCCTCCATCCAATACAGACTGGCCCTGAGTCACACCACAAGCTGGCAGACAGCTGGCAGAGAGAGAGAGAGAGAGAGAGAGAGAGAGAGAGAGAGAGAGAGAGAGAGAGAGAGAGAGAGACCGTGCTGTTGTTAATGCTTTAATTAAAACAGACTGTCTCTTTGTAAAGAATCATGAGTAAAGCCTGCTGAATTCTCATTACATCCTGTGGACTACAAACACACAAACGCACACACAGCCTCCCCCATGCATGTGCACAGCACTTAATACAAAATAAAAACACAGCCTTTTGGGGAGGGATGAACTTTTCTATGGGTCAAGCCCAGAGAAAACACACATAGCAAAGCTTTTGTTTTAGTTCCTCGTAGACCCTAGTGAGGTAAGTAAAGAATTTCTCTCTCTGGTCAAACATCAGCTTTTCCCAAATGCAGGGTTAGTCTCAGGAGCTGCCAGTCTCACATTAACTCTGTGGGTGTGTGTGTGTGTGTGTGTGTGTGTGTGTGTGTGTGTGTGTGGTGGTGGGGGGGGGGGGGGGGTAT
>JAOXYF010000001.1:22741735-22789883 GCA_028565775.1 Sternarchorhynchus goeldii | reverse complement strand
CACTGTCACCAGTGTTCTTTGTTTGATGTGAGGTATGTTTGATTTGATTCGAGTTTCTTTCACTGTCACCAGTGTTCATTGTTTGATGTGATGTATGTTTGATTTGATTCGAGTTTCTTTCACTGTCACCAGTGTTCTTTGTTTGATGTGAGGTATGTTTGATTTGATTCGAGTTTCTTTCACTGTCACCAGTGTTCTTTGTTTGATGTGATGTATGTTTGATTTGATTCGAGTTTTTTTCACTGTCACCAGTGTTCTTTGTTTGATGTGAGGTATGTTTGATTTGATTCGAGTTTCATTTACTGTCACCATTGTTCTTTGTTTGATGTGAGGTATGCTTGATTTGATTCTAGTTTTAATCCAGTCATCCTGACAAGTAACTGTGCAACTCTTTCTGTGACTTTTTGGCGTTCTGTATTAGCCAAGGCTTGCGGAGATCACACCTGTACACAGATCCCTAATGAAGCACATGTAATGCACTTTCGGTTAATACTGAAAGGGAATAAAACATCGCGAAAATGATACTAGTGACCAAAAATGTGCTGTGCCCTGTAGCCCTGTGGAACAACTGTGCAAGATACCGCTGATACAGATTTATGTGTGCGTCAAAATAACGCCAAGTGGCAACTATTTAACCAGTCACACCTTTAAAGGTCCAAACACACACATAGCAGTAAGTATATACATCCTGGGAATAGATTTGACGTTTTACATAGTAATGAATACAGTAACATAATCCTAAATCGGTTATTAAGACTTTTTTTCTGAACGGCTATTTCACGAAACTTCAAGATTTTCTATGAAACAGGGGTAGAACGAACTCGCCACACCCTCCAAATGTAAAAAAAATATTTTACAACTCAAAAATCTTTCATAACGTGTAAAAAAAACTTGTTATTAGCAGAACAGCTTCTAAAATGACGTGTTGATGATGATGGGAACATGCTGAATTAGTGTTTGTGGTTTCGCACGGAGTCATGGGCAATGCTTAGGTCATATATGAACAAACCCTCCACAGAATGAGGGAGTATGAGCCCTATGGCGATCACTGTCTAAATATCCGCACACAGAGGAAGAGAAGACGGACCAACGGGACCAGCTCTAAACTCTTAAATGGGGAAGCTGAGGGTTCAGATGTGGACAGCGCTGCAGATTTTATTAGCAGTGTCTGCCGTTTCGGGTAAGTTTCTAAGAATTTAGTTTTGGAAATAAAATGTATCAAAGTTAAAGCGCGGTGTCGTGTTCATACTGTAAACCTTTGCCATGATGTGTATGTAATTCATTTATCTGCAAATACCTTAAAACAAAGTTAGGCCACTTCACATATAAGTCCAAAAAGTATATATTCGCGAACATGTTTAGAGTTTTATGTTTAGAATACTACATTTAATGTAAAGGATTAAACGTATAGATTACTCTGACATATACATTAAGACGAAAGTTAGCCCACTCCACTAATACCTGCAAGAGATTCGAGAAATAAAGTAAATCTGGTGTTAAGGGGTAAACATGTATATTACTTTGATGTTAAGGAGTAAATACACATACATGCGTATAAACCATTCTGGCGATTATTTACAATTTTATGAATATATACAGAGTTCTGCTTTAATGACTGTTGTGACTTTTAAAAATTTGGCAAACAGAAGAGAAAGACAGAAAGAAAGAAAGACAGAAAAGAAAGTGTGAAAGAGACAGGCATACAGAGAGACTGTGTTGCTTATCTACATTGTGTGTGTGTGTGTGTGTGTGTGTGTGTGTGTGTGTGTGTGTGTGTGTGTGTGTGTGTGTGTGTGTGTGTTCTTAGGCTCAAATATTTGTACCTCCAGGGGTGTAACAACCTGCCAAGAATGTTTGTCCATACACCCAACCTGTGCTTGGTGCTCTCAGAAAGTAATGCATTTTTTATACCATACACCAGTGGCAACAGTAAAGTTGATTATCTTTTTAATGTAGTGGTTTTAATGTAGTGTTGAAGATTATAAATTATTAACAATTCAAAGTAAAGCCTCATCAATAGACATTTAAATAGTTTCTCATTTTAATTTATCATCTCATATATAATTGAAATATGCATCTGATGTGTAATCCTTCTGTGACCAACTGAGAATATCAACCAAACTGAATGTGTGTGGGTGTGTGTGTGTTTGTGCATATGTGTGTGTGTGTGTGTGCGCATGTGTGTCGCATTAGGACATTGGCCAGGACAGCTCCAGTATTTCCCGTTGTAATCTGAAGCAAATCCTGGTGCAGTCTGGGTGTCAGGCAGAATTTATCGAGTTTCCCTCTAGTAGCATGACAGTAGAGGAGGATCGTCCACTCAGTAGCAGAGCAGGGGGCTCCACCGATGACATCACACAGATTCAGCCCCAGAAAATCCACCTCACCCTTCGTCCAGGTGCTTACGCTCTCTCTGAGCATGGCGTGTCATTCTGTCATCATTTTTTTTTTTCTCTTTTTGCTGTTCTGTAGACCGTACTTACGTCTTCTCGCTCCTCTGCACTCTTTCTCTCTTATTCTTTCTCTCTTTCTCTCTCTCCCTCTCCGTCTTCCCTCTACTCCTCTCAGATGACCCAAAGCGCTTCACAGTCACGTTTAGGCAGGTGGCTGATTACCCGGTAGATCTCTACTACCTGATGGACCTGTCTTATTCCATGAAAGATGACCTGCTCAAACTTATTTCCCTTGGCAAAGACCTGGCTGTAGCTATGGGTCAAACCACTAGTAACCTGCGGATGGGGTTCGGGGCGTTTGTGGACAAAACCATCGCCCCTTACATGTATACATATCCACCTGAGGCTGTGAAGAATCCCTGTTTTGGGTGAGATGGTATCAACAAAATGCATTAATTTGTATCTACCTGCTCGTGTTTCCTCAGCCAAAAATTTGTTCGACTTGGCTGGAGATTAAGCTTAATAAAAACATAATATTCAAAATCTTAAAATGTTGCTGCTAACACTGGTGCCCTGGTCTAATTATTATCTCCATCTCTCTTTTTCATCTCACCATGTCTGTTGCATTGTGGGTGTTGTAGTATTAGCAAGGTCTGCCAGGCACAATTCGGCTATAAGAATGTGCTGTCACTGACAGACCAGGTGGATCGCTTTACTGAAGAAGTGAAGAAGCAAGTAATCTCACGAAACAGAGACTCACCAGAGGGAGGCCTTGATGCCGTCTTACAGGCTGCAGTCTGCCAGGTAACACACACACACACACACACACACACACCTGCACCATCTATCTGTCCAAGACACATCAGGGAGGATTTTTTCATTAATTATCACAAAAGTCACACTGATATATGAGATAGCATGCAATTAAAAAATATGCATCAAGCATCATAACGGTAACGGTGACTTTGGGAAAACACGGAACGAGTGGCAAAAAGAACAGCTGAAAAGAACAGCTGAAAAGTCACCCCCCCCAATCCATCCTGAGACCCGTGCGGGTGCAGTCCCTGCTCTTCCCTGAAGAGCCTTCCACTCCACTGCAGGACAAGATTGGATGGAGGCGGGATGCGTCCCACCTGCTGGTGTTCACAACAGACGCCACGGCTCACACCGCCCTGGACGGACGGGTTGCGGGCATCGTCCAGCCCAACGATGGACTGTGCCATGTCGACACGGACAACACCTACAACAAGACCACCGTGCTGGTCAGTCCGTCTAGCCAATCGTTGCTTTGTTTATGTGGGTTCCTAAGATGTTTTTTTGTAATTTTGCTATTTTGTATCAGTTGTATTAGATGGATTATATATGTATGGCGTTTATGTGTGTTTGCACTTCAGGACTACCCTTCCATTGCGATGCTCACTGACAAGTTGTCTGAAAATAACATCAACCTCATCTTTGCTGTAACTACCGAAGTAGTGCCTCTGTACCTTGTGAGTGTTCAAAACAGCCGTGCCTCTCCATACGCGGCGTCTCACTTTTTTCCGCGCACAGCTGCTCTCACGCATCCACATTTGCATTAGTGGGGTCACTACTTCCTGTCTTGTCACTGTTCAGTGGTGCACCTCCACACCAACTCACAGTTTGCCTTGTCTCTCAGAATTACAGTAAGCTTATTCCAGGCACCACTGTGGGTAAGCTGTCGTCCGACTCGAGTAACGTCATCCAGCTCATCCTGGAAGCATATGCGGTGAGTACATTTAACCAAAATGTACCAACTCCACTCACTGTTTGTTTGTCATCCGTTTTACGTCTTTGACTGAAGGCTAAACTTCCTGTTTCTTACTTAGCTGCACAAATATCAGCTCGGCTGTCTGCCGGCGTGCTGTGACCAACATCACGTTGTCCCCTTTGCTCTTTGACCCCTCTAGAACATCAGGTCGAAGGTCGAGCTGGAGGTGTTGGGGCTTCCGGAAGAGTTAAGTCTGTGGTTCAATGCCACTTGCCTCAGCGGAGAGCTCATCCCCGGGGTTCGGTCCTGTTCCGGACTCAAGATCGGAGACACAGTGAGTGACACACACAAGCAGAGCAACTCAAACCCACTCGAACCTGCAGCTTCAGGTTATGTAGCAAGAACCATAGTGCATATAGAGACTGTCCAACCCCCGGGTAGATGTGAACGTACCACTGCTTTAACTGCCACTAAAAATATTCATGGAGATTAACTGTACTTGATTTTTACTGGGCTAAACAACAGTCAAAGAGAACAGCTTGGGCCATTTACAGTTTGTTTTAGGTGTTTTCTATATCTCTTAAACAGCATTCAGCTTCTGCTTGCTGACATGATATTTGTGGATGACAAAATTCTCAACCCAGTATCCAGATAGTCATGTGTAAGAGTTCAAGCATAGCACCAGCTACACCTTCATGATGTCAGTGTTAATACCTTCAGAATGGTGTACAACCTTATAAAAATATGGTCAGAAACTAACCAGTGACCAAAACGGCAGGCAAACCTTTCGTGGAAGTAGATACTGGCTATAAAGACATGATGTAACCAGTGATATGGGCCGTGAGGTTCAAATGTTCTTTCATTATTTACATCTCATCCTTCCAGTGTTGCTCATGCAGGCAGAGATGTGGTCTGTAGGCCACAGGTTAGCACACGCCTGTCTCTGAAGTAACAGCGTAGGTTTCATTTAAACTTTGAAGGGTTTGTACACATTGTTCACACCACCCAACCTAACACATCGTATGTTGCTGTGAGCAGGAATTTTGGGGGGTGGGGCTATTTTGCCCTGAACTCTGAAGGGAACAATTATCCATCCTGCCTGCCCCCAGGATATCTCTGGGAATTTAACTTTGGACCAAGCAGTAGAACTGTGCAGTAGTAAAAACTGTGGATCTTGTGTCTTACTGTGGTCTCTCTGTCACCCTCACTCACCGGTCTTCCCTGTCTGTCTCTCTCTGCGTGTGTCTCTATCTCGTCTACCTCCATCCTTCTCTCTGCCTCCGCCCCCAGGTGTCGTTTAGTGTGGAGGTGAAGCTTCGCACGTGTCCCAAGGACAAGACGCGCACGTTCGTCATCAAGCCGCTCGGTTTCAAAGACACGCTGCAGGTGACGGTCGACTTCGCCTGCAGCTGCGCCTGCCAAAGCTCCGCCCAGCCAACTAGCCCCGCCTGCCACGGCAACGGGACCCTGGACTGCGGCGTGTGCCGGTGTGACGCCGGGAGGTTGGGTCCGCACTGCGAGTGCACCGAGGACGAGTACAAACCCACGGAGGCGGACCGCTGTAGCCCCGCCCCCGATGCGCCCGTGTGCGGTGGGCGGGGCGACTGCGTGTGTGGACAGTGCAGCTGTCACTCCAGCAACTTCGGGAAGGTGTGGGGGAAGTACTGTGAGTGTGACGACTTCAACTGCATTCGATCCCGAGGACTGCTCTGCTCCAGTAAGGCTTGTGCAGTGAACACACACACACACACACACACACACACATACAAAAAAAGCTTACCCTTTTCCATTACAGTAGATCACCAGTTTTCTGAAACTCTTTTGCAGTTTATTAATTTAAGTAATTCAGAAATAATATATTACATTACTTCAAAAAAGTTATTATTTGGGTTAGAGTACAGATAGTTTTTAGTAATGGTCAGTAATATATACCAGTAATCTGTGAATATAGTTTTAAACTAATTCTCTGCTCACATATACATACATATCACATATACCCAATTACAAACACACATAACCACACACACACGTATGCACACACATATACACGCTGTGCTGGGATTGCTCTGAACAGTACCTTTGAGTATTTTTTTTATACTGAGTATACTCAGAGGTCCCCGTTACACACGCTCAAAAGCGTCTGCAAGGACACAACAGCCTATTTTGTATTGTTCTTGAAGCGGCTGATCACGCTACACCCAAAGTAGGAGACTGGGTTTGTGGTTCCCTCTGTTTTAAATTAATGCCCTCTTTGTGTTTTCTCTAACAACCCCTTCAAAACATCTTCTGCACGTCACATACTACATGCTTGACCTTTATTCAGCTATATATACTTCTAGTAACTAAAGTAAAAAACAAAGCACACAGCTGTACATTTCGCCAAATACGGCACATGTGCATAACAAGGTCATTTCCATCACAACACAAACACACGTATGTACACACATACAAATTGGTGTTGAGAAAACTGTGTGCGCATAGCATGAGAGACTTTGAGCACTTTGAGTCTGTTTCAAATAACAATCCATGCACAATGAATTGAGCACAGCCGACTGGAGACAGCTGTAACATGCACTTCACCTCCGTAACGGCACATCACCATATACGGTAATGACTTAGAGTCATGAGTTGGGGGGGGGGGGGCTGTGCTGACATACCTGGTGTTGTATGACAGCATAATGATGAAGTGCTGCTCATCCCTTCTGCATGTCAAAGCACAGCCATGTATGCTTGGATATAACAAAGTGCCTTGTGTAACATACCCTGTAACAGCTTTTATACGAAAATCAAAAGTTTGAAAAGGAAGACAGACTCATAAACAAAAGTACGTTTGTTGTGAAAGCTGGGTAGGATTATGTAGACTTTGTGTTGTGTACGTGGATCTGTGCACACACGTTTTGTTTTTTTGTGTGTTTATGTCTGTGTGTGCGTTTGCACTTGTGCATTTGTGTGTGTGTGTGTGTGTGTGTGTGTGTGTGTGTGTGTGTGTGTGTGTGTGTGTGTGTGAGTGTGTGTGTGTGTGTGTGTGTGCGCGTGTGGACTTGCATGTCTGGGCCTATCAGGTTGGAATTCAGTAGGTATTTCAGTGGTGTATTCAGGATGGCAGGCTGTTCTACAAATCTGAATTTAAGGACATGGTTTGGTGAACAGAATTAGGTCACTAAACCCATGAGGACAGTTTGGTATTTTCTTGTGCAATTTGTTTGTTACTGTATTTACACTCACTGTGTGTTTGTGTATGTTCTTCTGGACAGTAATTACATGTTCAGGCTTGGACAATACAAGATTTAACAAGATAGAGTTTGCCTGCACAGATGTAGATAAACAAAAAGACACACACGCGCCCACACACACACACACACCCATCTGGGTAGACATAATCCAGTCAGTTCCCTTTGTTTACTTTGTCCTGTATCTCTGGAAAGATCAAAGAGAAACTCTGCAAGAAATCCATAAAGCAGGTTTAGTTTGCAGGGGATTTTCAAAAACGTTCGGTGTCATTGTAACAACCGGGCATCCGTATTGTGTAAGTACGCGGAGCTTTAATGAGGATTAAACAGGGTCAGACAACCACAGGCCACATCCATCTAACAGGACTCCTACAGGGGGGCCTGAGTCTGAGTGGGTAGCGCTCAGTAAGATCAAAACACAGGGACAAAAGCAGAGATCAGAGCACGTCACTCTGCAGCACCATTGATTAGGTGTTGCCAGAGCAAATATTAGAAGTTTCCCATAAGAAATAGAACCTGTGTGTTAAAGATCTTCTTTGCTAAATGTGAACAAGGTTTGATTGTTCCTCCTGTACTGTTACTCAGTGTCCTTGTCCTTACGATGTATTGGCATTTGATCGAGGTTTTTGTGTGTATCTGCTCTTTCATAGTTTATTATGCTTTTACTCTATGCTGTTAGCATGTGTTTCTGCATAAATTCATCTGGCAAGCAAGTAAAGTTAACGTAGGTGTTAGTGTATGAGAGTCTGATAGACAGGACCTAAATGCCTGGTTATTTCTCAGTAGTAATTCTGGGGAAAATACTCTGAGCATGCTGGATTTAAACTGATCTTTCGTTCTTCATTCAGCTGTATAAATACAAGTCTGTCTAATTTTTGTATATCTGTGCATTGTGTGTGTGTGTGTGTGCGTGCGTGCGTGTGCATGCGTGCGTGCGTGTGCGTGTGTGTGTGCACGCACGGATGATCCCTCTCAGGCCATGGTGAGTGTGTGTGCGGCTACTGTCAGTGCAATCCCGACTGGTCTGGAGAGAGCTGTAACTGCTCCACGAGGACAGACACCTGCATGGCCAGCGTGGGGCTCCTGTGCAGCGGCCGCGGGCAGTGCGTGTGTGGAGCGTGTCAGTGCACACAGCCCGGAGCCTATGGTGCCACCTGTGAGAAATGCCCTACCTGCCCAGACTCCTGCACCATCAAAAAGTGAGTGTGTGTTTGCGCTTCCTGACAGGGTGGGTAGTTACTCCAAAAAAGATTCTTTATCTCTCTCTCTTTCTGTGTGTGTGTGTATATGTGTGTGTGTCTATACATAGGGACTGTGTGGAGTGTAAGCAGTATAAGAGAGGACCACTGTTTGAGAAGAAAAACTGTAACACAATTTGCAGAGATGAAATACAGCTGGTGGAGGAGCTGGGTAATTCAGATAAACTGTATAAACTGTTACCTTACTATGACCCTAAGTGAATCAACGTGAAATACCTTCATGCCTTCAAGACTTTAAACTGACTGGAAATAAATGTTAGTGAACTTTAGGCTTATGCAAAGTATTTTTTTTTATTTTGTTTATCAACTGTATCCTATTTTTAACACAGCGACAAAAACTGAACCGATATTGAAATCTGTACGGCATAACAGAGCTGCAGTAAAACCTGCTGATTCATTCCTCCAGTGTTTCATGAGAAGAGCGCAGTGAACTGCACCTATAAGGACGAGGACGACTGCGTTCATCACTTTCAGTACTACGAAGACATAAGTGGAAAGTCCCTCCTCTACCTTGTTAAAGAACCAGGTGAGGGACAAGCTGACAGACAGACAGACAGACAGACAGACAGAGAAGACTGCAACGTAAGCACATGTTCACACTTTGAATGAGATGTGAGTGTGTGCTGAAGACAGACAGGACCCGCCTGTTCCTCTATGAAGCAGCGTCTATTTAAAAATGATATTTATGATGATATATGGTGTGAATGTATTTATGTATTTATAGTATAACTATTTTCAGGGGATATTTTCAAGATGAATAACTGTGTGTGTGTGTGTGTGTGTGTCTGTGTGTGTGTGTGTATAGAGTGTCCAAAGGGTCCTGATATCTTGGTAGTGATGGCCTATGCAACTGGCTCTGTTCTCTTGCTGGGCTT
Source organism: Sternarchorhynchus goeldii (assembly GCA_028565775.1). Lineage (NCBI taxonomy): Eukaryota > Metazoa > Chordata > Actinopteri > Gymnotiformes > Apteronotidae > Sternarchorhynchus > Sternarchorhynchus goeldii. The sequence goes on along the minus strand of JAOXYF010000001.1, from coordinate 22,780,397 downwards.
GGCTGCTCTACTGATTTGGAAGCTTCTGATCACCATTCATGACCGCCGAGAGTTTGCCAAGTTCGAAGAGGAAAGAGCTAAAGCCAAGTGGGAAGCGGTGAGACACACACCCACATGCACACACATACATACACACACACCCAAACACGAGCACACAGACACATCCACACCCACACACACAAGCACACAGACACATACACACCCACACACAAGCACACAGACACATACACACCCACACACGCACACATACACCCACACACAAGCACACAGACGCACACACATCCACACACGCGTACACAGACGCACACACACAAATACACATCCACACACAAGCACACAGACGCGCACACACCCACACAGACACATCCACACCCACACTCACGCACACACATCCACACACACACACACAGTCACGCACGCACCCACACACAAGCACACATATCCACACACACCCACACACAAGCACACAGACGGACACACACCCACACACATGCACACACATCCACACACAACCGCACACACGAACACACATCCACATAGATGCACACACACAAGTACAAACATCCACACACACGCAAACACATCCACACACACGCACACACACAAGCGCAAGCATCCACACACAAACACACAGACGCACACACACACACACACACACATCTACACACAAGCACACAGACACACACCCACACAGGCACACACAGACGCACACACACCCACACACACGCGTGCATGTTATTCATTTGTTGAAATAGTTTCTACACATCACATAAGACAATAAGTATGGCTTTATGTCACAACTGGACTTATGCAAGGATCATGTCTTATGCAAGGAATTTGGCAATGACTATTTATACCCACGATGAATAATATTGATAGACGTGCAGCTTGCAGCATATGCTATGCTTATTCTAAAAAAAACTATATTTATTCAAAAAATTTTAATTTAAAAGTGTTAAGAAGTTGAGAAAGGAAGGGAGGAAGAGAGAGAGATAAAATTACAGTGAAGTACTGTTTCTCTGGAAAGCACTGTGTACAAGTCAACTTTGACTTTCACTACATTGTTTAGGACTACACTATTACTCAACTGGAATCTTCTTTTGATAGTGACATCTAGTGGACAGAAATAATCACTGTTTGAACTACATTTACATAAAACCTTTGTAAAACGTTGTATTATTGAGCTCTGCTTTTTCAGAGCTCTGGCCTACTTTTCAGTATGAACCACTCTGTTTTTCTTCTCTTGTAGGCCAACAACCCTTTATATCGAGGAGCTACAACCACATTTACGAACGTGACCTACAGCGGCAACTCCTAACGCATCACCAGCAGCAGCAGCCATCACTTTTTTGAGGAGTGCCTCACCAGTTTACATCCAGCTCCACTGTCACTGACTTCACACTCCACCAATCAGAACCGGTGGCATCCAGGAACTGATGCGGATGTGTGTGGTTCAAAACTGTGATTATTCTGTAACGCTGCACTGTGCTGGCTACAACTGCAACTTCATGAATCATCTGGGCATGTGGATATGCTTCTCTTAAATTTATCAGACTCTGAAATATTTTTAGCAGGGTTCCCAGTCCTAAATGGAAGATCAAAGTCATTCAGTTTAGATGTAACTTTCATGTATTCTCACATCTTCCTTCTTATGGTGCTGAGACCATAAGAGTGGTTATTAGCCAGAATAATACCTTGAAAACATAATATTTACAGCCTACAAGTTGATGCCATATGTTGATATAACTAATGATTAAGCAGGGAAATGATTTATGCACTTTAGTGTTGGGATAGCCTGAATGGGCAGAGAATCCCAGTCGATGATGCTTGGGTACATTTCCTCTCGAGGTACCTCACCCATTGGAACTTTGGTTGTCATAGATACAACATCATGTGGCTGGTTCTAGAGTTTTAGTGCATTCCTTTTGTTGCCATGGAAGCAGTGGTTCAGATTCTGTTGGACCCCACTGGAAATTTGGAACTGGTGCCAGGGAGTCAGTCATTCATGAAAGCGTCAAACAGAAAACGGGATCCAATCAATTCCTTATGTTCACTTTACTTTTACTGTCTTATGTTTAATGCAACAGAATCTGGCATGCACTGGAAACTGGCATCAACGAAAATGTCAAAGTATTTTGGTCTCGCAACCAATGTAAAATGTAAGTTGTGCTTCACTAAAAAGTAATAAAACCACTTTAAAATAACTTTATGCTGTTATTGTTTTGCTGTTGTTTCATAAAGAACTGTTTATAAAGAACTTGTTAATAAGTTTTATAAAGTATTTGACATTTTTACACACTACCAGAATGCTTTTTAGTTACCATAATTGTTTAGTAAAACCATAAATGCTTTCGGACATTCCAAAGGAGTTCAGATAAGCAATGATGAGTGGGGGGGTTTTGGTTTTTTTTTTAAGGGCGGGGGTGTGTTTTTTCCAGTGATTGTTTTAATTGACAGCAGTAGTTATAAACAAATTCAGTTACTATGGGGAATTGGGGCAACAATACTACGCTACTTGTAGGTCGGAAGCAAACAGCTTGCGCAGACTATGGAAGTATGTTACTGTACATCTAAATAACTTTATCATCAAATTTCAGTAATCGACAAGCTACACTAAAACGCCCTAACACAGACATGGACGAGAAAGCCTAAGCAACAATTTGTGTTTGTAAACAGACAAAAAATGTCTTTCTTGTTTGTGTTTACTGTCACTATCTAGCCAGTCCAGTAAGCACTGATGCGCGTGTAGAATAATCAGCTTTATCGGCCAAGTATAAACACGCACAAGAAATTTTGTGAGAATGGTGACTCTCAGGCAAAACAGACAATACACAGGCAATATAAAGACGCATTAAAGACAAATAACAATATAACTAAAATGCAGCTGTGTGTGGTAGTACTAACTAGAATAATGCATCCGTATGGGAATCCATGATGCATTTCTAAATCTAGAGAAAAAAGAAACTTTATCTCGAGAAAACGCGTTATCTTGAGACCACATGGAAACCACATATAATGATCTTTTGTCATCTAGACATCGAGAGAAAGAATTATGTATTATATCCACATATAAATAATATCTGGACTTTCTGGTCTGCCGTTTCCCCGTTCTATTTATTTTTAAAACCTTTCTCCAACATGTGAATTTTTACCACGTCTTAGTTTGCTTCGCAGTTCGGGCATTTTTTTTACCATGCCAACCAAATAGTTTGCTGAACTATGACTGTTAAATTCCTGCCGACCAATAGATGGCGATGTTTTAATCAAGTTAAAAAAAAAAAAAGAAAGAAAACTCATTAGTTACGAACATCCGGTTTATTTGACCATCATGGCGGCTCCCATGTCTGCCGCTGTGACAGCCTCTGAAAACATGACAGACTCCGCAAATGGTCCCATACAGAGTGCCGTGGATATCCAAAAGCGACCACAGTTTGGCACTCGCTTTCTCACAGATCCTCGTCAAGTCTTTCAACACAATGCCTGGTACGTGACAGTTGTTTGTGATAATATAACCAGCAGATGTTAGCTAGCTGGCTAGCTTATTAGCTAGTATATCTGTTATCGCGTAGATATAGTTTAACGTTTATATTCCTAACTAGGATTCTTTGTGGCATATGTTTGAACCGGACAGCAGTTGAAAGAATTTGTGTGTGGTACGTTATGTTCTACATATCGCTAGTTTATTTGAGGAAAACCTGTGTTTGACCAAATGTATCATAGTTTCACTAGCTAACTTAATTAGCCACTTAATAAAACAATAAATACAAATAAACCTTTGACCTGTCAGATGATCATGCAATTAATTTAATGATTTTATCGCCAGATTTGTTAACATAACCGGATATCGACGGTACATGAATATGGCATATCGGTTCAAATGTGTATGACCTTTACTGTTCTGCATAGTTAGCTAGAGACATGCCAGCGTGTTCTCTGTTTAGTACAAGCTGATGTTAACTGCTACAGAGTTCTTTAATGCAATCTAACATCAGCGTGTTCTCTGTTTAGTACAAGCTGATGTTATATTGCATTAAAGAACTCTGTAGCAGTTAAACCCTGAATCCCTCTGTGTCTTGTCACAGGGATAACGTGGAGTGGTCTGCGGAGCAGGAGGAGGCAGCACGGATGAAAGTGCAGGAGAACAGTGAGCCTCTCCCTCCAGAGAAACAAGGTCTGTGTGCAGTCACATGCTCTAACAACTGTAACTGATTTCCAAGGAGCAAAAACACATCAGTGATTTTAGTAATGACAGTTAATGTCTGTCTATATAATACATAAACATGTATATCTTAATTGTCCGTAAAAGTAGTCATCTGAAACTTTGGCCTGCTGAATGGATGTCCCTTGTTGTCTCTTTCTTTCACGTGTGTTTCTTTTTCACGAGTGTTGCTCTGTTCTTTTTTTGAACAGAGGAGTTTGACAGCAGAGCTCAGGAGTACTGGAACGACTTCTATGGTGTTCACGAGAACCGCTTCTTTAAGGACCGACACTGGCTTTTTACGGAGTTTCCTGAGCTCTCTCCTCGTTGCATGCCGGCCTGGAGCTCCACGGAGGGAGCATGTTCAGGTGGGGAGTCTGCTCAGCGTGCACCAAACCTGGGAGAGAGTGACGAAGAGGCCCCGGTGCCTCGTACAGAAGAGGCTGAGTTCCCTGGCATCTCTGCCTCCTATCGCATTCTGGAGGTGAGACCATATTTACACGTGCGGTTCATCCAATTTCCAACCTTCCTTTCACAAAACACTCTTATACTCGTGTTCACTGGACACTTTATTGTGTGTTAGGGGTGTACGATTACTCACTGTAGCCCATCTGATCCCATGCACAGTTTTTGTCAGCCATCTTCTACCTTGTTCATTTTGGATATTTTTTGGTTGGGTTTCAACACAGCGTTAACGCTGACCTGGGAGTCGCTGTCATGGTAACACCAGTGTAACAGCGACAGCAGTCCTATCCAGGCTTTTATAAACATGTCCACATGATGCCTAACACATTGTGTGTATGACCACAAATGCTGCAGTCTAACGGTACACCTCTGCCTGTAAGGTCTACCTGCAGGTTAGCTGTTGGTAACAAAACGCTTTGCTTTGCTTTTCTGTGTTTGCAATGATCAGTGATGTGACCTTTTGCAATTGAACAAACATCTGGTGCTTTAGGTAGGTTGCGGCGTGGGCAATACAGTCTTCCCCATTCTGAAGACCAACAAGTGAGTAAGACCTTGACATAAGACACAGATATTGACATAATCCAAACAGTCATCATTTTATTGCTGATCTGGAGAAATGCTGCGATGCACACGCTCACAAAATGCATCTAAACCCTCTGTGGTATTTTGTCTTGTTTACTTCTGCCGCGCAGCGATCCGGGGCTTTTCGTCTACTGTTGCGATTTTTCTAGCGCGGCTATCGACCTCGTCAAGGTGAGAGCAGTCGTTCAACGCAGGAATCTGGTAATAGTCCTCACGACTTTGGCATTCGACTGACCGGTCGCTCGGTGGGTTTGATTGCAGTCGAACCCGGAGTACGACCCCCTACGCTGCCACGCTTTTGTCCGTGACCTGAGCGACGTCACGGCCGCGTACCCCGTCCCTGAGCAGAGCCTCGATGTCATCGTCCTCATTTTCGTCCTCTCCGCTCTGCACCCTGACAAGTGAGTGTGCTGGAAAGAACGTGTGTGTGTGCGTGTGTGTGTGTGTGTGTGCGCACAAGAATCACCTGTGGCAGCCTCAGCTCAAGGGTAGATGCTGTAAGAAAAAGAAAAAAACTTCACAATAAAAGATAAATTGTGGCTTAGTAACATAAGGGGGGGGGAAGAAAGCTTATTGTGTGTGTGTGTGTGTGTGTGTGTGTGTGTGTGTGTGTGTGTGTGTGTGTGTGTGTGTGTGTGTGTGTGTGTGTGTGGCGCCGTCAGGATGCAGCGCTCTGTCAGCAGTCTGGCTCAATTGCTGAAGCCAGGTGGTGTTATGTTGTTGCGGGATTATGGGCGCTATGACATGGCCCAGCTCCGCTTTAAAAAGGGTGAGTTCCACAGCACCCCCACCCCCCCTCACCAACACACGCACACACCCCTCGCACGTCTCCAGTGCAGCTTCCGTTGTACAGACGACTGTCTAAGCCCCAGAGTGTGTGCGCGTGTCGTTTTAGGAAGGTGCCTGTCTGAAAACTTCTATGTGAGAGGAGATGGAACACGAGTCTACTTTTTCACTCAAGGTAAACAGCCTTCATGCGCAGCTTCGATCGTGCGTAAGCTGTGAAGCTGCAGTGAAGTCCGGCTGCCTGGACAAGGGCTGCAGCTGTGTTGCGAAATGTGGACTGGGAATTAATTGTGTCTGCATAGACCTGCTCTTGAACAGGTCTAGCCTTAAAAACGTCCAGTGATGAAATGTTGAATCACTACCACAGCAACATCAAGGCTAAGTTTGAGTTCACTAACAGGAGAGTACCCAACTGGTATGGGTCGGTCCTTGTGACTCAAAACTAAAACCATAGGGAGTGTGTTCTTGTGACTTCAATCATCGAGTATTACAGCACAAAATCCAGTGTTTCCTGATTGGAGTTTTTAATAGATTAAGACAAATCTGTGTGTGGGTTTTTTTGTTTGGGTTTTTTTTTAACTGGTCACTTGTCATCTTAGATTTGTAAGTGAAACTGAGGCTGTGTTCAGGTGTTTCTCACTACCCTTTATACTGACCTTCCTCCCTTCCTCTATGTGGACTCAGAGGAGCTGCACCAGCTGTTCAGCAGAGCAGGTCTGGAGAAAGTACAAAACCTGGTGGACCGACGGCTCCAGGTAAACCGGGGGAAGCAGCTGACCATGTACCGGGTGTGGGTGCAGTGTAAGTACCGCAAGACCCTCGCACCTCTCCAGGGAGACACGGCGCACGACTGAAGCCAGGACCTAATCAGTCCATGGAAACCAGCAGAACATGGGGTGAAAACTGAACGTCCAGCAGCAAGCAGAAACAATGGCAACAAACGTGGTGAAGCCTCTCACGTGATCAACCGCGTCTTCACTGGCTGCTCACGTCACTATGGCCATGTGGCTCTCTACAGACATGTAGATTGATCAGAGCAATGGAGTTGAACCAGTACATAGAAGAATGTTGATGCAGGACTCAAAATCCCATCATTCTTTGCTGCCTGTCGGACAACAAGAGCATATGGCAATATTTCTTGCTTTTTAAGCATCGTAAAATTTGTACCTTAAATTTTTTTTTTTAATAAAATATGGCATGTTTTTATTAACAGTCCCCTTCTCTTCTCTTCCTCTATAGTCTCTTAGTGGAGAAAGTTGCACAGCCTCTTAAAATCCCTGGCTGGAATATTCCCATAAACTGGGTCGTTCTTGTCAAGCGCCGTAATGTTGTTCCTGTAGCTTTTTGTCTTCGGGTATTTTTACTTAAAGGCTCTTGCACTTTGGATCAAGTAAAAAGCTGCTTACATCTGAGTTTGTAAAAAGTGGTGAATATAAGGGAAAATATACCTGCAATCCGGGGAAAAGCTTGTAAATGTGGCAGTGGTGGTATGTGGTGGTATTTTGTCTCAACCTACGACAAGAAGGTGCAGACGTGTAGGTTCAGGGATTTTTTCCTTTTCGCTACACAACTGGGCAAAAAACTAATCTGAATTAAGCATGAAGGACTATAACTGAGCGGTGCAGGAAAGCTGACGGCCTGATTGGGAAAATGGGAATCGAGCCATAACGTCTTGCCTGGGTCTCCTATCCACACTGTGAATCCCATCCATACCTGAAGGGACTGGGATATCATCAATGGTTCAGAATGGTTCACGTTTTATTTTGCTCAGACATTTGCTTATTAGAATCAAAAAACAAAGATGTATTTTTATAGTCCGTGATCTTCAGAATACTGAATGTGAATGTTCTTGGGTTGTTTAGGTAGCAGTTGGTAGCAAACTAGCTTGTAATATGCTTATAAAAAAGTCTCTATAGACTCAAACTAAAACTGAAATGTTTCCTTGTGGGCAGTTAGACAACAAATGATGTTAATTGGATCAATTAAAAAATTTGGTTAGAGAGTAGTTTTGAAATGTTATTTCTTCATGTCAATTGTTAGGAAAATTAATGGCTTTCAATGGGTACCAAGTTACTCTTTAGCAACATAGTGTATAGAAAAAAAATAATGGTCTTAATTAATGCACCTTTAGTAAAATTGTTATTCTGAGTCTTTCTCCCAAGTGGGAAGATGTGATGGTGGCTGCTGGATGGAGCTCTTGAGCAGAATGGCCTGTTTGCTAGTGCTGTCTGTTTCTGTAGTGGATCTACCTGCAGCCCATGAATTTGTAAAGCATCAACTAAGAATAATTAAAAGATGCGGAGTCAGAGATCACACTAACACAAATTTATAGAGCAGTAGAAAAACAGGTTACAGTAGTAAGACTCTTCGTGGCTTTTTTTTTTTTGTTGTTGTTTGTTTGTGATTTTCTCCTTTTAGCTTGGTTTACTCAGCTGTAGATTTCTGGATTTAAAAAAAAAAAAAAACTCGGATTGGAATTAACCGTAATGAGGTGTCCAGGTCTCAACTACACCTCGTTGTTGTTTACCTCCACTGTGGCTTCTACCGCCCCCATGCACTCTGGGGCAGCAGTGAGCAGCGCTTGGCGGTGGTGCTCTGAGCTGCCATCGCCTGGGGCAAGATCAGCACAGATTAATGAGGAGTGAATCATGGCAGCTGGGGGTTGTATGCAGGTCGGTCCAACAAAGTTAATGGCAGATCAGCATTACCACTTTATAGAATGCAATTTCGATTTTATTTACATGGCAGATAACAGTTTTTTATTAAGACATGAGCACATAACGTATTAGACATGTCTTACGCACCCATTTGGATTAATGAACTTTCTGTATAATAAACAAAGTAGAATGTCTGTCACTCTAAAGGGGTCAACACATCCTAACAAACTGATTTCTTTGGGTTATTAATAATGAACCATTTTACCAGTAAAACCTAGAAGGAAAATGCCTCTAAAATCCCTCATTTGCCAAGCTTATTACTGAGGAGCTCGTCAAGTATATGTAACTTACAGACTGGAATTGATATTGGAAATGAACAATCTTACTTTACCCTAAATTGGAACAATAAAAAAATTAAAATATAACTACAAATCTTACACATACATAATGGATGAAAAATCAAATTAGCATACATCTTGCAATGATTATTGCAAAGTTAGACAAATATAATCCAACAAAGTAAATGCTTATGCAAATCATATTTTTATTTGGCACATGCTTAATAGCTGACTGTAACATGAGTGAAAGAATGAAGCACACACAGGAAATTACAGACTGTTTATACTGCTTGCTGAGATTCTAGCCCACTAGTAGTGTGAATGAAAATGCCTTTAACTTTTTCAGAAAACAGCAGGGTGTCATAAAAATGATAAAAGTCATAAAATTACAGTGTACCTGTAAGTTCAGCAGTTCAACCCAAGCCTTACTCTATACTACTTAAACCCTAACAAATGTGTACATGTTTCCCACATAGATGAATTGAAGATGAATGAAGTGTGGAATTTAGAAATGGGCGTGGTCGAGCGTTTGAAAATTCATGCACAATCTCACGAGAAAATATGAGATTTACCCATTATTGTTTACATTGCAAAAGATGAGAACCGAACCGAATCGATCCGGATTTTACTGAACCGCAAGAACAGAACACTGTACAGCAGCACTGCTGTTTGTTCTCGAGAGATGTGCGCACGGAACCGATTTTTACGTCTAATTTCATCATTCCCGTCGTCGAACCCGGTTCGGTGCTGACCCAGAGAAGACAACGGAAAGAAACACCTAAGAAGAGGTCGAGATTTATTGGCTCGAGACGAAGTAATGCTCGATAAGCTTTGAACATTGTTTGCGTTTAATCGCTATGTAGGCAGCATGCCATTGCTTTGTAGGGAAAAAGGACTCTAGCTACCTAGATCAATTAATAGACTACCTTAGCAAGCCAACTAGAGAGAGAGAGATTATCAAGGCCTCGAGTCGGAGGTGTCCCAGCCTCCGTCTGACACTGGGAGTCGGAGCTGGCGTCCCCAAGCCCCCTATTGGTTTCTAAGTGTTGGGGACAGTCGGGGATTTGGATGAGGCCTTGCTTGGGAATGTCGGGCTAGTCGAAAAGGACAAGACTGGAGTCAAGAAGAGGAGGAGAGCAGTCGCACATTAAACCAAAAAAAAAATCACAGGTTAAAACGCCGTCAATAGTTCAGGTAAAATGCGTGTCTTTGTCTTGCTTTATTATTATTTGCTGACTGTCAAAACTTGTGAAGACTCTTAACTAGCTATCTTAGCCAGCTGCAACACTAGGCTCAAGAACAGAGCAGTACAAACAATGTCTGGAAGGTACTGCCAAACCTCATCATCACTGGTGAGATTAAGTTGACTTCAGCTAATAAACTAGGGAGTTGCCAAATGAAGGTTGGATGATTAGCAGCATAGCAATACCTAATTCATGTTTTTAAGTAAATTTTTAAGACATTGTATTTTGAATTTGTACAGTACTTCGTGAAGATAGCCTTCTTAGCTAGCCTAGCTGGTTTGGATAGCATGCATGGTGGTTGGCTAGTTAGCTAACTATCAAGCTATCTTCTGTCTTTTTTCGCTCAAAGTAATCAATGCACAATTTCGTAGATTCTTTTGTAATGCAATATGTTTATGTATGTTTTGTGAGGTAACTATATTTCAACGGCAAGTGAACGCGTGCTAGCTAGCTAAGTAACTTTATTGCATCGACAGTGTTTAATTTGGTCGATAGCTTGGTAGCCAGTTGGGTTAGCTAGCTGGCTATTTAACTGTCCTAGCTTGCTAGCTAGCTAGGTAACCTGTGTACCTAGCTAGCTAGCTGTCTCTTAGCTGCCATCGTTTTTTTTTTTCAAGCCACCTCCCCGAACCTATTGCTGATCTAACGAAGTTATCTAGCTGGTTAGTAGTTCGATGTCATATAGTTTAATGTTTGATGCAGTGTAATAAGAGCCGATGTTGTGATTTGTGTCTGTAACTATAACTAGCTAGATCTAACAGGTTTTAATGAAGTTGTTGGTTCTTGGTGGGTGTCATGAAGTCGTGTAACTTGATTTAGGCTGCTGGTAGCCTTATCAGGCCTGTATAAACGAGAGGGAGTTTCATGAAGCCCAGGAAAGGTCTGGAAGAAAACGTGCATCAGTAACACATGACTCAACATGGCACACACATTACTGTGGCATCAATCCGTCAGCGTCACTATGGCTACATAATCATATGCGAAACCCTCTCTCTTTCTCAGACATGATGGAGGAACTGCACAGCTTGGATCCTCGGAGGCAGGAGCTGTTGGAGGCGCGATTCACTGGGGTCGGAGTCACCAAGGTCTGCAAGCCAGCCTCAAGCTTAAACCCCTCTCCTCTTTCATCCCTCCACCTCTTTTTCTTCAATCTCCCCCAGTCTCACCTTGTACCAGTGCAACCATTTTATATTCCGCTTCACGCCTGTATGTGTCCATTGTTTTGTATGTGTTATTGTTTGTTGGTTGGACTTTCCATGTTTTTACTGTTACCGAAACACAAAGTGAGGCATCACAATGCTGTTGCCTGATTAATTGAAACTCTATTAAGGCCAAGTCTCTGCAGTGAATTAGAAAAAAGCTTTGCAGATATAATGCATTCCTTTTAGAGATGTCCATTGTATGTATTACAGCCAGTAATTGTCTTGTTGCAAATATCCAAGGCCTGCAGTGAATCACAGGAATGTTGGTTGTGTGTACATCATGGCTGCGGGTGCCTCTGCTAAGTGAGTTTGTTGTACTCCTCCAGGGCGCTTTGAGTTAGTAAGTCTGGTGTACATTTCTTTGTTGGTTCCAAAGTTGATAGCAACCAAGCTGATATCTAGCTTTCATTGAGCAATGAAAGAAGGCTGCAGATTGCATCCCCCACTTAAAAAAAACAACAACAAAAAAAACATTTAATCCTGTACGTCCCACCCCCAAAATTTGTACAGACAAATAGGAACGCAGCCTGGCGTCTCAGCTAAGGCTCATTTCACTGTCATTGAATACTCCAGCGATGAAGGTCAAAATGTACACCCCCAGTCTGAAGGACATTGATCACTTAACTTGCCAAAGCTTTTTTGCTCGCTTTATGGTCTTTTGTTAACCTCTCGCTGGTCATTGGAGTGTGGGTGACCTTTTTAGCCAAGAAAAGTTGATGCAAGGATACTAATTTCCATGGAAATACAAGGCACAGTAAAGGACAAAATACACTAGGCTGATTAGTAAAGTTCCTGTAAGCAGTGGCATAAGACTATGTAGCATGGTGTTGAAACAGTGTGCTGGAATGGCTCCAGTTCATTAAGGCATGGCTGCACTTTGGAGTAGCTGTGTCTTGCTGCATCAGGTGCTGTGCACAGCGTAATCCCAGCGTGCACTCGTATTGCAGGGGTCTCTGTGCTGTGCCGGCCCCAGTGGGAAGTCGGAGCGGGTGTTTCACTCCTGCCGGTCTTGCCTAGTACGGGACACTCAGCATGGCCACAGCCACAGAATATAGAGGGTTGTCGGAGAGGGAGAAGTGGAATGGGTTTTGTAGTACAGCAAAGGGGGGGAAAAACTGTGTTGGGGTAACGTGGAGGAACGTTGGGCTCAAGGAAGCTGACGGAGAAAGAGGTTGTTGAGCAGGAATCTCCCAACTGCTCTCATGCTGGTGTGTTTCAAGCTAATTCTGTCCCTGTTTAAATGTTTGTTTATTCCCTCCTTTCTTTAGGGTTCCGGGCATAACGAATCATCCAATCAGAGCCTGTGTAGCGTGGGCTCTCTGAGTGACAAAGAGCTTGAGGTTAGTTTAAAACACATGCACTTGCGTGAGCAAACACACACACACACCCTAGCAATCTGTGGTTTCGTTCTGAAGATACTTGGATGATGATTCAGTACCTAAATTAATCTTTTTAGCATTGGCATATTGCCCAGAATGGTACCCGTGTCAGCAAACATGTGTGAGTGTGTTCTGTTAATGCAGTTCACTGCAGTGCAACACAACACATTCATACCGTTGCTGAACTTCACGGCAAAACGTTCCAGGCACGGAAGTGTTAAAGCTGAGGGTATTCGTGATGTTACCCAGTGCCCTGTTTTTAGGTGTATGCTGTTTGACATTTTCAGGGTAGAGCTGATGCAGGGGTGTGTGGTGACAAGGTTGTGTAATGGGTTCACATTAGTGCTTCATGGTTTTGTTTAGTCTGGGAGGAGGCTGGTGTCTAGTCTCTCTCTCTCTCTCTCTCTCTCTCTCTCTCTCTCTCTCTCTCTCGTCCGCTATCTCGCGACATCTCGTGCTGCTCACTCTCTCCCCATCACACCTGCTTTTCTTCCTCTGGATTAGACACCTGAGAAGAAGTCTAATGACCAGAGGACACGCAAAAGGAAAGGCGATCCCTTCGACAGCCAAGGTAGGCAATCTGGCAGCCGTTGACTCCACGCCTTCACCACCCCTCATTGGCTGTGCATTATTTTCCATAACGTGTGAAAAGACTTTGGTTAATGTGATGTTGGATCGACCGTTGGTGGTATAAGCCGTCACACATGCTGACTGATTTTTTCTTTTTCCCTCCGTCTTTCTTCCAGCAAAAGGAGGAGGTGGCAGAGGGCACAAGATCAGTGATTATTTTGAGGTGGGTTCTCCCAACGATCGCAGCTGTCATGTCTTCAGAGTTTCAGCTTTATTTGGACTAGGAAAGCCTTCTTGAAATGCTCAGTGCAGGATTCATTGGAGTGTTTTTGTTTGTTTGTTTGTCTGTATGAATCAGGGCTGTTTTAATCACTTCTGTAATCTGTGCTGTCTCCAGTCTTTTCTTGTTTTATTTTTGTGGTCATCCATGTACATTTGTAAAAAGCTAAAATGTGCATAGTGCTTGAATTCAACAGGCAAGTACATTTCATTCCTCAGCTAATTATAGCCATTTCCGGTCCAAGAGAGACTGGTTTTATGCGTCGGGTGACTCTGCCCCTATGATGATGTTTTAAGGACAGAGTGGCGCTGCCTCCTTCCCTACTCAGCACAGGACACGCTCAGCATTTTGCCACGTTCAGATTAACTTTGCAAATACTCACGTCTACAAATAATAACTGATCAACCAGGTGAATAATACGATCAACGGGATTGTGAACAACTCCAAACTGAAACGCGTGATTTCCTCCAAGGCTGTAGTTGGTCTGGAAGCTTGAACTTAGCTTGCAGGCAGATGGACTGTTGAGACAGTGAAACATTGTTTGGTCCATCTGTTTTTCACCCTCAGATCACAGTTCTCTGTATTGGAAAGCTCATCACATGCAATAAGCAATCCCGAGGGATCTTCGAGTTTTTCTTCACCATTGTACTTGCTCGGCAGGGCCTATCGAGCGGAGGGTCACGCGAGAGTCGCTGAAGGAACACGGCTGCCAGTCCGGGTCACTGTGACCAATAGCTCGGTTTCCTGAAGCGTTTGTTTTAACGATTTAATCGTTTCGCTGGAACTTGGCGTACAGTAAACTGGGTGAAGGCCACAGGGCCCACCTGTAACGCGAGTGTGTTTTCCCACTGAAACAGAACACCAGCAGCAGGGAAGATGGCAGCCTTGCCTGCCTCACACAGCTCCCCTGTGCACACCACATATGGAACATTCCGGAAAAATCTAACTGCCTGTTCCTTGCAGTGAAATGGCTCCTTTCTCACACATTAAAATTTATGAGCAATTGTCTGGTATTTTATTTTTCTTGGGTCTAATATTAAATTTGAAAATTTGTAACCTAATGAAATGAACTTTAATAGAAATGAACCTCATAGAAGTAGAGGGAAGTGGCCCCAGAGCGGAGGTGCCTTGCAGATGTGGTTTGACAGGCTGTTGGTGACCAGTGCAGATCTCTCTCTCTGTCTGAGGAGGAGACGCGTGTATCAGGCCTGCAGCTACCTCACCACAGCATTTGAGGGTTTCCTTCAGCAGTTATAGCTAATCACGAATCTAAGCAAAGTTTTCTGTTCACACTAATCATGCACTCTTTATGCTTCTTTCTCTCTCTCTCTCTCTCTCTCTCTCTCTCTCTCTCTAGTTTGCGGGGGGTAGCGGTACGGGCACTAGCCCGGCGCGTGGCATTCTTCCTGTGGTGCGCTCCTCTCCCCAGCACTCCCTCTCCAACCCTCCTGCTGCAGTGAGTCACCCGCTCTCAGTCTGTTCAGTCTTCACAGCTTTCTCTCCTTCACTCATTCCTTTCTTTCTCTCAGCCACGTATCACTGTCTCTGTGGTGCCCTGTCTGGCCCATGTATTAGGACGTCATCTCTCATAACACTTATCTCACATTAGAATGATCCTCGACTTCAGTTTGGAGGGTCGCAAATAAAATATAATGAATGAAATTGTGTGTGATTTGACAGGTGCAGCAGGGAAGCCCCTCTTCTATTGGTTCAGCAAACACAGACCACTCCCACTCCTCCTGTTCCCTCAAACCAGCCATCACGCACACACAGCACCGAACAACACAGGTAGCGCGCGCTCACACGAACACGGGCGTCCGTGGACAACGTAGCACGTTGGAAAAGCTGCTTCCAAACGTTCTGTCCCTCTCACTGTCTCCCTCTCGCCGGCCCAGTCGGAGCTGACTCTGGAAAAACTGGCTGCGTTGGAGAGCAGCAAGAGTTCTGACCTGGAGAAGAAAGAAGGACGCATCGATGACCTCCTGCGGGTGAGGAACGGCGACCTTTCTCACGCGACCCCACGTTTTTCCCCCCTAAAATTCACTCGCTGCAAGCCCTTTGATCCTGAATGATCGTAGTTATACGTGTAACTATGGAAACGGATCCCACACATCACACACTTGTTGCTGTTTTACTTTGAACAAAATGCCGTGAAGAAAAAGCCTTCAGTGTTTGAACGTTCTCTGCCCGTCACCCAAAGCCCGGCCTCCACACACTGTGTAGCGCTGTAACTTAGTCAAAACATCTGTAAACATCCAGCTCCTCACCAGACCTGAACAGCCAATCTTTATAAGTGAACTAACTTTAAAACAACAGGTTAATGCCACCAGGGCTCACGTTCTCAAGCAGCAGCACCCCAGTTCTGCTCTTAAATTCTGTGTGTGTGTGTGTGTTTTTTGCAGGTTAACTGTGACTTGCGCCGGCAGATCGATGAACAGCAGCGAATGCTGGAGCGCTGTAAGGAGCGCCTCAACAAGTGTGTGACCATGAGCAAGAAGCTACTCGTCGAGAAGGTGCTTACACCTGACCCTCTGTTCGCCTGGGGAAGGGGAGCGCAGTGTACATCATGTGCTTGAGTGCGCGCGTGTGTGTGTGTGTGTGTGTGTGTGTGTGTAGTCAAAGCAGGAGAAGATGGCGTGTAGGGATAAGAGTATGCAGGACCGTTTGCGGCTGGGCCATTTCACTACGGTTCGACACGGGGCCTCGTTCACCGAGCAGTGGACCGACGGATACGCTTTCCAGAACTTAATCAAGTAAGACTCGCACAGTCTGTCCCACGCCTTCCTCAGTCTCAGCTAGAAACATCCAGCGTGCGCATGGCCTTCCTGACGAAGCCACGGCGTGCTCAGGCTGGTTTTGTGGTTTTGTGGTACATGGGGAGAACCAAAGTGGGCGTCGTCCACCAGAGAGCAGGGAGTGTCGTCGTTGCCCTAACTACACCTTGGCCTGTCCGTCCAGAAGGGGAGGCGACCTGTTGGGAAAAGGCCTTGTTCTATTTAGATACTTTTAAAGTGCTTATCAAATTTGTATTTACATTTACAAAGGACACACAGCTTTAAGAAGTATTTGTGTGACATGAAAACGTTTTATATTTTAAAAAACACACACATACACACACACACACACACAGTCACCTTATGGAAACCTGCTTCCCCATGGCTCATTGCCAGAACCCTCATGCTGGGCGGTGGCACTGTATTATGATGCCATAAATGGAAATGTTTATGAATGGATGGACTGGAGACTCGTTTACCAGATTTCAGTCATTTTTGTTCTCATCTGATTTGTGCCCTGTCTAACACTTGTGTGAACAGACAGCAGGAGAGAGTGAACTCTCAGAGGGAGGACATTGAGAGGCAGAGGAAGCTCCTTGCTAAGAAGAAACCACCCAGTGCCTCGCAGACTCCGCCTCCCAGCCTGGAACCCAACAAACGCAAGAACAAGAGTAACGGCGCCGAGAATGAGATGTGAGCAACGAAGAAGGGAGGAATGGGGGGGGGGAGAAGGGAGCGAGAGGGAGTGGGGAGGGGAGGGGAGGGAGAAGGAGGATGCTGACGTATATATTTTTTAGCTCAATTGAAAATGCTTTACAATCATGATGTTCTGTGCTGATAGGTTATCACTAGCTGAACATCATTATGTTTCTGTGCTGATAGGTTATCACTAGCTGAACATCATTATGTTTCTGTGCTGATAGGTTATCACTAGCTGAACATCATTATGTTTCTGTGCTGATAGGTTATCACTAGCTGAATATCATGAGCAAGAAGAGATTTTCAAGTTGAGACTTGGTCATCTAAAGAAGGTACGGAATGCAGATATGTTGGTTTTGTGAGGTTTGTTTTAGTTTTAATTCTCCTAAGACTTTAGTACATTTTGCAAATTTACTTTTTGTGTGTTGAGAATTTGTTTAGAGAGGTAATTAGTTTGTGTGTCTGCGCGTTTTGTAGGAAGAGGCCGAGATTCAGGTCGAATTGGAACGGTTGGAGCGAGTGCGTAACCTTCACATCCGGGAACTCAAAAGAATACACAACGAAGACAACTCCCAGTATGACCCTTAATCCTACTCCTTCACTACTGCTGTCAGGCCGTTCAATCAACCACTGTAATTAAGATGTCCCGTACGCAGTGGTGCTGTGAAGATGCTCGTGGGGCATCTACAACTGAGCCCAGATGTGCCAGAACCACATCGCCTTCTCTGGGGTTCTGAGCAAACTGGAGCGAAGCCAATACTTTTGTCTGTTGATGTGTGGCAGGTTCAAAGATCACCCCACCCTGAATGATCGATACCTACTCCTACATCTGCTTGGCAGGGGAGGTTTCAGTGAAGTCTACAAGGTTAGAGCAGCTTTGTACTCAAATGATGGGCTCTTGTGAGATTACAATGCGTTGTATTCTTTGACTTTCTCTGACCGTCTCCCTTTCCTGCTGTCCATGTTTGTTCTTCAGGCGTTTGACTTGACAGAGCAGCGATACGTGGCTGTGAAAATCCATCAGCTTAATAAGAACTGGCGGGACGAGAAGAAAGAGAACTACCACAAGTATGCCCATGTACCCCCCCCCCCCACCCCCCCCTTCTCTCCCATCTCCAGCCTGGGTGCTTCATTGAAAGCCAATGGGGAAGCACCATGCATCCTCTTCAGAACTGCTCTCAGAACAGTTTAGAAATAAACTTCCTTGTTTGCCTTCTTGGATACTTGGCCCCTTCAGCCGTGTAGTCGTAGCAACTGCTGGAACGTGCAGAATGTAACGCTGAACCCGTGCGAGGGTGTGCGTAACCGCTGTGGTCTCCTGACGTTTTCAGACATGCCTGCCGAGAGTATCGGATCCATAAGGAACTGGACCACCCCAGAATCGTCAAACTCTATGACTATTTCTCCCTGGACACTGACTCGTGAGAGACTTTTCCTTGTTGAGATACAAGTCGGGTAGCAAATCTCACCAGCAGTGCTGCTGTTGATGCATGCAATGAAATTGCATTTAGATTGCTATAGAGCTCCTAAACGCTTTGGCTCGGAAGTGTATGGGGAATGGAAACTCTGTCTGTGTGTCTGTCTGTCCTTCTCTGTCTGTAGATTCTGCACAGTGCTGGAGTACTGTGAGGGCAATGATCTGGATTTCTACCTGAAACAACACAAGCTGATGTCGGAGAAAGAGGGTCGTTCCATCATCATGCAGGTTGTCAACGCCCTCAAATACCTGAACGAGATCCGTCCACCAATCATCCACTACGACCTTAAGCCTGGTACACCTCGTACACCACAAAGCCCCTGTGGCTTCCACAGCACACTTGCAAATTCATTGAGATTCAAAGAGCCCGACTGCAAAATTATTCATTAGACACTGCGACCTGCAGAGGGCAGCAGAGGGCACATGAATTCTTGAGGAAATGCAAGGACAACAGACTCTCCTAAAATGGAGGTCACAGAAGCCTGTTGAGCTAGCTGACTCATCTTAAGTCATCAGTGAACCTTGCTGTCTCTTCCCCCTGACTGCTGTGTTTATCCAGGTAACATCTTGCTGGTGAATGGAACAGCCTGCGGGGAGATAAAGATCACAGACTTTGGTTTGTCCAAGATCATGGATGACGACAACTACGGTGTAGACGGCATGGAACTCACCTCACAAGGAGCAGGAACCTACTGGTCTGTAATTCTGTAAACAAAGAGTTATGCAAACTACAATTAGCAGCCTTGTAGATCAGTCATGGTCCAAAACTTTGTATAATTTGTATAAACTGATGTGTCCCATGGATATCTGATCAGTACCAGATCAAAGTTGCTATAGCCAACTTCTAAAGTTCCAGCGTCGGTTGAGCACAAACCTGTGCTCTTACCACTGTTGGCATTCTCCTTCTCTCTCTTAAAGGTATCTTCCCCCAGAATGCTTTGTGGTGGGGAAGGAGCCACCCAAGATCTCCAACAAAGTGGACGTGTGGTCGGTGGGCGTGATCTTTTACCAGTGCCTCTATGGGAAAAAGGTAACGTACACCTTCATAATGCCACCTTTTGTCTGGCCTTGATTGGCCACCTGTAACCATTTAAACCACTGAAATTAGCCATTTTATTAAAGACTAAAATATGCAAATACTTTCTCTTTTGAAGATTTATAGCATTCGCATGATCCAGCAAAGAATAAACACATTATTTTGGTTTAAAAAAAAAAAAAAAAAATGCCCAGGCAAGCATGTCAAACGAGGTTTACTAGTTTGTTCAACACACTGCACTATAATTCAGATCATGGCTATAGCTCCCTTATCAGCCAACTCTTTAAGGCACTATTCAATCTACAGATACATTTGGCCCCAAAACATTTAGTTTTACTTCCTTTTGCTTACATCCAACAGTCAACCCTTCGCACAGCCCGAACCAACCTGAACGTTACCACAGATGAAAGTGACATTGAAAATGTCCGATTCTGTGTACGTTTTGCTTTTCCTACTGCTGTCCAAATGACGACTCTGTCTCTCGTATTCACAAACCGATTGGATTTCGGCCCCTTTTACACGCAGTGATAACGTAGCCAAAATGCTTCCTTCCCATTACCACAGTGACACCATTATTTAAGGATAACTGATTTAATCTTTTTTTTTCTTTTAGCACAGAGCCACAGAATCTTTTAAATATTATATGATCTTTTCCTCCAGTGCTGTTCAGCTCTGTAAAAGGGATGGATTTTGAATCGTTTCCTGTCGCCTCTTCTCTCTAGCCGTTTGGCCATAACCAGTCCCAGCAGGACATCCTGCAGGAGAACACGATCCTCAAAGCCACTGAGGTGCAGTTCCCTCCCAAACCTGGAGTTTCACCTGAGGCTAAGGTACAGTTTTCTAACCACCTCTGTCTCCTTCACCCTGGCTTATATCTCTCTCTCTCTCGCTCGCTCTCTCTCTCTCGCTCCATGTCCCCTCTCTCCTCCCTCATGCTCTCCATGCCTGTAAATACCCTGTGGTTTTATATCACAACTGTGTCTCTAAACACATAGGTAAACGAAACGAGCCATTAATGGAAAAGAAATGTCTTATATTTCTGTAACTAGAAGTAAAATGTGAAAACTGAGAAGATGGACTAATGTGCACCTGTTAAAATGGGGAGTTTTTAGACAACCTAATTTCTAATGTTTCTTGGTATTATAACATGACTGTATGAAGAGGGAAAGGTGTGTGCATATGGCAGATGGATCAGTGTTTCATGGATCTCATGGTTTTATTAGATCTGGGATCCACTACCTTGTAATAATGCACTTAAATTTCCATGCAAGAGTGCCTTATAAAAGTGCTTAGATATTTGGGTAAAAAAGTGTTTTAGTAATCAACTGACATTTTTCCTAAATTACAAATTGAATTATTTATTTACAGAATGTGACCACTGTTAAAAACAAGTTGAATTTTCAGACCATAACTTTTTTAATTTTTTAATCGGCACAATACTAGAGATTTAACTTGAAGAGATCAGAAATCGGTATTTGGTGGAATAACTCAGTTTTCAGTCACAGAATTTATTCATCTTGGTAAATAAGCACAGGGGTTGTGATTCATCTTGACTGGGGGTCATTTGAAGTAGTTGGTTCTTCAGTCTATGCTTCAAGACAGCAACGGTTCTACTGTATAGGGGAGATAGTACAGCATCTACAGAGTCCTGAAGCAGCCCTGTGTCCTGAAGAGTTAGTGGTTCAAGACATGTAACCCTTTTCCACCAAAGAGGAACCATAACCACTCGGGTCACAAACTTAATCTGGTACCATACGTTGTGTTTCTACCCAAATACGTTCTGGAACCTATTTCCTTGGTTCCACCTAGGAACCTGTTCCTAGGTGGAACCAAGGAATAGTAGGTTCTTCAGCGTGAACTGTTGTATCATACAGGGACACGTCAAGAACAGAAAAGCTACATGGTGAACTGGTGGCAGATTTGGCTTAGGCATGGTTTGTGCACAAAGTAACAGGTAATCATCAATCTGAGGAAAAAAAACTAAGAAAGCTTAACAAAAAACAGCCATAAACCTATTTTTGCACAGTTGAACCAGACAAACATCTGTAAAAAACAATCTTCTGTAGCAACAACACACATGCTCACAGGTAATCTGCTCTCTTGTCTTGTAACAACTGTTCACTCCCGTTACCGGAGTGGTTACCTGAACGGTGCGTGAACCACAATGGTTCTAGTTCCACGTAGGTGGAGATGGGGTAATGGTGTCCTTGAAGCATGAAGAACAAGATCTGGTATAGGGTTAGACTACTGCTTTCAAGTAGGAAAGAGCTGGTACAGACTTGTATGAAATAATAATTTTCTAAATCTTTATGTGGACGCATCTTTCCAGGCCTTCATTCGCCGGTGTCTGGTCTACCGTAAGGAGGACCGTATCGATGTCCACCAGCTGGCCAGCGATCCCTTCCTACTCCCACACATTCGCAAATCGGTGGCCACCACTGGCAACTCCAGCACGGCCGTCGCCTCCACCTCCAGTTCCTCCAATAGCAGCGCCTCAAACTGAGAGCCCCCACCCACCTATTCCTGTCTGATTGGAGGAGAGAGAGTGGGGCTCTGTATATGCCTCACCCAAACTCTGCAATGCTCAAGGAAGAGGACCTGCCTCTGCCTACAGAGAGAGAGAGAGAGAGCGAGAGAGAGAGAGAGAGAGAGAGAGAGAGATGGCGAGGAAAAAGCAAGAGGGAGGAAGGGCCTGGAGGGAGAGAGGGAGGGCTGGAGCACTGTTCACCCCCTCTGCCCCTCTTCCTCTCCCCAGCATTTCAAGGCTTTTAATGTGGTGTGCAGAGTTTAAGAAGCACCCTTTGTATGAGTGAGACTGAGGGAGGGAGGGAGGGAGGGGTAGACAGGGAGAGAAAGAAAGGAAAAGAATTCATGAGTTTGTTTCATGTTTAAAAAAAAATATAGTGGACAGAATGGAGAAGAGGACAGAACTGCAGTTTGGACAGATGAAATGGACTTGGTCTGTGCCCTGCACCCCACAACAGTCACATGATACAAACACACAGACACAGAGGTCATCTTTCGTTGTTTTGATGGCATATTCCTGTGGGAGACACACCCCCCCCCCCCTTTTTGTTTTTTTTTTTTGATTTGTCTTATTTTAATTTTTTTTTTTAATATACATGTATAAGAACATTTTTGAAAGGTACTGAATCTTAAGGAGATGCTCTGCTTGTCCAGTACTCTTCTAGCCCCACTCCTCCTTCCCCTTTTTAAGAGGACGAGTGCCCTGTAAGGAATATTTCTCATGATCTCGTGTCCTCACCGGGAGCCCAGCATCAACTAGCTGTATTAAATTGAAAACCGTTGCTGAACCACCATCGCACCAGCAAATAACCAACACTAAAATGAAAACAGCTTTTTGGTTATTGCCATTTGAGAATTGTAATGAAGTCTTAACAGCTCCATCAACTAACTGTCCTTTTGAGACCTTCCAAGTCTTGCTTTTTCTTCCATCACTCCTCCTCTGTGACCAAAGCTGAGCTCTACCAGTAGGTAGTGCTGTTCGATTTGTCTTTTTTTTTTTTCTTCTTCTTCTTCTTGTTTTTGTTTTTTAAACTGTTTTGAAAGGACATTTTTAGAAAGGTTCATTTTGTAGATGGTTTAGTGACACTAACCAGTGGCCCCAAGTTTGTTCTGTTTCAAGGTTTAAATTGGGGGGGAATCTAACACCATTTTAAAAACTTTTAGAATTTTTTTTTTTTTGGTTTGCCATAATTTTAAGTTGTTTCTCTCCAACACACACACACACACACGCACACAAACACACACACATATTTATTTAGGTCTCTTTAAAATAGCCGATTCCTGGTCCTGATTGTCTACTGTGTGGGGGAGAGAACTTTTTGGAGGGAGGGGGGGGATAATTATGGGGGTACAGGGCAAAAATGGCAATGATCATTAAATACTATTGGTTTAAAAATTCTGTATAAGCTGTTTGAAATATGTTCTTTTTGTAAGAATCCTTCAGAGATGCAATGATGCATTTGTTAATCAGTACAAGAAAAGCAATGCAATGTGCCAACTTGAAATCCAACTCTCTGCAGATTATATAGTATCTTACTATGGTTATATTGTCCATAAGCCCTCATAGTGAAAGTCTTTTTAATAGATCGATGACTCGTTTTAAAGTGGTGAATTTATGATGGTCTCTGTGCTACAGCCCCTTTTTTTTTTAGATCTCTCAGCCCGGGCTGGAGTTGAAGGGTTCATCAAGCACTAAAGCTTCAGTCTAAACCACTCCGGTGTTCTAATTTGTCTGCAACCAAACTGATTTATGCAAGGATAGTTTTATTTAAATTATGCTTTTTATGCGTATTCAAAGTGGTTTTACTAATGAAAGTATAAAATACAATTGATTTAAATGGATAAAGTTCATTACAAGTTAAAGGAGTAATACGTAATTTTTCAGTGATTCCTCTCTTAATGAAACAGCCATGCTGAACTGGATGTTTCAGAAACTGACTTAAATCTATTTCAGATATCACCACCTCCATGTGGGAGGCCTGCTCTATGAAGACTAAACTGGTTTGTTTGAGGATGATGAGCCAGTTTGATTCATCTCATGTGAGCTGCACTTTATAGAAAAAAAGGGGAAAAAATCACTTGTGTAAATATCATTTGCTACTTTGATGATAAAATTACTTAACAGAGTACTAAGGTAACATGTAAACAAAGTTGGGGGAAAAAAGTCATGAACAAAGGACCTAAAACCAAAAATGTAGCAATAGCGCAACACTTTGAAAGCTAAAATGCCTTTAAAAGCTGGATCAGACGGATATTTCAGTGTGGGAACTTCTAAGGTTTACCCACTGTTTGTTACAGCTAAATTCTGCTGCCGAGTGGGACTTCATCAGATAACCATGCAGAAAGAAAACAGATAGTTTGAAAGAGAATCCGAGATTTCGGATTACGTTGTTTGTGCATATTTACATTTTACAGTGTTTAGCACACACCCTTGTCCAGAGTGACTTGCACAAGTGTTTTGTACTCAAAGTCCTCATGTAGATAGGTCAGTGTTAAGAATGCTATTAGGCTAATGCCTTGGATAAAATGGGAAAAGGCTTCTTGAAGTGATTTAGTAAACGGGTGACTCTTCAGTCTTGGTTTGAAGACCGCCAGTTCATACCACCTTGGTTCCTGGATAGAGAAGAGCCTTAACTCACGTTGTCTTTGTGTTATGTCAGATGCTGGCACATCAGACATAAATGGGCCATAAATAATTTAAAGATTTAGAGGTGACTAACGGAACTTTAAATAATTCTGAAACATTGGTGTCCAGTGTAAGGGTTTTGGAATTGGGGTGATGTGTTCCATTATTTTTGCTTCTAGACAGAATGAAAGAAAAAGAAACTAGAACCTGCAGCTGGCTTTAAGTTGGTCTGGTTACATCTGCTCACTGTTTTCCAGCAAGTCATGTATCTTGAAATGTGATTTATGTGCATCCAGAAGACAGGATCTGCTACAGGTTGTTTTTCATCTCCATAAGAGAATTTACTCGTTTTATCCAATGTCCCTGACGCTTGTTAAACGTGCGCGTGTACAAGCGTGTGACAGATGTGAAATCATCCAGTGTTCACACATCCATCATTTACACTAATGTCCTGTGGCTTATGATGGTGGGGCTGGTGTTGTGAAATTGGTCGTAAAATCTCCATCATTTTCTGTTTAATGCGAGACAGTTTGAGGGAGTGCGTTAACGGTCACGGAGTTGAACCACGGAGTTCAAGAAGGCCAGACGTGGTGCGGAAAACAGTTGGAGCCTACAAGACCTTAAGGTTTTTAACACTGAGGGGAACGGATGTAGCGTTGTATAATCAATTTCGATTCGCCCGCTGACTGAGAGCTTTATTCATTATGTTCAACGTAATGTTAATTGATTTCCAGTCTGTTTCTGTGATGATGCGTTTTTGTGATTCGTTCTCTTAGGGTGTGTTTGTGCGCGCGCGGTTAACCTCGAATGTTTAGCCCTTTTTATAAAGTAAAACCGACCAGAAGGATCCATCAAGAATGTATGCATTTTTTTCTTTTTTCCTGGAATGACGTTTTTTTAGGACATTGCAAATATACGTCTTCAGAATGTTGACTGTAGTTTAGTCTACAGGCGTAATTCTTTAATGATGTCGTTTACTGGTTTTGTCACCCATTATTTCATTCATAGGCCTAGGCTGGGTCTCCACTGGCTGCAGACTGTGGTGATGACGTGGGCAGAGTAGGCTAAATGCAAACCACAGACTGCTGGCTCAAAACTGGTAATAGGTTACAGGACAGGATAGTGGGTTAGCACCGTTACTGTACCAGAAACCTATAAAGGACAAAGAAACTTTTGACTTCGGGTATAAATGCGCATCGCGTAGCTACCGCTCAGACAATCGGCGTCAGCTACCAATCCATACAACACAGGAAGGATAGATTTCCTAAACTTCTGGTAATATCAACGCAGTGCAAATCTATTGCGGGTGTCGGGTTGTCACTCAAATTACGTTCTCCGCCTTCACTTGGCCAGAGCGGCTGTGTATGAGAGCTTGTGGTGGCGCAGCGTCTCCCTCATTCAGCCAGCCGAGCACAAACTGCGCGGGCAGCGGCGTCCAGAAAACAACTCTCCCCACACAAGCGCCACCTCGCTCTCAAACGCGCTGGCGGCGCACTTCTCCATTGCGAACTCCACGGGAAAAAGTTCTCTCGATCTCCTTTGGTGAACCTCTCCGCGGCAACAGCGGGCATGCATCGCCAAGTCGGGCAGCCACGCAAGGACCCGAGAAACGCATGGGGAGATGTTCTCTACATTTACCGATGCACTTTATATTTATTGGTCTTAAGTCTGGAACTGAAGACTGGTCGTACAGGTAAGAAGTAACTGTGTAAAAACTTTTTTTCTTCTCCGACCTGAGCAGAAAGATTCGCTGGAAGGGTCCAATTTATCGAACGTTTTCGTGGTTTGGGATATTTGGCTTACGTTGCAGTCCGGTTTAGGTAGGATATGTGGCTTCACCGATGCGATGGAATGCCACGAAGGTCCAAACTTTGAGTGGAACCAGATGTGGCAGGAAGGGGGAGGGGACGTCTGTCTTTTTTATGTTTCAGTGTAGCTCAGGCTTTATGAGGAGGCGAGGGACACACGTTAGTTAAAGACACCACAGTGGAGTCATACAAGAAATCTTGCAGGAATCTGACTTCGGTATACTTCTCGTTTACTTTTCATTCTCTTCTTCGCATCTTGCAGGCAGTAACCTAAACTTCCGGTGACTCCGGTAACGAACTGCAGCCGCCGACTGTACAGTCCCGGTGTTTTGCCCGGCTTTCTCGCATCCGATGAGTGTTATGTTTGTTACGAAATCCGCGAAACGGTCTGAGATAAACGAGACTTTTTGTATCTTTTGTGTCAACAGCTCCTTTACACATCTCCCAAACATCTCCCAAACCTCTCTGGAGACGCGCATGAATACGAAACAATTTGACTTAGATGTGCGAATAATTCTCTGTTGCAGAACCTATGCAAGTTTGGAGTTTTAATCAGCAGTCATTCGACAAAGCTAAAAATGGTCACCGTATTTTCGGAAATCGAAGTCATAAACATAAAAGTAGAAAAGATGTTTTTGAAAAACGCCATGGGTTATTTTTGCTGCTTTAACTATACAGTCTCTCAAAAAGGGAAATTCTGTTGTTCAGCGTTCAAGTTACAGCATAAGCATATGAGAGCATATTCTTGTCTCTTAATATACTTTCCTTTAAAATTAACTAATTTTATATTAATAAGAATCTTGGCTTAATGGTGTAAGTTTGCCTATTAAAACATGGCGCAAATCATGAGGAATAGGACCACAGCATAGGTTTAAGATGTTGTCACCTCACAGAATATGTAAATGGAGGCTTTAGGGTATATTCTCTGTGTTGAGTAATGAATCAGATGGAGTTGAGGCCAATCATTGATGATCAGTAAGGATAATGGAGAGCCAGAGGCTTCTCTTGAACCGGTGTGCAATCATGTGTCTGTAGTACCATCAACACACAGTACTGGTTAACGGTTAGCACTCACTCACTGACATGGAGGGAGGAGTGAAACAAAGCTAAATTTCCTGTATGTTGGTTTCTGTGTTTATGGAACAAAAGGATCAATTATATAAAACTTTGACCACATGTTGCCCTCAGCACCGTACCCCTTGTCGGTTCCCCACAATTCCCTTTCACTCCAAAAAAAGCAAAAAAAAAAAACAAACCATCTGTCACAATAAAAGCTTTCACTGATCTGGTAGGTGTGAAGTGGGATTATGGCAAGACCAGAGTATAACGGAGGACTTGATTTTATTCTTCCTCTCCTGAGTTGTTGCACCTCACAGACCAACTGGTTGTTTGTTCTTCTGTGTAGATTCATCTGCTGTAGTGACTGTACTGACAATAATACAGTTAAATTTAATGACTTTCATGTAGGTTTTCATTTCAAGTGTACAAACCTACAAATTCAGACTTTAGTAGTATTTCATAGTACTTATTGATAGTATTCATAGCAAGCTTTAAAGCCATGCAATCACTAATGTGTTGCATGGAAAGGCCAGACATGATTAATTGATTTTGTACTGATTTTGAACAAAGGATTGTTGTGGATTGATTACAAGCAAAAACCTTTTATGCATGTTTAGTTTTAATGATGTCCACAGATGATGACAGCTGCACCGGAACAGGAGACTCTGTTTTAATACACATTTAGTTCACATTTTTATTTTAGTTTTGTAGAGTTATACGGACCCTTGACTAGCAGCTAGTTCTTATTAAGCAGGTGTAAATGCTTCCATTTACACCTGCTGCCTTTGGTCTTGCATTTGACCGTTGATGTCTGATTGCATAAGGATGAAAGAAGAGCAGTTCAGAAAGATCAGAATGAGCTGTAGAGACAGACAATGCATTATGCATGACGCTCTGACCAGCTGAAGTTTGTGGGCTCAGAACAAAAAAAACAGCGATTGGGGGTGGGGGGGGGGGATGATGAGGAACCTGATGGAGGTTATGAGAAGCTTAAGGACTATGGTGAACGCAGCATTGCACCAAAGCAAGTTCATCACTATCTCCGAGCAACCATGGAATGTTGCAGGTTCATAGACGGTTATCAAAGCACCCACATTGATTTACCAAACAGGATGTTAACCCCTCTGTAAACATTTGCCGCTCTAGACTGCCAGAGATGCCGATAGCTTGTTAGCACAGAGAAGATTCTGTTTGGTCACACACTTTCGGACAAGACGTTGCCCCAACGAGCCTCACCCTCACCTTCCATCCCAGGCCAGTTCTATGAAGATTAGAGTGTAATCAGAACGGATTCAAGCTCTTCCTTTTAGCCAACGCTACAGTTCGTAAATAGATTCGCCTACAGTTAGGTGCCATTGATGCCAAAAGCAACATAATGTAAACGAACGAACTCCATGGTGATTTGGTACGACCATCCAGTCAGCCTGAGCTGGGACTTGGAAGTAGCTGCACTAGTGCAGCCAGCATGTCCCGACAGTGGCCTGCACCATAGCAACTACCCAAAGAAAGTCAAAGGATCAAAGTAAGGGGTAGCATCTTAGATGGTTTTACCCTATTCAGCCATAGCCAGCTGTCCAATCAGGTTAGAGGATTTTTTATTTAGATTTTAAGTACAGTTTCATGTAGTGTAAATGTTAACAGCAAGTTTGCTTAATTAATGTACATCCAGTCTATATCTGGACATGACCTAAGTTGATTTGATAAAGAAAGAAAACCAATTAAGACCTGTGTGCAGTGCATGTTGGCAAATGCATAATCATGTTATAAATATACAACAACTTTTGTTATAAATCACCCAGTTCTGTTTCTTCCAGTCTGCTTCTCACTGGCAAAAAGGCAGGAGTGCTCACCAGTGCAAAACCCCTCTGAACTGAGGCACACACTTGCACTGTGATTTCATCATCTAACAGTTTGCATTTCTTTCAAAAATTTCCATTTTATCAATACTAAGCAGGAATTCAGCATGATGGAATTAACACATTCCGAGGCGAATTGCGAAACATCCGAGCCCTTCATCCTTCTATGGCTAATTGCTCTGTGTGACATCCCTGCCAGTCAGCAACACCACGAAGAAAAAAAAGGAAAGTCTTTGAAGTTTACAAAGGCCCATCCCTCCCACAATGATGTAATAAAAGATGTCTGACTTCCGCCTGTCATGGTGCTCTCTTTTGTCACATGACAGCTTGCCTGTTGAGAGGATTTAAGGTGACTTCAGTTCTCCGGGAGAGAAGGGGTGAGAACAGAGAAAGTCATCTAATCCGTCTTTGGCATGGCCCAAACTTCATCAAAAGGTGGAATCAATTGCCTCATGCAAATGTCATCCCAGTTTAGCAAAACAAAAAGTTTGAACGAACTCGACTTTTGTTCTTTCCACTTTCTCAGCTCTCGGCAGTGCTGGATGTTTCTGGAAGCTTCACAGTCTGGCCTCGTTATTCTGCTTGTATGGCAGGAGAACATGTAACCACATATCAGCTGCTGGCCCTCCCTCAATGTGAACAACTGCGTAAGAAAACAATGGGGAGAAGATCTGAGGAGGGCAGTAGTTATATCTAATTACTACCTCTGAATTGCATACACACAAACCACACTCGCAGTCACCCAAATGTGCCTCCAGGACACACAGAGAATTGTGCCCCCCCATAAACATATACACACACACACACACACGGGTAGTTATGGCTTTGGCCTACTGTGCTCCTGAAACTGGGTGAGCAGACCTCAGCCTGACCACCCCGTTCACTCCCTGCTCGAGAGGAAGAGTGGAGATATCTACCCCTATCTTTTATTTCAATGCCTCCGTTTTCGCTTTATAGGGGAAGGATTTTAGTCCTTTGACCATTGTCATCTTCATCGTCATCGTGGTTGTCACCATTGTTGAGACATGGTATGTAAGTACTGGAAGTGTGAGGGCGCGCGTGTGTGTGTGTGTGTCGGAGGCAGATATATTTAACTCAAAAGAGCTGTGACTCTGACTGTTTTTCTGGCTTGGATTCGTGTGCGATTAGATATTCATAGCTTACAGTTACTGTAAAACCGTTTGCCTTGAGAGTTTGGTGTAGGTGTGCTGTAACTCGTCTTTTCCTGTTACTGTAGTTAAACCGCAAAACAGACCCTCTGTCTCCTCTTCTCTTAAAGAGCTGAAGTAGTGAAGAACTTTTTCCCTCTTTGTTCTTCAAACTCTGGGGTCTGTTTCTTTGTGGCTTGGTGCAACCCCCCCCCCCCCATCTACTTTGTTTTTCTGTTATTTTTTTGTCGTTTGCAGGAATCACAACACTGGGATTTGCTGTTCTGCTGATGGGTTGGTTTTTTTTTTTTCTGTCGTTTTGTCATTTTCACTCTCTTCTCTCACTCTTTTCTTCAGCCGTCTTTCACTGCACTTTATTCTTTCTCTCGTGCGCATGGTGATTCTGTAGTTGTAACTTCACACCCTCCCCACCTCTCTCCTTCCAAGCATGAGAGGGGGAAGGAGAGAGAGGGACGAGGGGAAGCCACGTTAGTTTTCGGGAAAGTTGCAGGGTTACGGTTCACAGCATTCCTCTCTCTCTCTCTCTCTCTCTCTCTGGCCTTGTCCAGCAGGGACCTACTCCACGTCCCTCTCTCTCACTGTTCCTCACCCTCCACATCCCTCTGCTTTTGTATTTGTGTAATGCAAAACTTTTCAAAGGTTTTACCCTTTGCCGCCAATGTTATAATCTTTTAAACTGCAGCTTCTTGCAGCTTTGTAATTTATGTGTTCTGCAGCTTGAGATATGATGTGGTGCAAAGCCAAACCATCAAGTAGGAAAGCATAAAGGCAGTGTGAGAAGTTTGAATGTTCTCCAATAACTCGGTGTTACCACAAAATCTTCCACTGTGAGAAGAAGGTCATATCAGGTCATAGCTCAACAGTTTTTTCTAAAACAAACACACACACACACACACAGAGGTACATACACAAATGGGACCTTCAGTTAAACATGTGACAGACCTTTTTCCTTCTCAGATAAGCTACCAAGTTTCCCAAGCTACCATAAGTTGATGAGCAGCAATTTTAAATTGATACAAATTAAGAATTGTCTCCATTTTTGTAGTGTTTTGCTATGTGCTGAGTGAAACAGCCTAATATAAACACAATTTTATATTACAAAATCATTCCACCCTTTTAAAAGTCATCAGATGCGTCTTGCTTACAAATGGCACTGATATTTTGTTCTGTGTTCTGTGCTTTTAAAAAAAATATATTATGTAAAAATAATTTACATAATAAAAATATGTAGATTAAAAAAAAGATATTATGTAAAAATGTTGATGTGCATTGT
Organism: Sternarchorhynchus goeldii; assembly: GCA_028565775.1. NCBI lineage: Eukaryota > Metazoa > Chordata > Actinopteri > Gymnotiformes > Apteronotidae > Sternarchorhynchus > Sternarchorhynchus goeldii. The sequence continues at coordinate 22,748,393 of JAOXYF010000001.1, read as the reverse complement.
TCCTGACAAATAAACAAACAAACATAAACAGTCTGAATCTGTGAGAGTGAAGACCAAAGAGCACTGTAAAGATATCACACGTATTATAAAGATATTACACGTCCTGTTATAGACATGAACAGGTCATAAAACAATATTCAAGTGTACTGATATCCCAGTGAACACTGTTGGGACAATTATGAAGAAATAAGTACATCATCTTGCCCAGGAACAGCCTTGACAAGTCCAGATTATCAACAATCAGGATCAGAACAAGAGGGAGACGTGTGAGGGAATCCACAGAGGAGCCCAGCAGTCAGGCTGAAGGAACTGTGGAGTTTAGTTGTTTGAGACTGGAGTGAAGGGGTTTCAGGAGTTCTGTGTGACAGGGTATGGGAATGGAAGTAGAAAGAGGCCGTTGCTGAAGGAAAAAGCATATGACTGCATGTCTTCAGTTTGCTGAAAACTTCAGAGTGAGAGTGGGATAAGCTTTTGGGGTGAAACAGGACGTTGAGGTTTGGGCTAAAATTCAAAATGCTCCACGAAGTACACATCTGGTCCTGCCCGTTCCTCGGCAAACAGCGCCCCGTCAGTGAAGCGTGGAACAGTGCAAAAAAAAAACCAAAAACAGGAACAGACGCTGTTAGTGCCCAAAAAAACGGATTATTAGTCTGAGGCGCGGGATGTGGGGCTTTTATTTATTTTTTCTGGGTTTTAATATTTGCTGGCAAATAATGAATTTTGGCTTTTGTTGCAATTTAAGAGCGTATTGGTTCATGCTGCCAACACTGGATGGAATAATCCGTGTGAGTGTCATTTGTAACCCAGACGAATGTGTTCTAGGGGTTGATTTCTATTGCAGGGCACTGAATTTGGTGTTGTTTGTTATGGTGTATCCATTTAAGGATGGTTGCCATTTTATAATGATTAGATGGGGTCCATATCCATTTAGAGTGGATATCGATTATATTATTTTTTTCCACACAACTTTTACGTAATGATTTTTTTTAGCATGAGAGTCTATGTCTGTTTATTAAAGATATTGATTATGTTCGTTTTTCCAAAAACCAGTGATGTGCAAATAATGTCCTTTCTCCTATTGCTCAGTAACTGTTTATCTCTCTCTCTTATCGTTCTGTATCTCCTCTCAGCACACAAGGCCGACTCGGACACGTTTGCGTTTTTTCACGAGGGGGCCCAGGGTTGTCTGGGGGTGCGAGACCATGTGCTATACCTGTCCTCATCCTGTGAGGGAGACGCCCAGCTCTGGAAGTGGGTCACCAGGAGCCGCCTCTTCAACATAGGCTCCTCTCTCTGCCTGGGCATCACCGTGGGCAACCTGAGCGGGTCGGGGGACAAGTCTCCGCTGAGCATGTTCCGCTGCGACTGGGAGCCGCCTCGGGTCCGCTGGACTTGGAGCTGCAGCAAGTTCCTGGAGGTCCTAAACACCAACCTGCCCAACCCCACCGTGGCGGCGGCCGACGGCAACGGCTCGGCCGTCCACCCGCTGCGCATCAGACCTCCACCCGAAAACTTGCAGTGGAGGCTGTACGGGGACGAACAGGACCTGTGTGCCAAGACATACCGCGGTAAGACGTCTGGGAGCGCAGCGCTTAACCCATAATTTACCTGAACTCAGCAATAAGGGTCAAATGAAAATGGAATGAAGATCGGAAGTGTTGAGGGAAGGGGAGGTCAGTAGCGGTGGCTGTGGTTGAACGTGGTGGTGGTGGTGGTAGATTGTTTGGTTCCTGTGTGAGAGCCATCGCAGGCACATCTGGGCCTCTTTAGACCAGGACCACCATCATGCCAATAGATCTGTAGTCAAGGGCAACGCTGAATGCAGGTCATTGGCTCTTTGCCCAAGAGGCAGCCAGTGAATAGGCTAGATTGTGTTTGTAAACAGTAGAGAGGCCCTGTTCTAGAACCTTTCTGCAGGACTCTTGTCTATCTGTCAGAACATAGTGGGTTTAAAATGTGTTGCTTTTATCTCATTCATTTTCATATAATCAACAAATTAAAAATTACACCTTAATTGTTTGCCACAATAGACTATAACATTCTGTTCTCGACACTCGGTATCCATTTTAATCACTGGATTCTTGTTAAATAAAACACATGTCCATGTAAATAAAACACAGTTCCAGTTTGTCCTGGAAAACTGGAAATATGTCAGATGTTCTAAAGAGAAACGAATCATTAAAGTGAGTGTGAATCCTCCCCTGCATCTAAAAATACTGAATCGCAAAGGACACATATTAGCTAGTGTTTGATATTAGCTACAGCATTTGATATTAGCTACAGTGTTTGATATTAGCTACAGCGTTTGAGATTAGCTACAGCGTTTGAGATTAGCTACAGTGTTTGATATTAGCTACAGCGTTTGATATTAGCTACAGCGTTTGAGATTAGCTACAGCGTTTGAGATTAGCTACAGTGTTTGCTGTTTATTCACCCTAGCAATCGCTTATGTGTATGATGCATAGAATTACCAATATACGTTATTATACGTTATTTTTAAAAAACACTAATTACTGTCAGTACTCTTAGAATGTCCATCTTTAGTATCTTGGCACTGGTGTTTGTCTCGTGCCACAAAATCAGATGTCGTGTTACATCTTTGTGCACAACAAAAGAATTAGATAACAACATCTGAGAAGGTCCAGCAGAGCTTGGCGACTGAGTTCCAGGTTTTTCAAGCATGAGTCTGTGATCACTGGTAGCCGTCACAGTTTTCGCGTGACGCTTTGATGGTTTCTACCGCTTGGCTCGGTCGGCTAGCGTGGGAAAGGGTCTGCGGCTGGAGAGCTCATCCCGCTGTCCGTCCTGCTCCTGGTCCCGTTCCTCGTCCCGTTCCTCTCCTGCTTCTCCTCCGAGTTGCGCTGGAATGGAGTGTACTCTGACCTGAAGAGGACATGCCACTCTCGTTAGTCACTCGGAGAGCCGGCGTGGGTGCGCGCGCGTGTTTGTGTGCGTCTGGCTGTCTGGCTGTGTGTGTTAAGGCCATGTGAAGTTTTTCTGTGTGCACTTATTTTCAGGGAGAATGTCCAGCAATCTGGAATAACAACTCACTTGAAAATTCCTTCGCTCTTTCTACAGGCCTCTCTCCATCTAACTTATTCACTCCCAATCGTAGTTTTTTGGGTTTTTTTTAACCCCCATCTCGCTCTCCCTCTCTCCTCCTCTCCCTCACTCTCTCTCCTTTGTTTACTCTCTCTCCTTTGTCCCTTCTGTCTCTGTTCTTTCTTTCTCCCTGTTGCTCTTCTGTCGGAATGTTCCTGTTACTATGGAAACCTGTTTGACTGTGGAGATTAACCTCAGTCAGAACTGAGTAAAAGACCAGGAGTAAAAGAGAGACAGGGAGAGAGAGAGAGAGAGAGAGGCTCGAGTCTTTGAGGGTGTTGGACAGAGCAGGGCGATTCGCTCTCACCCACACTCCAGTCCTCCCTCACGGACACGCCGCCTTGCTCAGTCCCGTCACAGGAACGTGCAGCCACAAAACAAAAACATTCCCTTTCATCATGAGTTCATCGCTGTAATTATTTCTTTATACGCTCTTCCTGTCTGATCCCAGTCAAACAGGTGTAATAACCACTGCAGTTTGCTGGTATATAAGCTGCAGCTGAACTGATTTTGCCCCCCTCCCCTCCCCTCCCCTCCCCAGAGATCTACACCATCCAGGGGAATTCCCATGGGCGGCCCTGCTACCTGCCCTTCCTGTACGACGGCCAATGGTTTCACAGTTGCACCAACGTGGGGAGGGAAGACGGTCATCTCTGGTGCGCTACCACCCACGACTACGGCAAGGACGAGCGCTGGGGATTCTGTCCTATTAAGAGTAAGCCCAGCCTGTCGGAGCGAGACAACCCCGTGTCCGTCCTCTCTCACCTAACGCCAGTTTGAAAGAAGCAGATGTAGCTGTTGTTCGCTGGCTTCAGTTCAGTTGTTCGGTCAGCTGTCTCTTTCTCTCTCTCTCTCTTTCTCTCTCTCTCTCTGTGTCTATACGTAGGTGCAGACTGTGAGACGTTCTGGGACACAGACTCTCTGATGGACAACTGCTACCAGTTTAACTTCCAGGCCACGCTGTCGTGGAGCGAAGCTCGTACCAGCTGCCAACAACAGGGGGCAGATCTGCTGAGCATCACCAAGGTGGAAGAGCAGAGTTACATCAACGGTGAGCGAGCGAGAGAAAGAGAAAGATGCGATGATGATGATGATGATAATGAAATACGTAGAAACTAGAGCATATAATATAGTGTGTAGTAACTAATAATAGAATCAAGGGGAAAATGGTCACCCATAGGAAGAGGAGCTCTAATTGGATAAACACTAAAGAAGCAATACTGCTGGACACTGCTGTGTGTGTGTGTGTGTGTGTGTGTGTGTGTGTGTTATGTAGTAATTGTCAAATGAACTTTTCTGCATGCAGCATTTGTTTATTTGTGAGTGTGTGTTTGTGTGATCTACAGGTTTTCTCACTGGTTATAGCGCCACCCTGTGGATGGGTCTGAATGATCTGGACCTTAATGGAGGCTGGCAGTGGGCTGACTCTGCCCCTCTGAAATACCTCAACTGGGAGACAGGTGATATAAACCACGGCCAAAAAACCACACCCTTTATAACACCAGGGAGACAATGGCGTGATTCATCCAAGCTTAAGTCTTTGACTCACTGTTTGCGTTCAAACGATTCTACTCCCTGTCTTTTGGGCTTTGTGATTGGTTAAAACATTTATCTGGTATCTAAGAGATTCATGGTAATTGTTTGTATAAGGCAGGACTGATTAGATTAATTTGTGTGTGTGTTTGTGCATGTGTGTTTTTCCACATGCCTGTGTTCATGCTTCCTCGTGTGTGTGTGTGTGTGTGTTGTAGACCAGCCAAACCATGAGGAGGACCAGAACTGCGGTGTGATCCGCACAGAGAGCTCAGGTCGCTGGCAGAACCGTGACTGCTCTGTGGCCCTGCCGTACATCTGCAAAAAGAGACCCAACGCTACACTCGACCCCTTCACCACAGGTGAGCCCTTCACCACAGGTGTGGGGCCCCCGAGGGCCTCTGTGGGAGTTTGCGTGTCTCTGTTTTGAACTCCGTGTCAGTGCAGGTAGGTGGATGGGCGTGTGAATGTTTCTGTGGTACATGTGTTTGCGCGTGTGGCTGAAGGTGTGTGTGCATGTGTCTGTCTGTGTGAGTCTGTGCGCGCGCAATTGTGTCTGTGTTCATCTGCGTCTGAGTGTGTCTGTGCTTGTCAGCGCAGTGTGTGTGTGTGTGTGTGTGTGCACACAGGTCTGATATCCACTTTGCTTGTGTGTGTCAGACTCGTGGGTGGATGATGAACACTACCAGTGTGATGCAGGCTGGCAGAACTTCCAAGCTGGATGCTACCGGCTGAACTCTGACAAGCTGGACTGGAACTATGCAGAGAAAACCTGCCAAAAGATGGATGCCCACTTAGCCAGTATCCACACACTGCCCGAGCTGGAGTTTATTACTGTTCACATGAAAAGCGGTACTAACACACACACACACACACACACACATAGAGCGATGTGTAATTTTTTAGGGAGCACACATGTCGTTTCCGTGCGTCTTTTAACCGACGTGGTGGTTCTATCTCTTCCTGCTCTCTCTCAGGGATAGACGAGCTCTGGCTGGGTCTTCATGACATGGCCATGCAGATGAACTTCGAGTGGACAGACCGCACCCCTGTCATCTTCACCTTCTGGCATCCCTTCGAGCCCAATAACTTCCTAAACACCCAGGAGGACTGTGTCACCATGTGGGGCCCCGTGAGTAACTCCACTCTCAGCTATCAGGCTGGAATACTGCTGGTATTCTAGGTTTCACCGCTGTCGATGAGGGGCCAAACCATATTAAAACACCACCCATGACTACATTCATACACCATCCATCCTTACACCACCCATCAGTACCCCACTGTACTGAAATATGCCCAGGTAAATGTATTACCTCAGCAAGTAATGGTAATTTGTTAATGGACTTCATTTGTGTGAAAAGGCCTCCATCTGTCCACGGCATGACTAAAGCTCATCACATGAAAAGCCGGAAGGAAGTACAAAACCAAGCACAAGGTGGCTGGCAGCCACATTATAGACGTTCTAATCCTTTAGAGAAAAAGTATCACACCATTGTCTTGTCTCAAGCAGTCCTGAGTGGCTCAGTTGCCAGGGTTCCCCTCCAGGGGGTGGAAATGGTTACCCCCGCAGGAGGCGAGTACGCTTCCTCCTGCAGGAGTTGGGCAGTGTTTCCCCTGCAGGAGGCGGGCCTGGGTTCCACCTGCAGGGCTGTCAGCTGTGGAGAGGCAACTAACAGATTTTTCACTGCCTGGCACAGTCAGTGCCTCCACTTCTTCACAGGTGTGAGGTCAGTGAGGCATCTTGCAGTCAGTGGGATGCTCAGAGCTCTCCCAGCAGGGTGAGCCACTCTGCCGTGTGATGTGTCGGGGGCTGTGGAACGAGATTTAGAAGGGATAGAACTGAAATCAAACAAAAACATGCATGAACGATGAAATTAACCAAGTCTTTTTTAACCTGAAATCGCACTGTGTAACATTTTGTGTATTCATGCTTCCTCATATGTGTATGTGTGTTTGTGTGTGTTTGTGTGTGTTTGTGTGTGTTTGTGTGTGTTTGTGTGTGTTTGTGTGTGTGTGTGTGTGT
>JAOXYF010000001.1:22671056-22694073 GCA_028565775.1 Sternarchorhynchus goeldii | reverse complement strand
ATATATACACTGTATATATATATGTTGTGATAGTCAATATTGGTAAATCATTGGTTAATCTTAAATTTTATATTCTTCAAAGCAGCAACCCTTTACTTTGATAACAGATTTGCACACTCTTGGTGTTCTCTTAACCAGCTTCATGAGGCAGCCACCCACGATGTTTTTCCATAAGTCTTAAAGAAATTCTCACAAATGAAGAGCACTTGTAGGGTGAGGGACTAAGATTCTGAAAGAAAACTATTTGCTAAAGGTGCATCTAAAATTAATTGTGTGTCTGTGTGTTTTGGAAATGTATTCTTATATAAGCTAACACCTTTACCAGTTTATATTTGACTTCAAATCTAATTTGAGCATTTTTTAGGAATTATTTCAGCACCTTGTTTTCAAAACAAGTGGCATCTTTTCCGGTTGGTTCCATGGCAGAGACTCTTTGCCTCTTTTCAGAGACAGGGCTCACATGACTTGAACATATATCTTTGATTTTAACCAAACCATTCTATACCCTTAGTGTCACGTTTGTGTTTTTGAGATATTTATATAGGTATTTAATCAGCATGAAGTTAGCACCCTGGTGACATAACCAATGTAGAGAAACTGTAATATTTCAAAACTCAAAGCAACACACACTAGAACAAATGTTTGGAACTGGTTTGGTTCAAATCAGACATATATAGCCCTCCAACTTCATGCCAGTCACATTACCGGTGTAAACAAAGCATTATATTTTAAATAATAAAGCATAAAAAAAATGTAAACAAAAAAATTCAACGACACAAATGACTGAGACGGATTTGGTTCAAATCAGAGGCATGTGAGGTGTCAACATCAGGATGGCGTTCACATCTACACTGCTAATCGGCTTTAAGACATTTGGAAACGCACTTTCTTCACGGAATCCCAGAGCTCCTTCCTGAATCCTAAGACAAGTCACTCTCAGCTCACTCACCTGTGGAGGAATGATGTCGAAGAGGTCACCAGCTAGCGCATACTCTTGGGCAAAGATATAGTACTCGTCTGTCTCAAAGGCGATGCCATACATGTTGATGATGAAGGGGCACGGTGAAAGATAGAGCGAGATGCTGTACTCCCTCAGGAAGCTCTTCAGCTTCGTTGTCTTTTTCCGCAAGAACTTCAAGGCCATCTTGGTGCCTGTGGGAAGGAAGTGGGAAGGATTGGATGTGGTTAAGCATTTAGCGGCGCCACAGAGGCTTGCTGCAGATTCACTAAAGCCCAATACAAAATCTTGGCTCATGCGAAGTCACTTATGTGATCCACACTCGGCGCTGAGTCTGTGATTTCAGCAGGAGAGTGTTTCTCACTAGGGTCAAGTGTCAACCAAGACAAGCACTTCCAAGATGAAGAAACTTCTATTTTGAACTAGATTTAATGTAACAGAATTAGCAATTATCTCCTACAATTCTTTACTTTAAAATATAGGCTATATAGATACATTTTCTTTGATGTATATTTCCAAAAACACTAATATAAATAAAAACCTATTGTTTTAAAACATCCAAACTTAAAAAATACATAAAATTAAGATTCTTAAATTCCGTTAATTCGGTTGTCAACATTTTTGTATTGTATCACTTTTAATTTGTGAGGAAGATGTGTGTTTAGTCATACACACGTGAAGGTTAGAAAGCCTCTGAACGTGTGGTAAAACAGTGCTATTACGGAGATGACATGAGGAATGACTTGTGCAATTCACAGTTCTGTTGTAGCTTCCATGAAACCCTTTGACTTCATTAATTATTTAAAAATGTCAGGGAGCTAAAATGGATTCCAGCTCTGCTGGGAGATGGTCCAGTGTCTCTGTCCAGCTCCTCCTGCACAATTTCGGATGGATTAAGAACACCCAGTTGCACCCAGTTACAAATGACTTGTGACATTTTCACTATCTCTGACATTACCTCATCACCTTCGGTGTAATGAAATTGCCGGACTCCACTCTGCACGGTGGAATGAAATAATCGCCAGAAATCCACCACTGACCAAGATTTCCTTTGGGGCTTTGTTCAAAACAGCCAGTGTGTGTTTACACGGAGGGCACAAATTATGGGGATATCATGGGAGCTTCCCTCTTTGTTATTAAAATAATGCAAAAGGTACAGATCAGGACACAGAGCAGAGACCCCGGCACTGGCACCAGTCTACGGCAGCCTAGCGGTGTCATGAGAACTGGAACATGGTTGTTTCTAGTGACGAAAGTCAATAACATAACAGTCATTGTCTATCAGGTACCCTCTTTCTGAGTTAACTTTTTAAAAAAACACTCAGTGAGTGTTCAGTGACAATACAACGATCTAGCTAGCGGATTACTCACCGTAAATACCAGAAATAAAAATGCGGAAAATTGTTTAATTTATGCTGACAGATTTTTTTTTTCTTCTCTGCTTCTGTGTAGTCCTCTTAAATCTTCATTCTGAAGTGATTAAACACCCTTCCCCTAGTCTGTGCACTGCTTATTCCTGATGGGCACTTTATCCACTAATTACACTCAGCAGAATGCGGAAGTATATAAAGTACATAACCAGGGTCTTTAAACTATGCTACTAATGAAAGTGCAGAGACTCCAGGCTCTCGTGGTTCTGAAACCGTAGTAGAATGACAGCAATTTCTCAGAGTCACATTCTATGCCATGTGCTATAGTCTATTACATCATACATACAGCGCAAAGTGCTTCTGTGTTAAACATTAGAATGTGACTCCTGTAAAGTGCACTATTGTATCACAGTATTGCATTTTTCACGTGCTAAATTGCGTAAGCCGAAAGAATGAACCTTTTTGCGTTTAACATCTTCAGCAGTGAAGCGCCTCACATCTTTGCTGAAGTGCCTTCACTGGCTGTGCCCCTGTTCCAGTAGTCGCTTCTAGACCGCGGTAACCGATGGCAACATCGGTGGAAGCCAGAGCAGCTGTCTATTTTTGCATTGTGTCCTTTTCAGAAAACTCATCCCATTGCATGAATTCAAGGCATACAGTAAGAACAGGCCCTTCCAGTTCCCTTCGGGTGCATGAGCTGCCTGTTGGTATGGGAAGTGGGAGTGTGGACACTTAGGTCCATCTGTGCAGTTCTCCCATGTCACAAGCCCCCATGAACACCTCTTTATGCAAAAATTCGAACTGGGTTAAACGTGTTGGGGGGGGGGGGGGGGTCTGGGGTGCCAACAGATGGCACGTCTCTCTGTGGGTCCTTTAAGAGTTCCTCAGGACCCAATAACTCCACATCCTGTGCTCTACAGGATGGATGGGGCTGAATAGACACAGCAGAGGGTTGTGCGAGCCAGGCTGGTCCTGCTTCAGGCTTTCATCAAAGGGCATGGCCACTGTAGCCAGGAACAGATGGCGGGAGTCTGACCTCTGTCACAGGCAGGTTATGCAAATTTTCTAGAGACAGAGTGTTTGGATGGGCTGCCTTGGTGGGTCCCACGCTGTTTTGTAACACTGATTACTAAAGACGATACTGCGTGGGTACTGGGACTGAAATTTGACAATAGACGCCTAAAAGCAGCAGGTGATTAAGGAAACTCAAGCACTGGATGAATCGACACTGGATAAATGGTCTGCATAGAGCAAATTTGATTAGTCATGAGAGTCTAAGAAATATAAATCCAGGGCAGGTAAACAAGAAAGGTATGTACTATGTGTAAAGTGTAAAGCGCAAAGCTTACACATAAGCATACAGTGAAGTGTTTCCTCTAGTTACTTTACATTTTCTCTAGTGTGTGTTTGTGTGCGCATGTGTGTTGTTTATTGAAGTACTACTTTTATTGTGGAAAATGTTGAATACTAGAACGTGAATTTTCATAACTCTAATTATAGAAACGTTAGAAACAATTGTGATTGGACATATATTCCAGTGTCACACACTTTACCTCTTATCTTGTGGACGACCAGATCCACTTTGCCATAGGTGCCCTTGCCTAGTTCTCTGATGACCTCATAGTACTTATTGATGTCCAGCTTCTCCAGGTTCTGGGCTGCAATAAGCTGCAGCTCCTCCAGGATGTCAATGGAGTCACGGGACACAAGGGGGGAGGAGCTCATTCTTCCAGTGGGAGGGGCCAGTTACAACAGGTGATGAGTCGAGCAGCAGCTCTAAAAGTGAGAACAGAGAAACAAACAGGAAGAGAGATGAGTTTCTCATAGCCGGGGAGAAAAATAAGTTAATCAAATTCTGTACACAGACACTCTTGCACAAATTGTATCATGAATTTCAAAGTGACAAAGTTCATGGAAGGCCGGTATCTAAACCAAACAAGTTTGTTATGTAAACTTTGTCGTCCTGCAGTAAACATTGATCTAACTCAGTTCCCTGTAACCTCTTTCATGTATTCAAGATCACAGGCTCTTTTTACTGAGCAGAAGCAGTGAACAGAGCACAGCGAAAGCCAAGGAGGCGTTAATCCAAACAAATCTCCTCGATCATCTTACATCGATGCATAATGCTTGTTGCTCTCTTTTGTGACACATGGGGGGAAAGGTTTTGTACATTACATAACACTAATTAACATTTTGCTTTTACTACAGTCCCAACTGGGCTTATTCTAATGCAGTGATCAGATATGGACTTTCATGAGATGGAAACAGAAGGTCACCCACCTTAGTGTATATATATATAACATCAATAGGTCAACATCACAGAATAAATTTGGGTGCGTGGTTTGTACCATATAAGCTCAAGTGTCTGAGGACATATTGTTGGACTGTCCTTATCTGCCTGTCTAGCGCACCATTCCGGATCTCAGCCCAGAGAACAGGGTGATTTCTGAAAGACTGGATAGACACAGACTGGATAGACACCCTGCGGCCCGCCAGTGCTCTCTAACGAAGACAAACGTGCTGAATGAGACAGGACACGTTGCACATCCTGTCCATGCACGCCATCTGTGGACATCTGAGGGAGCATTTGTGTGTGTGTGTGTGTGTGTGTGTGTGTGTGTGTGTGTGTGTGTGTGTGTGTGTGTGAATGAGAAAAAGAGAATGTGTGGCGTATGCAAAAGAGAGACTGTGGGTGTTTGCGGTCGCACATGAAAAGAAACGCACCTCTTTTTAGCTCGGTCATCACAGATTTCATTTGGTCAGTACAGTGTACAGACAATGCTAAATCACTATACTTTCACCCTGCCGAGCAAGAGACACACATCCACAACACACACTCACAAGCTCACAGTGTCGTGCTTCAAAGATATCTACACTTTCTGTATTTCTCTTTCTCAGTCCTGCTGCTTTGTGGGAAGATTCACAGAGGACAATTATACTTTTCAGTATAACTCATGGGGAGAGTTTTAATAAGGCATGGCCTTAGAAAACAGCCAGTCTATCCTTCCGTGTCAAATAGTTACTCATGCCATTTCTCTGCTACAGTGCTGTGCTCTGAGGTTCGGTCGCAAGCTTTTCCCAGAGTTTGCTGTAAACCAGCACAACGGCTTGCCTCATGCCAACTGCTCACAAAAATCTGCTGTGCAATGCTGCCTCCTTCCCACCACCCCAACACCACACTGTTCATACCACCCACCACCCAAAATCACCACATCACTACCCAAAAACACCACATCACTCATACCACTCCAACACCACACCACTCCACCACCCACCACCCCAACACCACAACACTCCACCACCCCAACACCACACTGCTCATACCACCCACCACCAAAAAACACCACATCACTCATACCACCCGAACACCACACCACTCCCCCATCCCAACACCACACCACTCCACCACGCACCACCCCAACACTACACCACTCCACCACCCACTGCTACAAAAAACAAAGCTGCAACAATCTCCAGGTTAACCCATCAGTGCTGCCTGCTACACTCCTCTGCATAGACTTTTAAAGGTTATAACCACGATGTTATAAAAGGTTATAAAATGATGAGATGAGTGATATTTTCTCTGCCTTAAATCTTTTTTACTTGAATTTAACATTCATACAGGTTCCAGTAATCCTGGAAAGTTCTGCAGCTTCTACAGTGTTCTGGACAGCAGGGACTAATATGTAAGTGTCTATAATGGTAATGATGCTTCAGCTGTGGCTATGCCATCCTCTTTACTGATTCTTTAACCTTTAAAGCCTTGAGTTAAGCTCCTCTCCGCTGTAGAACACAATAGACCATGTATTAAGATTGTTTTCTCTCTCTCTCTCTCTCTCTCTCTCTCTCTTTCTCTCTCTCTTTCTGTGTTTGTTTGGATGAGTATTCCCTCACCACCGAACAGCTAATCCAGCAACAAGCAGACATCTCCAGGCAGTGTTGCTGACTCAAACCCAAGCCACAGGCAGTATCCCCTTGATCACACCACTTAGCTCTCTACTGGCTTACAAAAGTCCCAGTCTTGTTACCCTGTATGAAAACGCGCTTGAGAAAATGAAGAACACGCTGACGAGCCACAGCTTGCTTAGGAAACCTTTAGAAATCCATTTCTGTAATAATGAAGACTTGTGTTGAATGTAGAATAATGGCATGTGGGAAACCATTTATCCCTCATTGGCTCTCGCTTTTCTGAACCCTAGAGCTCTTAAAATAGGAAACTAGTGCACTTGAGTTAAGCATAAGACTTCACCTGCTACTTGTTCAGGCCACAGAGGAATGGAGCTGAAAATACACTGTATACTCAATGGTACGCAGTGAAAATAAAGCCATTCATATGCATGTAATGTCAGCGTATAATCTATATGCATATTTATGTTTCAACATTTTGAGTGATTCGTGTTGGTTATGGTAAGGGACCCCAAATTACCAAACACATAAACCTTCCTACCAATTATTTTACAGTGAATATGCTAAACCCTTAAGATAGCCAAAGTTCCTGCTTCACAGAGCTGAAGAGCATGCTTTGGGAATCGTGGAGGCAGACTTTGGAAGCCCAGCTAGTGACAGTTTACTTGCTGTTCAACAGTCCCCACCCCACCCCTCCCCCTCCACACACACACACACACACACACACACACACACACACACACACACAGTGTGCTGTAACACAGTGTCACCAGCCCACTTGTCCTTCTCATTGCTCTGTTGTGGTTCATCCACTCCCATCCACGCCAGAGTCATGTCTGTTCTCCACACATGCCTAAGTCTATGCACATCACCTCTTCATGACAGCCCTCTATCTCAGGTCCTATGTAGCCGGTCACCATAACAACCTCATTATGGCAGCTCTATGCAGGAGGTCACTGTAACTATTTTGTTATGGCAGCTGTTACGCATGACAGCCCTCCACCACAGGTCACTGTAACAATCGCGTTATGACAGCTCTACGTAGGAAGTCACTGTAACAATCGCGTTATGACAGCTCTACGTAGGAAGTCACTGTAACAATCGCGTTATGACAGCTCTACGTAGGAAGTCACTGTAACAATCGCGTTATGACAGACCTACACATTGGATCTCTACACAACCTCATTATGGCAGCTCTGTGCCAGAGGTCACTGTAAAGACCTCATTATGGCAGCTCTATGCAGAAGCTAGCTGTAACAAACTCATTATGACAGCTCTGTGCTGAAGCTTACAACAGCAAAGTCAAACTAGTGAGTGCACAGTAGATGTACAACACCTCCCTCTCAGCCAACTGCTTGGCTAAAGTCAGACCCGCAATAATGACGAGGTGTGAACTCAAATAAGGCTCAAATAAGGCTCGCTCACAAAACACTTTCTTCCCCTGAGGAACAGAGAGCACAGGACGTGCATATTTTTCGATCTTAGATAATCTCCACACTATAGTGTGTCAGGTCAGAGAGAGAAGGGGGTTTGGAAGTTTATTGCTTCTTCAATATTTTGTGCAACTCTCTCAGTGGTTTTGGAAATGGCTGCTTTCAATCAGTGTATCGACATGCTGTCAGTATTTTAATAGGCATGGCTGGCAGATCATCACAGCACATTCCAATCTGAATAACCTTCCCTATGTGAGATATCCACTCCACGTGGGTTTTTACACTTACCCTTGTGCACGCTTGAAAATCTCTGTAACATCTCTTCAAAAGCAGCATTTTCATAATAATATTAACCACAATAAACCACATGACATCTCTGACATTGACAGATGAAAACCTCTTTGAGCCAATGGGATTTAAATCAGTCTTGATACCAACTGAAACAATGAACACATTGCTGACAGGCATTAAAAGATGTGCTTTGGCAATCTATTGTTCTTAATAAATGTACGTCTTCCCGTGCACATATAATATTAAAAGCGCAACGTCATGAGAATATTGGTCAACAATAAAAGCGAAGGACACTGCTACGGATACGGCTGTGCAATTGCACGCGTTTGTGCAGCATCAATAGAACGATTTATTGAGCGCAGACAGCGCGCTGCGTTACTACTGCAACACACCGAGGTGAGATCAACAAAAGCAGGGTTTGTTTTTGTAACCAGCGATGTGAGATTACGGGACCGATCCCACAGAGAATTGCATGCACGTTCGCCATGAACGAAGCAAAGTAAAACACAAAACCTGCTTCGTTAAGCGCATCTTTGCGTTTTCAAATAACACGCTAACATTGAGGTTGGTCTTCTTACCTTTCAAAGCGCACCGCACACAAGAGCTTCCGCCGTCATTGCGTTCCTTGGTGTAAACTTTGATTATGTGGCCATTAGCATGAATTCGGTAGTAACCGCCCTTTCCTTGTGTTTTTTTTTTTTTTTTTGGTCACTAAGGATGTAACCTCTATATTACGTTACTGAGGCACGCGATTGTACTGCACGGCCGCGCACACGATCGCCTCGGGTTCTCGCGCGCTGGTGCGTCTGGCGTGCCGACTTGAGTGGCCTATTGTCTCTTCGGTGCTGTGGATGCAACTAGCGGCAGCCAGAGAAGCAGTGCAGCGCCAGCCCACCGCACCTACCGGCCAATCGTATCTCAGACTGAGAGAGCTGCCAAGTCCGTCTGTCTTGGTGGGGTTCTGTCTCCATACAGATTTCTTTTAGCATTTGTTCTGCGCATGGAAAACGAGCATCTGCAAGGTGGCGGCCGCTGCATTAGTACACACGGTGACAAAGCCAGTTATAGCCACCATTTCCTTCATTACGACTCTGCTTTTAAGATAAACTTTCTACCGAGTGCACTCTTTGGTACACTTAAATAAAATACATTCATGAATAAATAAGTGAAACCTTAAACTACTAATTTCTAGCAAATGGCTTTATTTGCGAATTGTGTTACATTCATTACACAAAATAAGACGAATGAATGAATGAATCCTAGTCAGTGTTTAATCAAGTTGACCTGTCATCTCACCAGTCTGTAGCAATATTACGGTTTTGTGCGTATCTATATTGGAGAACTTACTTTTTAAGAAATCAGCTGGAATCTTATTCAATGATGCCATCTCAGTCACCACAAATTCAGTAGTAACTGTATATGCAAATTCTCCTAAGCAACTCTTATAACAATATATTTTTAGGTTTGTATTTAGTGTTATAGGAAGCCCATGTTGAGGTTCCTCTTAATGTCATTGTTACTCCCTGCTTTTGCCTGTCCCTGGGAGCTACAGAACAGCACAGGTTCAGCATTCACAGAGTATTATCTGATTTAACTTGGCAGCTAATTATCAAATCCTTATATGCGCAGCAAACCGTGCAGTTCTGCAGCCCCTCGTTAATAGGTGTGCTGCTCTTGAAAAACCTTTCTGATATTCCAGAGCACCTTTCTGGAGACCTACAGCAGAAGGTCATGAAAGAAATGCCACGAAGTGCAAATACCAAAGTATATTTTTCAGTATGACCTAGAAACCTTAGATTCAAAGAGTCATTGCTCAAGACACAGCACTCTCTCCCCAGACTTATTCTGTTCTCCAAACAATGATAGCAACTCGGCGAACATTAATGATAAGATAAACTAACATCAGTCAGCTTGAGTGTTTTAGAAATCTGGGTATGTAAAGGATTGCTTGTTTTCAAGGTCTGCTTACAATGAACTGCACATAGGTCATCGTGTACTCTGACCTAAGATACCTACGTTTCCCTGCAAGGTGCTCTATCAGTGAGTTCACAGTTAGACTAAACACACTTGCTTAGTCATGCAGCCTTTTGGTGAATATCCTATCGCTTCCAGCCATTCTGAATCCTCACTACCCATTCTGAATCCTCACTACCCATTCTGAATCCTCACTACCCATTCTGAATCCTCACTACCCATTCCGAATCCTCACTACCCATTCTGAATCCTCACTACCCATTCTGAATCCTCACTACCCACTCCGAATCCTCTGAAATGGGATGTATGTATTTTAGACTTATCACATTATAATTAGCTAAAAGGATGCTTGATTTAATCTAAGGTTTTCTCCATTCTTTATTCCAAAGAAATCTAACTCCAGGGCCAGCAGATTAGAAAAATACATGTATGCTACACTGTGAGATTTAGAGTGCCAGATACTCTCTGTTTGAATGCATTGTTTGATCAGTCAGTTCCCTTGATATTTAAGTAATGAGGTCCCCTGGTCCTCTGCTCAGAGGTTGAACTGACAAACAGCACAATACACACACACACACACACACACACACACACAGATCATGCCATCAGAACACCTGCGCACATAGTCGCTGCAGAACAACTCAGAGTCTCTCTGGAGACAACCATGTCAGAATATAACACAGCGACCTGTAGAAAGACTGATAGTGCTCTCATACTGTATGTCTCTTTAATCTCTCCAGAGACGTGGAAAAGGGGGGGGGGGGTTACTCACTTCTTTTGAATCTGATACATGAAACCAATTACAATAAGTGCTCCACATTTAAACTATACCATATCCAGTCATTGCTGCAAAACCCATTCTAGATACTTCACTGAAACAACACCATGTTACCACACAGTACCTGGTGCCCTTCACTTGTTGTTTGGATTATGATGACATGCAGCCTTCCGCCCTGAGCGACTTGTTCTGACAGTAAGTCGAACTGCAACACTGTTACTGAGGCATCAGCCAGCCATCAAACTGATAGACTCCATCTCCCAGCATGCAGTTTACCCACACAGCCTTCCAGCTGGTGTTCTAACCCATACGCTATCTTCTCCTACACGCATCTGTATGCTACACAGCTGTTTCCGTCCAGAGAGTTCAAGGCTTCTCTCTGCTCTTCTCTTATGCCACCATCTTTTCTTCTGCTTCTACACTATTCCTCTATTCCCGTTCTCATTCCCGTTTCACTTGCTGTGTCCTTTGCCGAGTCCCGTTGGTAAGGATAACCACTCCGAATTCCTCGCTGCCTACTGCTTTTTCAGCTCATAAAAAAAATCTCATAAACAGAGCTGGAGTTACATAATTGCCTGATGGCTAAGCGAGGAGAGGTCACAGCGTGTCACAATCACAATGGCCAATATTGTGACCATAGTTTTGCTAGCAGCAGATGTAGCATGGCACCAGTGACCTGTGGGGTGAATGGATGAGGCTAGCAGGCACACGGCCACACTGCAAACTAAGGCAGGAACACTTTGTCTCCACCCAGGCATATGGAACTGATCACACACACACGCACGCACAATCTCACACATCCCACCAGCGTTCACGGCATGCATCCAGAGGGGATGCAGAGCAACCAGTGACCCGCACTGCCAAAACCGCGTCCACCACCAGCGATTGCGAAAGCTGGCAGCGTAGTCTGAGCCCGACTCTGGGAAATGCAATTGCGTGTTACATAACTGACCCGAGATGCTCGTAAGTGCTGACCCAGGCTGGTCCTTCAGCACCTGGAGACATGGAGCAGCGTGAAAGAGAATAGCAGACAGTTCACTGCCACTCTGCTTCGAGCGCGTTCAAAACATACGCAGAGTCGAAGTGTAGCGCGTGACATTATGAGAAGAACTTCCTGCTTATGTTCAGATATTCAGGTTCAGAGAGAGAGAGACAAACACAGAGAGACCAGACAGAAAGAGAGAAAGAGAGTAAAAAAGGGCAACACCACACACCACCGCACATCTGAGGCAGAAGTAGCTATAAGCGCTTAACCCTAGAAAATGGAGTTGACTCCACGGTGAAGCCATAGATTGGCAGGTGGATGTGCGCCGGGACTACTACTGTTTTATAGTACATGGTGCTGTACAGAGGACAGTATAGCTCCACCCTTTCGCTGGGTGCATATGTGTGTAGTTGTCTCTGCCAAAAGTAAGCGAGCATAATTGAGAGTGTGTGTGGGTGGGCATGCTCCTCTAAATGTGAGCAAGCATAAACAAAGAGCTTTCTGTGTGTGAGTGTGTGTGCCTGTGAGTGCCCTTGATATGCAATGCACCTTGTAATAGAAGAAGACTGCCAGGTCTGCATTCTTCTGAACCCGAGACTGCAAGTCCAGTTCATGCTTAGCAGACAGAATACTAATATTGTCTCACAATTGCATGACGACATCTCACACTCCCAGTATGAGCACAGATGCTGAGCCGGGGATAAGCATATAAACTATTGGGGGGGCAAACACATGACAGAGCCACTCCTCCTTTCTGCCTTTCTCTAAAAGATCTCTGTACGCCACGCGCCGGCCTCGTGCTGCTGACAGAGAATGGATGGAGGACCAGAGAGGCAGGCACAATCGCGTCTTTCTCCTGCACATAGAGAAGCTGTTTGTGGAGGGGTGGAGGGGTGGAGGGCGGAGGGGTGTATGTCGAGACCGCACACGTGACGTGGCGTCATCACCGCCGATGTTTTTATCATCAGCCGGTCTTCTGATGCCCCGCTCACAACAACCAGCGCCACAGTCGCGTTCTCAGGCTCGCGCTGACATCTTCCCGAAGGGAAAAGGGGAGGGAAAGTCTTGCCGGGGATTATTTTTGCACCGCGCTGAAACGAGTGTGAAGCACAGAGATTTCCAGGCTGCCGGAGAGCCTCGTGACGGGGACACAGTGTCCTGCCAGTCTGCTCTTCTCAGGCACAGGGGCTGGCAAAAAACACCGTAAATACAGAACACGCTGGCGAGAGATGTTCCAGCCACAGTACGCATGAATGTACAGATGGACAGAATGAGAGAACCTGGCACAAGTGTTTCATATAAGAGTGCTGCCAGCCTCATTTCAGAGATTCAGGTCCAAATCGCAGTTCATGTCATTTAGAGGTGTAATAACTGGTAGGACAAAAAGGTTGTTTACCTAAATGTAATCATACATTTTTCTTTCAATTTACCAACATGTTGTATACATATTCTATGTATTTATTCATTTGTTGATAATACGTACACTGAGCGATGTGTGTTAATTTTGTGAGCATTTCCATATAAATGTACATGCAATATCTCTGTGCAAATTAATGCATCTCCCTGCAAACTGAATAGATACGATGTATCTCCCAGCAAACTGAGGATGTTCTGTTCTTCTGCGTAGGTAAAAGCCCTTTGCAGCGTACACCACCCACTCATAAGGGCAAGGGGCCGTTCTGCCCTTTTCAGGGCCTTATCCATTTTCATTTAAGACTGGATCAAATGGAATAAGCCTTTGAATCAGCTTCACTCAGGCTTTAGTCAGACTTTTCGAAAACATCATTACACTAGGGATCTACGAGTTCTGATGAGCCTTATCTCTCCATCTCTCTCTCTCTCTCTCTCTCTCTCTCCTCTCTCTGAATTCAGTGTTCGATTTTCAACTTATTTCATAATACCAGATTAAACGAACATCTGCATATTCTTAAAGTCACAGTCAGGAATTTCTTCAACAAAACGGTACAGAATTTTCTCTAAAGCGAAGCAGAGTCACCTCATCTGGGACATGTTGTTCTCTTTTGTTTATAGGCAGAGTGGAATAAAAAATGCTATTCCAGTTTGCCAACAAGATTGAGTTATAATGACTAAATGGTTAAAGACGTGATGTTTTTAGTGAAACGTAGGTTGATTCCTAACTAAACCTTTTAAGAATTGATTTGGGAATGTAAATAAATCATTGCAGTCACTTATATCGCTGGTCTGTGAACCGAATAGATATAAATGCAAAATATTATTCTGGCACCAATAAGGTTGTTACGCGAGAGCATTTCAAAATTTCTACTAAAGGAACAAAAAAACAAAACGTAATTTTAATCCTCTACGATTATTTTAGATACGCATATGCAGATTTTTCTTATTATCATGTTGTCTCAAAAGGAAAGTGGATGCATACGAAATACAAACACTAACGAATTAGTTTTCCATAATTATTTCAGGAAAATTATTTATTTTAAGCCCTCAATATGGCAGAGACTTCTGCTTTCTAATCTAATTGCAAATTATTGGCATTGTCATTTGTTACTCTGCTTTAGCGCCCTGGTGTGAATGAGGAGGAGAAAGTGAGAGACTAGTCTATTTTGGATCCGCAACCACAGAATAGCCTGTTCTTATCGAGCCAGCGCCCACCAGCTACTCCATGTGGGGAGCCAGCGCCACCTGTCTCATCCGTCTCCTCTCTTCTAGCTCTGCGCAACCACGACGCATTCAAACGTGTGAAAAGCTAAGTAGCAACGGGCCGCTACAGAACAACGAGAAGATGGGTGAAGGCACAAACGAACGAGTGAGCCCATGCGGACAGGGCGAAAAGAGACACGTGACGGTCACGTCTTCAGGCCCGTGCAGACACATCGCTCGGCTCGTGTTAGGGATTTGGGGAATGCTGGGCCGCCGGCAAGCTTATCTGCATGGGCAAACAATAGCTCACACACCCCAGCGTGGATCCATGGAGTTGGGTTTACTGCTGGGTATCTTATTTACATAAATTACATGCATAACGTGCCTCAAAGGCAAACTGCAGTAACAGCTAAACTTTCTAATAGCGAGTGGAGACTTCTTGAAGGAGAAAACATTCTTGCGTGTGCTTAATCAGTTTTTGGCCCCAATCCCGTTTGTTTATTTATTTATTTTTACCCCTACCTCCCGTTTTCGAGTGTACTCTTAACCCTTGGAACTGAGTTAGAAGAGGTAGTGGATGAAATCTTTCCCAACGAAATTAGATAATTGTGGTGGCTTGAAAGACCCAAGATGCTTTTTTTAACGTATACAAAGAAACAGGATGTTTCAGACAGAGGACTTTGCTTGCCTGTTTTTTGGAAACCGTGTGTACTCTACTACATATTTAAATACTTCTACTGTCCTACTACAGTATACTGCAGTTACTCATCTGGAATATCATCTGTTTTATTTATATATTATTTATAATATATATATAAAATCCTCTCTGCAATTAAACCTTTTAAATGCAGGCATTGGCTTGATCTCAAGCTCAGTTACAGTGTCAGCAGGTAAATGAACTGGCTGCTGTTGTTCCCAGTATTCCCTGCCCTCTGTACCCTCAGGTTCAGGGTACTGGACTTCTGAGTACCATCAATCCAATGACTGAATCAGAGACATTTGATTGCAATGTCTGTTTAGATGCATTTATTTCCACTTTGTGAAACGAATTACATTTTAAAGAGCATGATTTATTGTTATTAAGTGCTGTCAAGTCAATTCTCTGGTAGTGTTTTAATGGCTTGGTAATGATTCTTCAGATTCTTTCTTGTTTACCTTTAACTGTCCCAAGCATAAATGTTTTTTCCAGTAATTGATACTTCTTTATTGTGTCCACTTAAACTTAGAAGGATTCAAATGAGTTATATGCACTTTAAGAGTCTTTTAATGAAGGTATCGTGTAAATTCTATTGGTAGTTATTTATCAGTGTATTCACCCTAGGACGTCCAGGATATGAACTGTCTATTAATATCAATAAACTTCATACAGCTTCTTTTGGTGCCATAGCAAAGAAAAAAATCCCTTACATTCATAATATAAGAATGTGTTTGATATTATAGCCAATATGTATGATAAAATTTATTTACATGGATATTAAATAATGGATATTAGCTACACAGACAAAAAAGTGTACAAGCACAAAGCAAGTTAAACTGGGCAGTCATCTGAGAAACAAGGAATAAATATTTATTTGTTTAGAATTTATTATTATAAACAAACAAATTTTAATTAGATTAAATTAGAATGTATTATTATTGAGGTGACCTCATAATTTTGCTTATAGACAGTCAGCTGATAATTTATCTATTTTGCAGGACCATAACAGTGATACATGCCTTTCTTTCTGAGCCTCTTAGACACATTAACTGTTATGACAATTATTAGAGCCCACTCAGAAAACGTCTTGGTAAAATAAATGTAAGGAATGTAAGGAATTTTGTGGTAAGGACTGAAAGAAATTGATTGAATAATTTTGCGTAAAGTGAGTGCTATTTGACTCCTAACCAAGAGTTGGCGCATTTGAGCATTTCTTTAGCTTCTCCGGTAGGGTGGTGACTTAGACTTATGGGAAGTATCTGTTGTGTGAAGGACTGCAGCCATTTTATTAGTACAGTTGACTCCCGAAAACGTCGGGCGTATTTGTAAATGAATAATAAGAAAATACTGTAATTCATTGCGAATAACTTCTAGGCAGAATGCTCTCCGCAGCCCAGTTACTCGACGAGTTAATGGGCCGAGATAGAAACTTGGCCCCGGATGAAAAGCGCTCTAACGTACGATGGGACCACGAGACTGTAAGTCGCCAGATAACGAATTGATAGCTAGTTAGCTAGCCAGCCCGCCAGTGTGCAAGATATGCAATTGCGATGGTAAGCTAGCTAGCTAAAACGTTGTCTTAAAATATGTAAGAACGTGTACAGGCTTCAGAATACTCGCTTCCTATGTTCAGAAGATATCCAGTTTGATATCCCCAGTTAAAATAATACAGTATTTGGCCAGCAGCCACCATAAAGCAACTTTATCTAAATTTGTTAGCTAACTAACTTAGCGGGTAGTGTGGTTTAGCGTTAACTTGTTAGCTAGCTAGCTATTTAAGATAGCTTGCTAACGTTAGTTAGCTTGCTAAGTGAGAAAGATATTAGATTTCTTAGAAATTATTTTGAGTTATCCTAGCTCCATCTACAATTTTATAATTAAGATATTATATTATGTTTGCTCGCGAAATCTGACGAGACTGGCCATCAAAGCTTCAGCTTGTATTTTCGACCTTTGTTCATCTAGCTAAGCTTGTGTGGCGTGGGTGGTCTTAGCCAATATAACTTAGCTAGCAAGTGAACGATGAAGTTGCAACAACTTTGTTAGCTAACGCTAACTGATTTAACAAATTGATATAATTGTCCGTTGGCTGTCTACACCACATCTGAGGTAGATAATATATATGCATATATGCTTGCATTCAGTCGCTCTTAAGAGTAGGTAGCAACGGCTGGTTCGTAGTGCTCTGGTTAACACTGGCTAGTTACGTTCACCATGTTTCGCTAGCTTCATCCGTGCTCCTTGATCCTAAGATTTAGCGATAGCAAGTTGTTACACGGGCTAGTCAGCTTGCGCTTGCTTACTATCATAGCTAGCTAGTATATTGGTAACGGCAGTAGTACTATTCACATCGCGTTGCAAATTGTTGCCATGTTACCTCTATTTCAGAGGTGTGAGTTGTTTTGTTTGATATTGGCTTTAAACGCCGTTCTCTGCATCTCATCACAGGTCTGCAAGTATTATCTGTGTGGCTTTTGCCCAGCTGAACTATTCACGAACACCCGCTCTGATTTGGGTATGAATACATTACATATAACTTTTCAGTGTAGTTACACAACGATATTTTACCTTCCCAGTTAAGATTAAAGTATGGAAACCATTTCCTTTTCTAGGTCCTTGTGAAAAGATTCATGATGAAAACCTGCGGAAAATGTAAGTGAGATGCCATTGTACTCTAAAAGTACATGCGTTATAGTGACTTTGTTAAAAAAAATAACCTTGTAATGTGTGGGGCAGGTATGAGAAAAGCTCCCGTTTCATGAAGGAAGGTTATGAACGAGACTTCCTGAGGTACCTGCAGAGTCTCCTGGCTGAGGTGGAACGTAGGATCCGGAGAGGCCATGCCAGATTGGCACTATCACAGGCCCAGCAGAACTCTGGAGTATGTCAATGCTCATCCTCTGTTTCTCCTGCAAAATCTGTATTACTTGAACTATAAATGGTAACCAATCCAATATTGGTTAAGGAATTGGATTACTTGCTCCAATGGCAGTTTAGTATTGTGTTTGAATGTGTGTGTATACATGCATATGAAGAATATTCCTGGGCAACTCAAGGACCTCTGACCAAATTGTCCTGTTTCTGCTGAATATCCAGAAACCTTGTATGCTTTCCTGCAATTTTGTTTGACCATCTGCATCTTTTCCTACAATAAACTACAGTTACTAACAAGTTATAATATAGTGGGAGGGGCTCCTTCAGCAGCTATGCAAGAATCTTCTTTTGAGAGATGTACACGCACATACACTTTCATATACATATGAATACACATTAACTTTGCTTGTGGTCTCAGGGACCTGGCCCCTCTGGGAAGAATGAGGAGAAGGCACAGGTGCTCACAGAGAAGATTGAAGAACTTGTTGTTCAGGTATGACTGTGGTTGAGATTAAAGTATTTTGTCCAGGTTGTAAACTGTGTCCATTATGCCTTTTAAAGATACAATGTGTTAATACATTAGTTATTTATTGTTAGTTATTTGAATATTTGCTGATATATGATGCAACTATAGAATACTTGTAGTCTACAAATACACATACAGCCACAAGTTTTGTTTTTTTTTTTTACTCTGCAAGTTACAGTTAATGCACTCGATGTGTCTGTGTGTAGTACTTATATGGAAGTACTGAGTTGGTAATGTAAATTACAAGGTTGTTGCCACTAGCAACAGTAGCATTTAATATTTTGAACAATGAATCATAAGATATTTAAGTAGATTTAGGTGTTTTATTTATTTTTTAATTTAATTTTCACACATTCAGTCTTATAAATAAAAACTGTTTTTCAGCTTAACTGTGACATCAGGCTGATGAATCACTTCACTGAAGTGCATAATCTTAGCTTGATGCAACTAAAGGATTCATATTAAATATGTAATATGCAGATAAATGTCTGTACGAGACATGGTATATGGTGTTGCATCTCCAGATTGAAGAGCTGGGTTCCGAGGGCCGTGTTGAGGAAGCTCAAGGCATGATGAAGCTGGTGGAACAGCTGAAAGATGAAAGAGAGCAGCTAAGCTCAACACCTTCTGTGAGTCATAAATTCCTACACCGTTTTAACATCTCGTATACCAGTTTTCACATCGCTGCTTCTGGCTGTGTGACTGGATTAACCCTCTTTACCATGGAGTTCTGGACTTTTGTTTAAGGCTGGCGAGGTTTGGAGTTGAATACTTTTCTTTCAATTCCTAGACTATTGAGAGCTTTGCTGCTCAGGAGAAGCAGATGGAGGTGTGTGAGGTGTGTGGCGCTTTCCTCATTGTTGGTGATGCTCAGTCCAGGGTGGACGACCATCTAATGGGCAAACAGCATATGGGCTATGCTAAAATCAAATCCACCGTCGAGGAGCTCAAGGTGAGTGGATCAAGTGTTCTTTCATGCGTAATTTTTTGTGAAAATGAATTGTGGATTGTTGCTTTAGGTTTAGTTTTAAGGAATATGTGAATGTGGAATCACACGTTAACTTATTGCAGTCTTCTTAAATTTTGTTTTTTAGTAATAGTAGTATAATTACTGTTATTATATACATTAGTGTTTCTTAGTAGAACTATTCCTAACAAAGTTGTCACATTTGAATACTCTTGAATTCTGGCTATGATGTGAACTATCGGGGAGTACAGGAGGTTGTGTTGCTTTGTTTTATACTCCACTTTTTCCTCACTGTCTAGTGCTCAGAATTGAAGTTGACGTAAATATGGAGATGTGTATATATTTTTGATTAGAGTGTTTAGAGTTTTTTGTTTGTTCTGTACAGTCATAAAATCAGTGCTTGGATCGGGTGTTAAGGATGCTATGAGTAAATGACTGATCTCTGTAAACACCATCTGTTGCACACACTGGGTTTTTAATGTGTGCTTGACATTTTTAGGTTCCAAAATAATGAGGGGAAAAAAAAAAAAACTTGCACCAAAGCCTGGTTTTGTCTTGCCTTAAATGACTTCTTTGTTTATCCACGGTGTGTGATCATCCAGGAGAAACTGCGTCGGCGCTCGGAGGACCTGGACAAAGATGACCGGGGGAAGAGGGAGAGGGAGAGGGAGGACAGAGAGCGCGAGAGGGAAGAACGTGAAAAGAAGCGCAAGGAAGAGGAAGAGCAGCGGGAAAAAGAAAGGGAGAAGGAGCGCGAGAGAGAGAGGGAGCGCGAGCGGGAGAGAGAGCGAGAACGCGAGCGGGAGCGGGAACGAGAGCGGGACCGGGAGAGAGAGCGCGAGAGGCGCGGCAGACGGAGCCACTCTCACAGCCGCCACTCCAGCCGCGCGTCGGACCGCCGTAGGAGCCGCTCGCGGGACAGGAGGAGGAGCAGCAGGAGCAAGGAGCGGGACAGGAAGCGCAGCAGGTATGTGGATCCACCCAGGCTCGCTGCGGCATAAGCGATGTCCTTGCTTGGATTTATGGGAAATGTGAAATACAGTTACGCATCTGGACGTACTCTGCGCACCGCTACGTATTGCAGGCTTTACTGCTGTGGTCTATACAAAGTACAGAAAGCATCCTAACATTGATCTACCCTATTGGAGAACACAAAGCACTGTACTGTAACGCTCCTCTTAATCGTTGAATTCAGGTGTTTCGTTTAGTCACATCGCCACAGGTGTGTAAAATCAACCACCTAGCCATACAGTCTGCCTTTAGTGGCGATTTGGGAAAGAATGAATCGTTCTTAAGAGCCCATTGAATTCGAGCATGTTACTGTAAAAGGACACCACCAGTGTAACAAGTGAGCTTGTAAAGCCAGTTCCCTTCTCAATGTTTCATGATCAACTGTGAGTGGTATTATTAAAGCGGAAACGTTTAGGAACCAAAGCAACTCGGCCATGAAGTGACGGACCACGTAAAGTTACACCATTGGGTCTGCAAATGCTGAGTTTCTCAGTACCTGAATGTCAGCAATGCTCTGCTGACTCAATAACTGCAGAGTTCCATATCCTGCATTAACATCAGCACAAAAAACTGCGCAGGAGTTTAATGGCATGGGTTTCCATGGCCGAGCAGCTCCATGGAAACCTTACATCACCAAGCGCAATGCCAGGCGGTGGATAGACTTGTGTAAAGCATGCCACCAGTGCACAGTGGAAATGTGTTCTGTGGAGTGATGAATCCACTTCTCTGTCTGGCATTCTCATTGATGGGTTTGAGTTTGGCAGATGCCAGGAGACCTGCCGTTACCTGTAGATGCTGGTGGTAGCTGTTTTTTGGTTGGTTTGTTTGTTTAGGGTTTTTTTTTTTTTTTTAATACTTTTCTGGGGTTTATCCTGGCCGCTTGGTTCCAGTGAAGGGAAATGCATCAGCATACCAAGATATTTTGAATAATTGTATACTTTCATCTTTTCAGAGTTTGGGGGAAGCTTTTTTTTTTTGTGCCCCAGTGGGCAAAGAAAGGTCTTTACAGGCCTGGTTGGGTTGAGTGTAGTGTGGAAGATCTCATCTGTCCTCCCACAGAGCCCTTACCTGAACCCCAGCAATCACTTCTGGGATGAACTAGAATGGAGATTGCAAGCCTGGCCATCTTTTCCAACATCAGTTCCCAATTTCATAAATGCTCTTTTACGTGAATTGGCAAAATGTACACAGACACTTCAAAATATTCACAGAGTAGTGAATGCTGCTCTGTCTGAATTTGGAATGGAATGTCAATCTCCTGTAGATCGCAAAACTTTTGTAGTATACTAAAGTAGTGTAATAATTAGTCTGTTAATTGACTACAATATTTGTAATTTTGCAGTCATTTTTTGTAGCTCAGAGTTCACAGATGGAGTAATGTGAAAATGATATAATTACTCATTTATGCTGTTATATAATTGAACTCATTTAAACTTTTGTATTTGAAGCCACCTCTGGATTCACCAGCTATGTCTGTATTAAACATCCTTAATTAGTATTGTAGCTATAACGTTGCGTGTGCATGGTTTAACTACTGTGCTCTCGTCTGCTGCTCTTCAGGAGCCGTGACCGAGAGAGGCGGCGCAGCAGGGAGCGCTCGGACAGGAAGAGACGGTCCCGCAGTCGAGACAGAAGGAGGTCCCGCAGCTCCGAACGCAAGAGCCATCGGCACCGCAGCCGTAGCCGAGACAGGGACAGAGACAAAGACCGAGAGAAGGACAAAGCTGCCAGAGACAAACGTATGACCCAAGGTGTTAATGCAGCACGTGTATCCGAGAGCATTTGTAAAAGATAGACTCTGTTCTGCACATGGAGTAAGCCTGGCTTTTGCCAGTCAAATCTTGGAACCCTTTATGGGTCATCTCCAAGCTGTGTCTTTAATCTGTTCCTGCTCTTCAACATGCTCTCTGCCTTAGTCTCGATACTGAAGAATCAAAGTTAGTTTAGATGGAAAGTGCAATGTTATGTGGGTCTTTTATCTTTATTTTTGATGTGCGTTGCTTTCAGGTCACTAATCAGGATTGTTGTATTCAAATTTTTACCACTAGTGGCACCTAATGAAATTCTAACAGCTCAGCCTGTATGTTTCACCTTTGCCTGCAAGCTGTATTGTTCGCACATGCTGAAGTAATGCAGACACCATCACAAAGGTTTAGCCTCAGGCCACATGTTTTTGGTTTTTTTAAACAAAATGCACAACTGATATGGCCTTTTTGTTTGTTGTCCATTTTTAGACCTTTGGTTGATTTGTTGTCAGTTTTGTTTTCTTACCATATCACAATATGTAGTAGCATAGTATGTGTTTAAATATAATCTGTTCAGTTTTGTGCAGTCTGGGTATGTAAATATTCTGCTAACCAGTCGATATGTCTGTACTGTTCTCCTCAGAACACAAGGATACAGAAGAGAAGCGAAGCAGTGGGAAGGGCTCAGGCGACGAGCGGCCCGGTGAGCCCCTGAAGCCCGAGCCCATGGAGGCCCAGCCTCCACAAGTAGAGGTGAATGGCACCACTGAAGACCTCCATTCTGAAGGTGACACTCAGTCCAATTAAAACTGATCTGATAGGACCTCAGATCAGCTCCAGGTAAGGGCCCTCTCCCCCCCCAGCCCCCCCCCCCCCGCCCCTCCCC